>CM022303.1:627065088-627472711 GCA_011799875.1 Thinopyrum elongatum | reverse complement strand
TTGTAATTATACAAAAATGTATAATATGTATTAGAAAGTTGACATCCAAACATATACTGAAAAAAATGCTAATTATGTATTTTTTAAGTATGCTAATTAGTATTTGAAAAAATTAAAACATGTATAAACAAATGTTCTTATGGGGGGGAGAACAGAACAAGAACAGAGAAGAAAGGGAGGGGCGACGCGGATAAGAACGAAGGGCATGGCGCCCTGGCCCAAGACGCCATACAACTAAGCATAGCGCCCCTCGGCGGGGCGTTATGCTCCGTCAACTGGGCCCGCTTGCAGTCGACGTGGCAGGTCAACGCGATCCCATGACGCCTTTGACCAGGGCGTCGTGCTGTTTAACATGGCGCCCCGGGTGCGGGCGTCATGCAGGTAGGGCCATTTCATTTCGTAAAATATTTTCAAAAGAGGGTCATTTTGTGTTGAATTTTGTTCAAAGGGCCAGTTTTGTGATTTTTCACCTACACGGTTCACGGAGTTCTCGGCGATCTGTACGTGGTACCCTCTGCCGTCACCGCCCGGCAATTCAACTCAGAGCGTTGTCTTATTACGGTGGTCCGTGATGGGGAAAGAAAGACGAGGCCTTGGAGTGGAAGCATTCTCATCATGGCGATCATTTTCGCGGTGAAGAACCATGTCCCGACATTGGGCGTCCTCCTAAGGTCAAAACTCAAAAGATGTGTTTATCACCTTGGTTGGGATAAAAGGGTAGATTTACGCGGGATTTCCGTTGTCAACCTTGAACTGAGCCCCTTTGATAATTC
The DNA here is from genome assembly GCA_011799875.1 of Thinopyrum elongatum. Classification (NCBI taxonomy): domain Eukaryota; kingdom Viridiplantae; phylum Streptophyta; class Magnoliopsida; order Poales; family Poaceae; genus Thinopyrum; species Thinopyrum elongatum. Next base: position 627,471,938 of record CM022303.1, on the reverse strand, counting down.
CCAACAACCGGCGCATGATCCGTCAGATCCTAGGCGCATGCCACTTTGGAGATCTTGCTGTGCAAGTCACACCGATGGGCGATCAAACCGTCCATTTCTGAAGCAAGGCGGCGACGACATGACCGAACAACAAGAGGCGTAACAGACCAACGGAAAGTGCTAGCTCAAGCTCTGCTCCTAACCACTTATAGCTAACATGATCAATGGTCTGAGTTAAAAAAATCAAAGCAAAGCATCATCAAAGTAACAAGCAACATACATACGCTACATACATGGTTGTACTACCTTCTCTCTCTCTTTGTTCAGGCTGTGGTGCTGGTTAGTAGACCATGACTGGGACGTGCTACTAAATGTTTTATACAGATTTGGTGTCCCTGTCAACCATCATGGCAGGAGGCTCGCTTTCATTCCCATGTCTCTTTTGGAAGAACCTTTGGGAACAAAGTTTGATGGCTATCCTGGTAGGTCCTCATCTTTCTTGCAACTTAATCTTACATTGCAGTGGATCAGGTTCTTCCTTGCTGTTTTGTCCTTCTGTTAGGTCATCTGGCCAACCACCTCACCAGGACAAGGACTAGTCAAGAGCCAAGAGTCTCTTAACTTTAAAAAGCAACACCTTATCATGGAATGGAACAGTCATCATGCACAACAATTCATATTGATTCGATTTTCCTCCTTAGATTTTTTTTTGGAAAATCATTCCTGGTTATCTTGGAGATTCTTTTTGGGAAATGATTCCTTGTTATCTTGGAGACATAATTAACATTTTTAGATGACATAATTAATGTTGTGTTCCTTTTTCTAGGTAAAATTTATGTTTTTTAGAAGATATAGGCAAATTTGTGTTGGGTACCGTTCTGATTCTCTTTTTTTAGAAGAACAGCGCCGTTTTATTGCATAATATCAAGGTTTACAAGATTGTATAAATGGATCCTAAAAAAAGAATGTTAAATAGGTGGGGGGGGGGGGGGGGATCATTGATTCCATCGAACAACACTTCCGAGTGTTTTTTTTTTGTTCCTAAAAAAAACACTTCCGAGTGTTGACGCCCCTGGAATTTTCCATGCTCATCTCGGCAAACAACTCCATCTGCATCTTTTTTGTTTCTTGAGACGACTCTAACTGCACCTTGTTTTGCACCGATACAGGAAGATGAACGTCGATGGTGTTCTGACGGCCACGGCTATATGCCGCTATAGTTTTTTTTTGAGAAACGCTGCTCATAGCGAATCGGAAGGACGTCTTGCGCCAAGCAGCGCTATTGCCTTTCCCATCGCTATGGGCCGGCCCAGGTTAGTTTGCTTAGTTCACTGTTTTTTTTCATTCGTTTGATTTTTTTTATTTGAAAAAATATTCTAAAATGCATATATTCCAAAAACTTAAACAACTTAAAATTTTACAAAATACGTGAACTAAAAAAATGTAATGCAGCATAACTTCTTTGTTAGCGTAGTTACAAAAAATGTGTTCATGAAAAATGTTTTACACTGTAAAAAAGTGTTGGCAAATTTGAAAATGTTTAAACGTTATTCGGGAAAGGAAAACATGTTCTAAAACATGTGTTAAAAAATATTGATCATGTATTTGAAAATGTTAACCATGTAAAAAAATGTTTCAGTTGTATAAAAAATGTAGAATGTGTATGAAAAAGTAGGAAAAAGTATTTTGAAAAAAAATTATTCATGTATTTAAAAGATCTTTAAAATTTCGAAAAATGATTCGTAATTATACAAAAATGTATAATATGTATTAGAAAGTTGACATCAAAACATATACTGAAAAAAAATGCTAATTATGTATTTTTTAAGTATGCTAATTATGTATTTGAAAAATATTAAACATGTATAAACAAATGTTTCTTATGTACGCAAAAAAGGAAAAAAAAGAAAAAAAAGAAAAATGAGAAAGAAACAAAGAAAATCAAGAAAAACAAAAGAAAAAAAACAAAGAAAATCGATGCAAAACTGCTCCTCAACGCGTCCCATACTGGGCCAACCCACAAGCAGCGAGCGGGGTCAGTGCCAGAGATGTGACCTTGTGGTCGATATGGTATGCGAGGCGGAGAGCAATCCACGAGAGAATTTTTGAAAGCCCGCATCATACTCACCTCTTTATCAACTCGTATCTTGTTGAGTTGATGGTGTTCCTTAGGCCAAAAACTCAACACAATGCTACGGCTGCATGGCCAGCTGCGCCCCAATGCTGGCTGCCACCGTCAACAAACTCGGCAAAAATCAACGCAGATGGAGCTCTGGTTAGGCATGGACGTGATGGAACAGCGGCATCGATTTGTCGCGACCAAGACTGACAGTATCTTGGGTCTTCGGCTATAGTGATCAAAGAAGTAAATTTCCCTACTATTCTTGAAGCCTATGCGTGCAGGGAAGCGATGGCATTGGCTGCTGATCTTCATCTACAAGGAATATGCATAGCTTCAAATAGCCAGGTGGTCGCGCGCGATATTCAGGTGGGCACTGGAGGTCCCCATGCTGCCATAGTACATGAAATAACAGAACGGAGGAATACTTTTCAATCTTATAATTTCGTTTACGAGCGTAGGAACTTTAATTTTAAAGCACATAACCTCGCCAAGTTTGCTTGTAATTTAGCTATAGGTCATCATGTTTGGTTGGGAGCTCCACATGACCCAAACTTTGTACCTATGAAGGTTGTTTTGAATCAATAAAAAGGACGAGATTTCTCAAAAAAAAAGAAAAGAAAAAAAGAATCACATAGCCCTGACGGTGGGAAAACCCTATTTGATGCTCTTAGCGTCAAACAGTCGACCGATCCCAGGGGCGCGACTAACTGGGCCGGCCCATCTTCCGCTTTAGGCAGTTCCGGTTTTGGGAACTTTCTAGAAGTTTCCCAGCCGTTTTTTATCGGTTTCCTATTTTTCTGTTTCTGTTTCTGTTTTACTTTTTCTTTTCCGTTTTATCTGTTTCATTTTTTTTCCTTTTCGCTTTTCATTTCAAAATAAGTTCAAAAATTTCAAATATCGTTCCATATTCAAAAAATATTTTTTTAATTGTTTAGAGTTTCAAAAACCGTTCCCATCCAAAAATTGTTCTTCTTTTTTCAAAAATTGTTTTAAAAAAATATTCAAGAATTGAAAAAATGTTCTCATTTTCAATTTTTATTCACACTTTTAAAAACGTTTGTATTTTTAAAAATATTTGCATTTTTCATAAATTTATTTTCCTTTTTAAAAAAGTGCTCATGTTTAAAAAAATTGTTCATAGATTCAAAAAATGTTCATATTTTCATATTTTGTTCACATACTAAAAAATGTTCATGTTTTCAATTTTTGTCCAGAGTTTCAAAAAGTGTTTGTGTTTCCACTTTTATTCCCCATTTAAAAAAACATTTCCATTATTTTTAGAAAAACTCAAAATCATAAAATGTTGTTCGAAATTTTTAAATATTTAGCATTTCAAAAAGTATTCATTTCCACCAAAAAAGTCATGTTTCAATTTTCGGAAGACGTTCTGTCTAACAATACCGCGTTATTAAAAGGGCCACGCTACGCGTCGGCCAACGGATAATCGAGAAAACATATGTCGCCTCGCTGGCCATTGGATGAACGTGGGATGGCCATCCAATCTACCCACCCATGAGCGCTACCTCTTTTTGCAACAAGAGCGGTGTTGTAGAACAAGCCCTGCAACAGGATGCTTGTTGCAAAACGTCTGAACCGCCACTTACCTTTCTGGAACACGATTTGTGTTGTAGAACTTTTTTGCAACTGAGGTCTTGTTGTAAATTTGTTTTACAACAAAGGTTTGTTGGAAGAAAAAGTTGTCTTCACTCTTTTTGCAACATAGCTTATGTTACGAGAGAAACTTATGCAACATTGGTGTTGTTGTAGAAAATTTGAGGGGAGTCATGAGGAGTCTAGGCCACATGACACGTGAGACATGGGTTGTGTTGCAGTTTTTTTTTTGCCTTCATTTTTTCGTAAAATAGATGATGTTGCGGAAGGACTTTTGTAACATGGATGATGTTGCAGAAACTTTTTTTTACATAAAGGATGATGTAACGCGACCCTTGTTGAAGAAGACGACTCGGGGAAGAAACGTGCGAGTGCGCACGGGATAAGGATAGTGTTGCGGTGCACTTCGCTGGGACATGCGTCACACAGGGGAAGCGGTGGATGAAACTAAAAGATCCGTCGGTGGATTTCAAGCATTTCCCTTATGAAAACCCCGAGCTAGGTATTGAACAACAAATCGCTTCAGCTGCGTTGGTTAATAGGCCGCGTGTAGTTTGTGCGGTGTTGTGTTCGAACCCGACCTAGCTTATGTTTTTTGGATTTTGCACGTGCGCTCCCGCTGCTGGGCCGGCCAGTTCGCTGCCTCTGTGTGCGTCGGGCGGCTACTCGCCGCAAAATGCGGTGCATAGGAGCTCCCCTGGCGGTGTTCTGACTCTCAGTTAAGATGGGCCGACCATATATTGGGCCACAAGGCCATCGCATACTTTTCCTCCCACGAGCGTACTCTTAAATGGGCCAGCTTCAACCAGTTTTTCTTAAATGGGCCCTAGTCTTATTCTCCAAAAAAATGGGCCTAGTCTTCGTCTATAAAAATACCGCTCCCCCGGCGGCGGCTAAACCCTCTCAAAAACCCTAGCCTCCTCCTCCTCCCTCCTTCCTCCATCTCCGGCGGCGGCAGCGACAAATTTCCGACACAATGAGGCCACCGGCGCGAGGAGGTAATCATCTGTCTCCCTACCCTCTGCCTTATTCCTCTTCCTCACACCCCCAGTCTCACCCGCGGACGCTGTTACGCTTCACGCAGGACGCGGCGGGAGGGGTTTCGGCGGCAGGAGCGACGGCGGCGGCCGCGGGGGCAGGGGCTTCGGCGGGAGAAGCGATGGCGGCGGCCGCGGCGGCAGGGGCGGCAGGGGAGGCAGGACGCCCAGGGGCCGTGGCCGTGGCGGCGGGGGAAGGGGAGGGCCCGGCATGAAGGGCGGGAGCAAGGTGGTCGTGGTGCCGCACAAGCACGACGGCGTCTTCATCGCCAAGGCCAAGGAGGACGCGCTCTGCACCAAGAACATGGTCGCCGGGGAGTCCGTCTATGGCGAGAAGCGCGTCTCCGTCCAGGTCAGTGCTCGCTCGCTGCCCCCGCTCTTGCTCTTGTACGGCACCATATCACGCTCCTCCCTCCATCTGCTTCGAGGGCAGTAGGATGGATAAACCTAGGTTGAACCAGCTTAGCTTCAGTGCAGTCGTTTGTTCATAGCATCTCGTTAGATGATTGTTTCCTGGTTGTATCAGATTTCATACTCTGTTGTGCTCATTGTGCATATATCAATGAAAGCATGCTTTTTTCTGCTCTGTTATTGCAGAACGAGGACGGGACCAAGGTTGAGTACAGGGTGTGGAACCCCTTCAGATCAAAGCTGGCTGCCGCTGTTCTCGGTGGCGTCGACAACATCTGGATTGTAAGTTCGTTGTGCTTTAGCATGTATTCTTTGTGTCAAAACCTTCATGTTCCAGGTTGTTTTGTAGATTAAACTTATGGCATTATTTATATGCTGACCCTGCACTTGTTAATTCAGGCTCCTGGTGCTCGTGTGCTGTATCTTGGTGCTGCCTCAGGAACGACAGTGTCTCATGTGTCTGATATTGTTGGTCCGGTGAGACATCATAGATACTTGCTATTGATCAAAGGTTTTTGTTTATTTGTGTTGTCTTACAGAAATCTTGTGACTTGCAGACTGGGTTGGTGTATGCTGTGGAGTTCTCGCACCGCAGTGGCAGGGATCTTGTCAACATGGCCAAGAAGAGGACCAATGTAATTCCCATCATTGAGGATGCTAGGCACCCTGCAAAGTACCGCATGTTGGTCGGCATGGTTGATGTTATCTTCTCAGATGTTGCACAGCCTGACCAGGTATACCTGTCATCATATAAATGCCCGCAATAACTATTTGCTCATTAACATTGCCTATCGGTCAACCTGTCCGTTGTGATATGTCATTGACTGCTATGTTTTGATCACCTTCTGTGTCTACATTGGAGCTTAGCAATTGATGAGCTTACTCGGATTCCCCTTCAGGACATCACAATGGATGATGCAAAATCGAGTATCTGATGTATTTTATGCCCAATGCCAGTCCATTTCTTAGTTATTTTGCTGCATCTTTTATCTTGAATTTGCTACGTTTCTGTTTTGTTGTCATCACATTGGATGTTTCATGAAACTGTTCCCATTGCAATGGTATCCAATAGCACTATCCATTTATATTTATAATTATTTGAACAGGGCCGCTCAGTTTTTGTAATTATGATATACATTGGATTATTGTTTGCGGTTATGGTTTATCAGTTTGCATTGCTTTCCTGGATTTCTTTGGCTTTATTGGTGCAATTGCTGATGATGAGCTTACTCGGATTCCCCTTCAGGACATCACAATGGATGATGCAAAATCGAGTCTCTGATGCTCTTAATGCCCCAAATTCCTATTTTTTGTATCACCATTTTTTTTCTTGATTTTTAATTACACTTTGATTTTCTTACTTCACTTCGAATGGTGCATGAGCTGATTCCATTTCGTTGGCTTGCAATAATTCGCCTCCTGTAACTTGTTTTTCCTTGTATTTTTTTGTAGCCTTAAGTTTGGAAGTTTGATTTATGCTTGCTTGTCGAACCTTGCCACTGCACAATTTCAGATTTGATGAAAGTATAATTTCTTCTCCCTTTTTCCGCTTTGGTTTGCAACTTTCCCCTTGCTGATAGAACTCTACTCCTTAAAAGTCTTTTGCTTTCATCTTTTGCGTGGCATGCGTAGCTTCTTTACTATTTCCTCCGTCCCAAAATAAGTGTCTTGAGCTTAGTACAAATTTATACTAGAGCTAGTACAAAGTTGAGACACTTATTTTGGGACGGAGGGAGTATAATACTAAGAATTATGTGTGCATATGGTGGTTCATTTTAGTTACTGCTGCTGATGACTGACTGAAATTGTTATCATGAAGCCTTATAAGCGACTAACTTGGCTAAATTGTATTGAAACTACTTATGGTGTTGTCTTACTGATATGTATACGTTTTCAAGGTTGCAGGGTTAAATGGCGGGTTAATGTTGTGAAGTGTCAACTGAATTTATTTATGCTTGATTAAATTGTACCTTGCTTTGTTTGGGACATTTAGTCTGCACTTTCATCTCGTACGACATACTGATAATTATTGACCAAGATTAAGAAATGTAATTGTCTTTTGTGTTAGCTAAATACTCCCTCCGTTCCTAAATATAAGTCTTTAGAGATTTCAATGCGGACTAGATACGGATGTATATAGACGGATTTTAGAGTGAGATTCATCCATTTAGCTCTGTATGTAGTTCATATTGAAATCTCTAAAAGGACTTGTATTTAGGAACGGAGGGAGTACATTATATGCAGCTCGTTTATTTTTATATTTTATAATTTAGTGTTCAAATATCAGCTTGAACAACAAATATGCCAATATTGTTTGCAAACATTTATCAGTGATTCTAAACTGTACCATTGTTCTTAAACCTGTCAAACTATCTTCTGTCCTGCAGGCTAGGATCTTGGCCCTTAATGCTTCATACTTCTTGAAGAATGGTGGTCACTTTGTCATTTCAATCAAGGTATGTACTGATTCCAGATTCAAGAAACATTTGCTTTTGCCCCGGAAGATGATGTCCTGGAAATGCCAAAGATTTGCATTGATCTGACGGTTCTTCCTCTTGCCAGGCCAACTGTATCGACTCCACCCAGGCTCCCGAGGCCGTGTTCGCCGCTGAAGTTGAGAAGCTGAAGCTTGAGCAGTTCAAGCCCTCGGAGCAGGTGACCCTGGAGCCCTTCGAGCGTGACCACGCCTGCGTCGTCGGTGGCTACAGGATGCCCAAGAAGCCCAAGGCGACTTGAAGGAAATAGTTAAATACTTCGTTATGCATTATGATGGTCTGTCGTTAATTAGTACTAGGTCCTTAGGTGGTGGTGATATGATCAGACAATGTTGGTTCTATAGCTACTTGGTTTACGTCGTGTTGGTGAGTGGCCGAATGATGTTGCTAACATGATGTTGCATGCGTGTTAGCAATTGTTGACCTGTTGGCATTGTTATCCATGAAACCATTGCTCGCCTCATTTACATAGTTTTTGTTAGGCTTATTAAAGCCTGAATATGGCTGATAACCTTAGCAGCCAGCAATGATCTGAAATCATAATATGCAGGCTTTAAAATTCAGCTCTCTCCTTCAAATCTACAAATCATAATATGCAGGCTTTTCCTACGGTCTGTTCCTTCCTTAAGATTTTTGTCTTCAAAACATGTCTTCGGAATAGTTTGTAATGCATGTGGTTCTAAGTTAACTTGTATTGCTAGGCTACTCTGTTCTTTCTAATAGCTATCCCGATGTTTCTCTTTGTAGGAGACTAATACTTGATATATGATTATTTTAATGGATATCTGCAGTATCTTGCCATGCTTTTATTTAAATAGACATTTGAACCGTACAATTGGATTTGTTCCTGTCAATAGGTACGGCCAGCCGCATTTCCAAGTACTACTGCTATAAAATAATTCAGTTGTAATGCATTCCTTCCTAGCTGAATATATGTTTGTTTATTGTACTTTCCCCCGTAGAAACTACTTCCTCCGTTCACAAATATAAGTCTTTTTAGAGATTCCAACAAGGGACTACATACAGAGCAAAATGAATGAATCTACACTTTAAAATATGTCTATATACATCCGTATGTTGTAGTCCTTTTAAAATCTCTAAAAAGAGTTATATTTAGGAACGGAGAGAGTAAGTTAGCTACAGGGAAAGGAACGATCGTTTTTCTCTTCCCTGGCGGCTGGAACCCTAGCCGCCGCCAGGAGAGGCCATCTTTCAGCGCCGTCCTCCGGCGGTTCCCCTCCGTCGGCGACCTCGGTCGTTGGTGGTGAGGGGGTCGCCAGATCCACGCGCGTGGATCGTTTTTACTCCCTTGTAGTCTAGGTTTTTAGGCTGTTCATCATCTGGCTTCGGCGGCAACGATGACGGCGTTGAATAAAGATTCTTCGGATCATTCCCTGACGAGGCCATCGGTCCTATGGTTGGGGATGGATTTGGAAACCAGTCTGTTCAAGCAAGGATGGCGTAGCGGCGGCAGCATCCTCGTGGTGGACCTATGTCCTCGGGCTCCGCCGTTGCGAACTAAAATGTTCACAAACTTTAAATGACCGTGAAATTAAAAAATATCCACAAATTTAATCAATAGTAATAAATCTGAAAAATGTGTATTTTAAATATGCTTACTTTTTTTATGTACACACATTTTAATAAAATCTCATGAATTAAAACATGAAAAAGAAGAAGAAGAAATAAAATTAAATAACACATATACTTACGCGTGGGGCCCTCAGCGACCCCACAACCCTCGAACCACCAGAGCGCTTCAATTCAAGGAAGTTGGGGCGGTGCCAGGTGGGATGCGCCCCTTTCACTTTCTTATTTGTACCTTATTGCTTGTACTATGTGTTGTTATTGCCTGAGCAGTGTCAGGGTAGGACACACTCATATGGGCGTTGGTTTTTGTCAGCTTATGCTTGATGACATTTTCAGTAGGGTAGCTTACAAACTGAACTCATTATCACATTACATTTGTATGGACTGGCGATGACACATACATTAACAGGTATAATATCAGTCGTTTAATTAATGCATTCTAGCAAACATCTAGCTCTGTTACGTCACCAATAGGCAAACATTACTACCACGACAGTGTAACTACTGGATGTTGAGCTACTTCAACTACATTGGTGAATCCATCATGTAAAGCTTCAAGGATCTGTAACAAAAATAACTAATAGTTAAAACTATGGGAGTTATATATTTATCTTAGCTGATAAGAATAAACAGCATGATGATCAATCGAGTATCAATAGGCAAGAGCATAGTGCATTCAGTGCATCACTTTATGTTTATGCAATATACATGATGATCAATCGAGTATCATATGCTGTAAGAACTGAAGCCTCTAACACAAGTTGAATTTGAAGATTGCAGAAACTATAAGAAGCAGATGGAACTGCAAATAATTTATATTTTTTTTTTGAAAACATAAGTAAAAAGAAGGAAGCCTTGAATTATTTAGAAGCAGTGTTTCTCCTCCGCCTGAAGACATTACTTTATTTAATTGAAATGCCATAGTGAGTTTCGGTTAAAAAACAACCAATACAGCTCCTCCAATGTTTCAGTGGGATCATTATCAACATCTTTCTGCTATAGGAACAATGTTACATGTATCATGGAAGGAAGGCTATTATAGCAGGGACACGTAGGTAATTATGAACCAAGATAAGGCACAAGATGAAGCTAAGAAGGAGACTTGACTTAGCCGTGCAAATCGCTCGAGAAACAATTGCTCAAGGGTATGGTGGTGTCAGCAGCTGCTCGTGCAATCAGAGCGTAGAGGGCCAATTGCTCATCACGCTCTGGACCAAGAGGTACTTCATTAGTACTCCCTCCGTCCCAAAATAAGTGTCGTGGTTTTAGTTCAAAGTATAAAGGAGTCTCGAAGAGGAGGGTGCTCTGAATAGGAAGCATTTATTAAAAAAAATCAACATACTTGAAATGGAAACATGAAAGTAAGTCGGCCGGTGCCTCTTCCATGGAGGTGTTGCGCTCCTCTGCACCCTCATCGTCATCCCCGGCCCGATCCAGTTCGGCTTCACCTGCTGCTTCTCCTCGCCCACCCAGGGCGCCATGATCCGTGACCTCGACCTCTCCGTCTCCCAAGTGAAGGAAATATGCCCCAGAGGCAATAATAAAGTTGTTATTTTATATTTCCTTATATCATGATAAATGTTTATTATTCATGCTAGAATTGTATTAACCGGAAACTTGATACATGTGTGGATACATAGACAAAACACTGTGTCCCTAGTAAGCCTCTACTAGACTAGCTCGTTAATCAAAGATGGTTAAGTTTCCTAACCATAGACATGTGTTGTCATTTGATGAACGAGATCACATCATTAGGAGAATGATGTGATGGACAAGACCCGTCCGTTAGCTTAGCATAATGATCGTTAAGTTTTTATTGTTATTGCTTTCTTCATGACTTATACATATTCCTTTGACTATGAGATTATGCAACTCCCAAATACCGGAGGAACACCTTGTGTGCTATCAAACGTCACAACGTAACTGGGTGATTATAAAGATGCTCTACAGGTGTCTCCGAAGGTGTTTGTTGGGTTGGCATAGATCGAGATTAGGATTTGTCACTCCGAGTATCGGAGAGGTATCTCTGGGCCCTCTCGGTAATGCACATCATGATAAGCCTTGCAAGCAATGTGACTAATGAGTTAGTTACGGGATGATGCATTACGGAACGAGTAAAGAGACTTGCCGGTAACGAGATTGAACTAGGTATGGAGATACCGACGATCGAATCTCGGGCAAGTAACATACCGATAACAAAGGGAATGACGTATGTTGTCATTGCGGTTTGACCGATAAAGATCTTCGTAGAATATGTAGAAACCAATATGAGCATCCAGGTTCCGCTGTTGGTTATTGACCGGAGATGTGTCTCGGTCATGTCTACATAGTTCTCGAACCCGTAGGGTCCGCACGCTTAACGTTCGATGACGATTTGTATTATGAGTTATGTGTTTTGGTGACCGAAGATTGTTCGGAGTCCCGGATGAGATCACGGACATGACGAGGACTCTCGAAATGGTCGAGAGGTAAAGATTGATATATTGGACGATAGTATTCGGACACCGGAAGTGTTTCGGAATGTATCGGGTACGTATCGGAGTACCGGGGGGGTTACCGGAACCCCCCGGGGGAAAGATATGGGCCATATGGGCCATAGGAGGGAGGCTAGGCAGCCCACAAGGGGTGGCCGCGCGCCCCCCCATGGGGAGTCCGAATTGGACAAGGGGAGGGGGTGGCGCCCCCCTTTCCTTCTCCTCCTCCCTCTCCTTCCCCCTTTTCCTCTTCCGGTAAAAGGAAAGGGGGGGGGGGGGGGCGAATTGGACTAGGAGTCCAAGTGGGACTCCTCCTACTTGGCGCGCCCTAGGCCGGCCTCCTCCCCTCTCCCTCCTTTATATACGGGGGCGGGGGGCGCCTCCAAGGACACACCAATTGTTCTTAGCCATGTGCGGCGCCCCCCTCCACCGTTTACTCCTTCGATCATATTGTCGTAGTGCTTAAGCGAAGCCCTGTGCGGATCACTTCACCATCACCGTCACCACGCCGTCGTGCTGACGAAACTCTCCCTCGACACTCTGGTGGATCAAGGGTTCGAGGGACGTCATCGAGCTGAACGTGTGCAGAACTCGGAGGCGCCGTACGTTCGGTGCTTGATCGGTTGAATCGAGAAGACGTTCGACTACATCAACCGCGTTAAGCTAACGCTTCCGCTTTCGGTCTACGAGGGTACGTGGACACACTCTCCCCCTCTCGTTGCTATGCATCTCCTAGATAGATCTTGCGTGAGCGTAGAATTTTTTTGAAATTGCATGCTACGTTCCCCAACACCAAGTCCTTCCCTACGGCTGTGCCTGGAGCCTCTATGCTTGCTCTGTTTTGACTTCTTCTTGGACTAAAAATGTTGTGTAACTTCGTGCCTGCGCGTGATGCAAGTTCTTGGTGTTTGGATCGCTGTCAAACGTCGGTGCCATGGTCGGGGCCATCGCCAACGGCCAGATGGCCGAGCACATTGGCCGGAAAGGGGTGAGAAAATCTTGACCCCTTCCTCTCTCTGAATGAAAAGGAGTTGACCTTGTAGTCTCGAATCTCATGAGTTATTTAATTAGTTGCATGTGGCATTTGATATGATAGTCAGAGAAGAGAAATTGGTGTTGTAGAAAATGTGTAGGTGAAGAATTTTCTGAAAAAAGTTCAGCATTTTGTTCATGTCATATGCTTGCAAGTTGCAACAAATCAACGCTTGACTACAGTGAAGTTCTATTCTGTTATACTCTAATAACAGCGTAATGTACCTACTGAATTTTCAGTCGTTAACGATGGCGGCGATTCAGAACACCATCGGTTCGCTCGCCATCTCCTTCACAAATGTATGGCATGATGCATCCACATGTTTCCCAAGCTTATTTTCTGCCCTTTTTCTTCTCGTGACGCTACGAGCTTCATGCTTGCTGATCGATGTTTAACTCATCATTTCTCTACATGGAGTATATAGAAAAAAACTACCACATTACGCGCTATCGTTAGTTCGTTACAAAAAATACCACTTTTTTTAATTTCTCAAAAGTCTACCACAATTTTGATTCGCTGTTCAAAAAACCCAAATGATCATATGATTTAAAATTGATCGGGTTTATCACATGTCGGGTCCGCTCCTAAACATACCATTTGTTTGACCGTCAACTTAAACGTAAGGCCCACAAGTAAGCTCTCTCTTCCTTCTCTTCCTCCCAATCCCTTATCTTTCTCTCTCCCGAGCCATGGTTGGCACAGGCGTTGGCTGCACAGGCCGCGGTGGCATAATGACGGCCACCTCCCTTCCGCCAGCGGAGGCAACCGGTGAGCAGCTCCACCGCCTATGCCTCCTCCCACCTCCCCGTAACTCCACACGCCCCCTCTCGCGTGGCGGCCAAAGTTGCGGTCCGCACCCTGTGCATGGCGCTTCCAGCAGGACTCGGCGGCGCGACGACTTTTAGGCGGCGGCCGAGCGGATCCGGGCGGAGGCGGCGTGGTTCCAGGCGCCGGACGGGAGACCGACGGAGGTGCGGGAGGAGTTCCTCACAGCCAGCGGCCAGGGCAGCAACGCTCGGACGAGGGCCTGGCTCGCCGGCCATCGGCGGGACTCCGGCAGGTCCTGATGGCGCGGGGCGTCGTGCTCGCTCGCGCGAGCAGTTGGCAAGCAGCAGCGCGCCGGCTAGCAGCAACGCAGCAACGCAGCGCAGTGGCAAGCAGCACGGCTGGCCACAACCATGGCCGGCGCCGCCATGGCCATAGGGACCCGATTGCTTTTTGTAAAAAAAGTTTAGGGACCCGATTGCTTTTTTATATAAATGTTCAGGGACCCGATTGCTTTTTTAAAAAATTAGCCCCACCTGTCATAACCTGTCAACAGCCAACCTAACGGTCAACCTGACGAGTGGACCCGAGCTGTCATTAATCATGCTTAAACTTAATCAACATAGTCATCAGTGTGACATGGTAGTTTTTTAGAACAGCGAACCAAAATTGTGGTAGACTTTTGAGAAATTAAAAAAAATGGTAGTTTTTCATAACGATAGCCTGTAATGTGGTAATTTTTTGCTATGTACTTCTCTACATGGGACGGCTGCTTGATTGTCATATCATGCATGGTTTGTAATAAAGTATCTTCGGTGCATGATTATTTTATGCTTAGGATGTTCACGGCTTTATGCTTTAAGATTTTAAGTACTTCTCATCTGGTTCAAAAATGTTCAGAAACGAAAGAGCAACTGACATGTCAATATATTCGATGCAGAATGGTCCATGGTTTGTCTATTTTTTGAAAAGATGGTCCATTGTTTATACCTACCAAAACTAAATTGACCTACTGAAATTATAACATTTTTACTTTGTGCCTGGGCTTCAATGCATGCTGATTTTTATGGCTTTTATGCTTTAAGAGATTCAGTACTTCTCCACCGTACTCCCTTCGGTCCTTTTTACTTTGCATATAAGAATTGTCTGAACTCAAACTTCATGTTTGACCATATTTATATGAAAAAATATTAACATCTATAATGCTAAATTTATACAATATGAAAACTAAAGTCATGACGCGTCTAATGTTGTTGATTTCACATTGTGAATGTTGGAATTTTTTTCTATAAACTTGGTCAAAGTTTAGGAGATTTGACTTCAGACAAATCTTATATGCAAACTAAAAAGAACCGGAGGGAGCGGAAATCCCTTTTGGAGCTCGGCCTCCAGTGAGGCTTCCAAATTCAAATTTGAAATTTCATCAAAATTCATATTTTGACATTTCAAAAAAATTTGAAAAAAAATATAGATATACACGAAGGCATAACACACATGTGTGTAAATTTTCAGTTCAAAATACATTGAAATGAGGGCTGTGTAAAAAAAGACAAATCTGAGGCTGTTTAACCCTTGATACTATTCATCCTCCAAGGACATGAATTTGTCTTTTTTGTATAGGTCGCAACTCAAGGTATTTCATTATGAATTTTTACACACATGTGGGTTACATCCTTACATACACGCATATTTTTTTTCAGAATTTTTTGAACCATAAAAATTTGAATTTGAATTTTTAAAAAATAAAGGCCTCCATGGAGCTCGGCCTCCAAAACGCCTCTCTCTGGAGGGAGTATATACCAACTTATTTTATAGCCAACAGATTATTGAGCTACTTAATAGTTACAATACTAACTCTTATGTATGAATTAAGGTATGCCATCATACCAAGTGCCGGGAAACGGAAATAGACGGGCCCAGGAGGAGCCAGCATAGGTTTGTGGATATCCTGTATAAATGGCAGTGGTCGATGAGGAAGGCAAGCACCGTCTGCTCGATCTAGGGTTTCATTACCCGCGAAGGTCTGCCGCCAACCCAGCCAAGGGCGTACGTGAGCGGTATGTCGCCGGCCGTTGTCGCCGGAGGCTCATCTTTGAGGGCCATCTTGTGCGATCTGCAGGTACTACCATTATTCCTGTGTCCGCCCTTCTTATTTTGATTCTGCTAGCTAGCTAGGCCAAGTAACTTTCACGAGATTTACATAGATCGGTTGAAGCATTATTGACTGGCCCGGTTATATCAATATATGCCGACTTTTTCATCGTATTCAGCACTGGATCCTCCCTCTCCTGAAACAGGCATGCATCTCTGAGCCCGCTAGAATCATTCATTATTGGGCACGGAGTGTTCTTCGACGACTTGTTAATCCAGGATCGGGAAAGGAAATTGCAAGAGAAACTCCAAAGGGAGGAGAAGCCGTCAATGCTACGATGAAGGGAACGGAACTAGTAGAAAAAGGGCCTAATGTGAAGCACATTAGTCCCGGTTTGTAACTGAACCGGTACTAATGGTACCGGTCCAACGGCTAGGCGGGCGGCGCTCATTATTACCGGTTCGTGGCGAACCTTTAGTACCGGTTCGTGCCACGAACTGGTACTAAAGAGGTGGTGGCAGGCTATTGTCAGGCTGGGGCCCCACCAGCACCTTTAGTACCGGTTCATGCCACGATCCGGGACTAGAGATTCACCTTTAGTACCGGTTGGTTAGACGAACCGGTACTAAAGGTCCTATATAAACCCCTTCGTCGAGCCCGAGCGCTCTGTTCTTCCCCTTTCCTCTCCTCTGTTTTCTTCCTCTTTCTCTCGAGCTCACACTCCATTTTTACCAAAATTTGTGAAGATTTGAAGGCACCCCATCCATCCAAGTGATCACAAAGGTTGGCAACTTTGTCCTTTCATCTCTCATTGCTAGATTAGCTCTTGCAATGCTCTATAAGTATAGTGATTTGTGAGTTTTATTTTGGGAGGAATTATATGTGGTAGTATTTGATTTATATGTAATTTAAGGTCAAAATGACTCTTAGTTTGCATATGTAGGTGTGGTTTACTTAGTGCCTTCCCGTCTCCGTCCTAACCACTGTCGATCGCCCGCACCGTCCCGTCGCCGGCACCACCATGTGGTGAGCCTCTTGTTCTTATCTTTTTTATATAAAAAAATCATGTTTGTGTGATTTAGATATATAGTTACTTGTATAATTATCTTACCCGTACGTTGTTTGTTATACATAGTCTCATGGTTTTGATATCCGTCCCCGTCGGCCCTCGTCCGGGTTATGATTCAGATGTGGTATATTCTCTTTTATAACTATTTGTTGCATTTCGTGTTTATGACAAATTATGCCCATCAAATTGACATAGGTATTTTTGTCTAGGAGGTATGTGAACCGGAAATTCCAACCGACCCTATTGTCGAGAGGTTAAATTTAGTTGAAAGAGAAAACGAGTATTTGAAAGAAAAATTGAAAAGAATTGAGGGGGAGAAGATGGAATTGGAGTTGCATGTTGCCGATGTCGTCGATGATCGCAAGATCAAGATGGAGAAAATGCGCTTGAAGATTAGAAAGATTAGAAAATATGCCATTGATAGTGAGGCTTGGTATCATTATGCTGTTGGATCAATTGTTACCTTAGTTGCGATCTTGATCGCATTTGTTGTTGCATTTAAATGCTTTAGCTAGAGAGTTATTTGTATGTTTGTTTTATGAGAATAAGTATTGTATGAACTTTATGTATGAACTTGTATTAATTTGGTCTATTCGGTGCTGTGTAATGAAGATGAGCCGGCAATGGATGTACGATGACCGATGCTCTCCCCAGTTCGTTAATGGCGTGCAAACTTTTCTGCTTGCGGCTGAGGCAAACAAGCGGGCGGATGATTTTATGTCTTGTCCATGTGCTGGCTGTAAGAATGATCGGAGTTACTCTAAGTCAAAAACCATTCACGTCCACCTGTTTGAGGCCGGTTTCATGCCCCACTATAATGTTTGGACCAAGCACGGAGAAAGAGGGGTTATGATGGAAGACAATGAAGAAGAAGAGGACGACGACAGCTATCCTGGCCACGGGTTCCCTAAATACGATGGTACAACAATGGGGGGAAGAAGCTGAGCCGGCAATGCGGGAAGAAGCTGAAGAAGAGGCATCAGATGAGCCCGCTGATGATCTAGGTCGGGCCATTGTCGATGCAAAGAGAAACTGCGCAAGTGAAAAGGAGAAGAAGAAGTTGCAGCGCATGTTAGAGGATCACAAGAAATTGTTGTACCCGAATTGCGAAGCTGACAAGAAAAAGCTGGGCACCACACTGGAATTGCTGCAATGGAAAGCAGAGAATGGTATATCTGACAAGGGATTTGGAAAGTTGCTGATAATGTTAAAGAAGATGCTTCCAAAGGACAACGAATTGCCCGAGAGTACGTACAAAGCAAAGAAGGTTGTCTGCCCTCTAGGATTAGAGGTGCAGAAGATACATGCATGCCCTAATGACTGCATCCTCTACCACGGTGAGTACGAGTATTTGAACGCGTGCCCGGTATGCGGTGCATTGCGCTATAAGATCAGCCGCGATGACGCTGGTGATGTCGAGGGTGAGCGCCCCAGGAAGAAGATTCCTGCCAAGGTGATGTGGTATGCTCCTATAATACCACGGTTGAAACGTTTGTTCCAAAACAAAGAGCATGCCAAGTTGATGCGATGGCACAGAGAAGACCGTAAGAAAGACGGGAAGTTGAGAGTACCCGCTGACCGTACTAGAAGGACTTTGCAGGTGACGCAAGGAACGTATGGTTTGGTCTAAGCGCAGATGGCATTAATCCTTTTGGGGAGCAGAGCAGCAATCATAGCACCTGGCCTGTGACTCTATGTATGTATAACCTTCCTCCTTGGGTGTGCATGAAGCGGAAGTTCATTATGATGCCAGTGCTCATTCAAGGCCCTAAGCAACCCGGCAACGACATTGATGTGTACCTAAGGCCATTAGTTGAAGAACTCTTACAGCTGTGGAATGAAAAAGGTGTACGTGCGTGGGATGAGCACAAACAAGAAGAATTTGACCTACATGCGTTGCTGTTTGTGACCATCAATGATTGGCCTGCTCTCAGTAACCTTTCAGGACAGACAAACAAGGGATACCGCGCATGCACGCACTGTTTGGATGATACCGATAGTATATATTTGGATAATTGTAAGAAGAATGTGTACCTGGGACATCGTCGATTTCTTCCGAGCAGGCATCCCGTAAGAAAGAAAGGCAAGCATTTCAAAGGTGAGGCGGATCACCGAACGAAGCCTCGCCACCGTACTGGTGATGATGTACATGATATGGTCAAGGATTTGAAGGTAATCTTTGGAAAGGGTCCTGGCGGAAAATCTGTTCCGAATGACGCTGACGGACGCACACCCATGTGGAAGAAGAAATCTATATTTTGGGACCTGCCCTATTGGAAAGACCTAGAGGTCCGCTCTGCAATCGACGTGATGCACGTGACGAAGAATCTTTGCGTGACCCTGCTTGGCTTCTTGGGCGTGTATGGGAAGACGAAAGATACACCGGAGGCACTGTGATGACCCCGGCTTAATCGTGCACTAATCATACACGCAAATGCACACGATCAAGCCTAAGGACTCACTTGAAGATATCACAACACAACTCTAAAACATAAATAAAGTCATACAAGCTTTATATTACAAGCCAGGGCCTCGAGGGCTCGAATACATAGCTCGATGGCATACAAGTGTCAACGGAAGCATCAGATATCTGGGTACAGATATTACAGAGAAATAGATAGGCCTTTAGGAAGGCGGGGCAAAATAAAATACTACGATCGAAAGGCGTAGGCCTCCTGCCTAGGACCCTTCGAATTCTACTCCTGGTCGTCGGTCGGCTCCTCGTAGTAGTACTCGCCTAGAGGGTAGTAGTAGTAGCCGTAGTCATCGACGGGGACAGCTGGCTCCGGGGCTCCGTCGTCTGGATGCGACAATTGGATAAGGGGAGAAAAAGAAAGAAAAGCAAACGTGAGTACTCATTCGAAGTACTCAGCAAGCAAGGATCTACACTACAAATGCAACATTTTCAAAGGGTGGCTATATATGTTGACTGGGCTGCAGAAATGCCAGAATAGAGGGAGAGCCTCGTCCTATCGAAGGCTAGCATCTTCATCGGTCTTGCAGCATTAGAAGAGTGCAGATTAACATAATATAAAGTAGTAGTAATGTCATCAACCTCACCCAGAGATCCTTTCTCGACTCCCTACGAGAAAGCAATCCCAGAGCCATACTATCCATTTCATCTCATGTCACAGGTTCTAGTTGTACCGATCGGGATACAACTCCGAGTGTCCGTTACCGTAGGACATGCTATCGATAGATTGTTTCTTCCCAGCAGGGGTGCACCAACTTACCCACCACGCTCGCTTAACTCCGGCCGGACACACTTTTCTGGGTCATGCCCGGCCTCGGCTAAGCAACACGCCGCAACCTGACCTAGGCTTAAAAGAGAGGTCAGCACGCCGGACTAAACCTATGCCCCCAGGGGTCTTGGGCCATCGCCCCGGGAACTCCTGCACGTTACGGGGCCACCGAGAGCAGACCTAGCAACCCCTTATACAAGCGCGGTTGCGTTCCCAGTCCAACTCGGCGTACGCCGCTCCTTACTGACGTCAAATAAGCTTCGGCTGATGTATACGACGCAGAACGCCCATACTATGCCCACGTGATGGTTAGTGCTATCAGGCCAGAGGCCCCTCGGATCAAATATCCAAACCGTTAGTGTGTTGGTAGTGCGGTAACGAGCAGAGACTCACGAAAGATGTGACCCCGTCGCCCCGTCTCGAGGACGTGCGGCAAGGGCTAGGAATGCCCGGCCACGCCTTGTGTTCAACTCTCGGGCACCATCCAGGTCCACCCGACTCCACATCACTTTCGTCATAATCTCGTGCGGGTACCCCTCAGGGCCGACCCGTCTTTATCCAGAATAAGCAGTATCAACAGAATGTAAAGGCATCCGTGTGGCTACCATATCAAGAAGGAATCCGAGGCATCACCCTCGTTGGATTCCCACCTGACGTAAACATCAAGGTGAACTAAAGAGGCATCACCCTCGAGGTCCACACTTGAGCAGTTGCACGACAATGTCGTTATCGGGGGTGGTTTAGGAGGAATCACCCTCGCTTACCACGACCGAATAACTAACCTACAAGGTTATCATCAGAAGTGCTGACGAGGTATCACCCTCGGCACTCGATATTAACCCAGTAGTGTCGAGCAGTTAAGGAGGAAGTGACGTGCAATGTCGGGGCCTGGTCTTCGATCCCGTTGATCGGGTCTTCTGAGAATCCAGCGGGGCAGTCGGGATAAAGTGGGGTCTCTGATAGGTCTCTACCCAGCCTATACTAAACAGTTTAGGATAACAGGTAGGCATCAACAGCAGGTTACCATTAAACAGGCTATGCAGCAGATATAGGATAACAGTAGCAGCAGCAACTTCTAATGCAAGCATAAGAGAGAGAAGAGTAGGCGATATCGGAATGCTCAAAAGGGGGGTGCTTGCCTGATTGCTTTGCAAACACCAACTGGTCTTCAACGAGGTAGACGATCTTCGGGTCATCGTCGGTCTCGGGGTCTATCGAGAGAAAGGGGGAGAAGAAACAAATAAATACACGGCAACGAAAGTAATCACAAAACAAGACATGGCACTACGCGGTGTTAGGGGTGACCTAACGCAGCGATACACGTCGTAGGTGAAGCGGGAAAATATCTGGGATATTTTCCTAGCTCTAGGCATCTGTCAGACAGATGAACCAGAGGGGAAGGTTACATGTTTGGGTAGTTAGAGGCATGTGACAGATAAATGGAGAGCGTATTCTGATTCGTCTCATCGTTCTGAGCAACTTTCATATATAAAGTTTTTCGATCTGAGCTACGGTTTAATTTCTATGAATTTCTTAAGATTTTAGCTATTTTCTGGATTTTACTGATTTATCTTTATTTCTAAAATGCCAGGTAATTTGCTAGGTGCACCCGGTGCACTGCACCAGAGATGCACCAGACAGGCTCATCTGTGGGTCCAGTCAACTGCTGACTCAGCAGTTGACTGGTCCACGGTTGACTGGTCAAAGGGCTAGGGGTCCCACATGCCAGTGTCTTTAGCTAATTATCAGGGTTTAGTTAATTTAACTGGGGGTTAATTAGAGGGGTGGGACCCAGTGTCATTGACTGTTAGTAGTTTGACTAATTAAACCTAACTCTATTCGCTACAGTAAAAGGGCCCACCGTCAGTGGCTATTAGTAGTTTAGTTAGGGCCTAATCTAACGGTTAACGCCCCGGGCCCACTGGTCATGGCCCAGGCGAGGTTAAAACGCTCGCACGCGCCGGCGACGAGGCCCGACGCGGCGGCGGTGGCCGGAACTTGGCCTCCAGCGACCATTCGAGCGCTGGCTGGCACGGATCGGTAGAGGGGCTCGCCGCGCATCCCATGACGCAAACGGCCGGCGCGTGGATGGTCGGAATCGACCGTGACGGTGACGGTGGTTGGCTGGTTGCACGGGCGCAGTGCTGCGGAATGCCGGCGACCAAACAAAGCATACCGGCGGGTTCTACGGAGCACGTGGAGCTCGCCCATGGGCTCGGGCACGACTGCTGCTGCTCCGAATGACGGCGGCGATGGCAACGGGCGGCACCGGAACTACGAACGCTGCGGTGTTGGCGCTAGGGGGGAGGTAGGAGAGAGGGGAGGGGTCGCGGTGGACCGGAGGCTCACAGTGGAAGTCGCGGGCGAGCTCGGGGACGCGGGGTGACGTGCGGTGGTGGCAAACGACGACGAGGCGTATGGCGGCCGGAGAAGAGGAAGCCGAGCTCGGAGAAGATGCGGAGCTCCCCGAGATGAACTGGTGGTCCAGGGAGATGGGGATGGCCACGACGCAGCTCCGGGATGTCTTCCCGAGCGCCAGTGAGGTCGATGGCCGCGCCACTGACGAGGCAGCGGTGACGGCCGCGTCGGGTGGGGCTCCAGATCGGGAGAGGAAAGGGGAGCGAGGAGGAATGGCTAGGGGGAGGGAGAGAGTGAGAAGGGGGGTGCCAGGGAGAAGAACGGGGGAGTCCTTATCCCCTCCGCCCGACTACCCTGTCGCCGTGGCGGCCAGCGACCGGAGCGGCAGGCTCCAGCCATGGTGGTAGTGACACGAGGGGGAGGAGTAGGTGGGTTGGGCTGGGAACTGTAGCAAGCAGGCCGAGGCACAGTGAAACGTTTTCTCTCTTTTCCTTTATTTCCTTTTTGTTTCCCTTTATAATTTCTGCTCTTCATTTCCCTTGGCACCAAACACTATTTGTAAAATGTGCAACTTGTTCCAAAAATCACTATGCAGTATTCCTTACTGCCTCAAAAAGTTTGGGAGTATTTTGAATTCATTTGAATCTTATTTAAATTGAATTGGATTTAAATAACTGCTTTGGGTACTTTTTTGGGAGTTGGGGTCATTTTAGGAATTCAATTAATGTTTATTATATTTTTATAATTGCTTTGAGAATATTTGAAAGATTATGAACATTTTAGTTCCTGGAATTGAACAACTTTTATTTTCACTTTAAGTTTGAAAATCCATTTGGATTGGAATTGGAAATGAGATATGATGCAATGATGATCAAGCATAGTTAATCATGGTGACTTGGCATGATCAGAGGGTGATCACTGTGGTGTGAGGCTGGGGATGTTACAAATCTCCTCCACTACAAGAAATCTCGTCCCGAGATTTAAGTGGGGAAGTAGAAGTAACTTCGGAAGAGCGGACCCTTGCAGGGTCAATTATCTGGCGGATAACTCAGGGAATGTGGTAGAAAGAATCTCTCGAGTTGAAACTTAGTAAAAACAATGAGAGCAAAGTATGAAGATTCAATAAGAAGTTTCAATCGAATGGACATCCGATCGATACCTGAAAAGAGTGTGAAAAGGGGGGTCAGGGCATCGGGAATAGATTATCTTTCGGAGGGTGGCTCGTGAGAAAACACAAAGTCAAGTGCAAGGAATATTTCGGAACCAGGGATATATAGGAGAGTCAGGTTCCGATCCTGTGGAACTGTGGTGAGTGTCGATCGAGAGTAGGGAGGACAGTGACATCATGGTCATGACATTAAGGCATGTTAGAAGATAGCTTCTCAGCTATGCCGGCAACATCGTCGGTACCAAGAGCGAGGGACGAAGAGAACCACATACCTACTCGTTGAACGAGGCAGACCAATAGGCAAAGTTCTCGTCCATCGGTGGTTACCGGAATGTCATCAACAATAGTAACAGGGTCTCACTGACAGAGTTGTAGAACCGAGGGGTTGACATAAGCAGGAGAATATTACTGCTTAGATCATGTAGATTACAAGAAAGGTTAAACAAAACAATGGAAAGGAAAATGTGACTATACCCAAGAATTAGGAGTGTATCATTTCCAAGGAAAAGAAGATCATGATATACCAGTCAGGGTAGCTAGTACATCACCATTTAGATGAAGGGGTAAGGGAATTCATGATGTTATCCATACAACGGTGTCTGGATAATAGATCAAGTAGCATTTGGCAATGTGCCTCCAATGTGGTTGTTGATATTCGGAATACCACAATCATGCTTCGAAGTAGCGATAACATGGTGTTTCAAGTAAGGGTTGGAGTTGAAGATCACAAGAATTACTCAAGGAACAATTGCGAGAATAGCAAGGAGCTCAAGGTATAACCAAGATATGATCAGACATGTGTTGGAAAGAAGACAAGAGTGTTGTCGATGATATCACAAATCATCGAGGGGCAAGGATGGTACTTCTAGCCATGAATTCAATGGATATCTCCGAGGAAGCCAAAATACTATCGGTGATCACGACACATTTGTCGAAAGGTTTCAGGAAGATGTAGTCGGTCAGCGATGACATCAAGCAAAAGGAATGCTGAAGCGAAAGGTTATTGGAACCACGGATATGACACAAGCTCGAAATCAAGCTTGTTGTTTGAGGTGAAATGACAAGATGAGGATGATCGCCGTAAGTTTAACTCATCGTCGAAAATTTGCTCTGGGAAGAAGGGCCAGGTAGCACAGTTAGAATTCAGCACGACAAGCATATAGCTGATCAGGCTAGGAATGATGTGATAGAGTATCCAACTCCCCAGCAGCAAAGTACTAGGAGTGCTGAATCACCGAGCGAAATCGATTCATTGTTCGGTGGTCTCGGTTGAAGACAACCCAGAACCCTTGGAGTGACTATGACAGGGAAAGGTATCACTCTATCGGAAAACTTCTTAGAACGTAGTTCAATAGAATGATATCCTCGAGATAGTAGGGGGTTAATACTCGAGGTAGTTCAATATAGAGGTTGGACAGGCACATTGATTTGCTGAAGACAAGTATTCTAACTTGTCCGAGAAAGGAATCAGGAGCTATTAGTATGTCCGGAACCATGATTACAAAAGATCAATACACAGATGCAAGATGAATTAGTACCAAGGAAATAATTATTTTTACGAGCAGCTTCCATGATAAGTTCTACATCGGGTCCATGGGCATGAACACAAGGTTCAAGGTCGACTCCCACTTCTTCAATGCATAACCTTTCATTTACTTCTCGCTTTCGATGGAGTTGTAGTGTTGGAATTTATCTGGCGAAACACCAAAAGAGTAAGACTCGTGAGAACTCTCGGGTTCACACGGATTATGGAAGGCATAAGTTCAACCCATCTGGGAAATTTTACGAATCTATACAACCATCAACCCAGCAAGAGATAGGAGTTCGAAAGCAAAGTGTCGAAGTCAAAGCAGATGATACAATTTACCGGAGGTACTAAATACCAAGGGAAAAGCTCATAAGATGTTTGAATAAGAAGTATACTGTCGGATATTAATCCAACAAAAATTCAGGTAGACGACAAAGGATAGCGGTACTCAACCAGAAAAAGAAAGAATGTAACGGTATCAGATTATAGAAACATCGGAATAATTCCGACGCTTAAGTACAAAGGAGTTATGGTTCAGAAACGAAGGATCAGAAGCAAAAGCTCTGACCAAAATTGAGTAGGTTGAATAGAACTTTAGTGTTCCGTCTTGCAGAGATCTCCACCCATGATTACGGGACATGTCCTGGTCAGTAGTCAGTCCCAAGTGAACATGGAGAAGGAATGCACTGTCTCTCCGTGCCATGCAAGCAGGGCGGATATACAGACGGCATGATGTAGAGGATGCTTCAGTGCCAAAGGCAATGTCAACGGGGAAGGAACCGATAAGGTTCTTAGAATAGAAAAGAATCGGTCGGATAATTGTCCACAAAAGGAATCAAGTGATCCGTGAGAACTAACGGGGTAAGGTTTAAACAACTGGTTCCACCTGAGAGTCCTCCGAGAAAGGACGGGAGGCAAGCACATCTGATTAAGGAAATACTTGAATAACACGAGTATAATATCCAGAGGGATCACGACCTCCATAGTGAGGAGTGGCAGGTAGATTACCTGGGCAAAAGGACAAGTAAATTGAACATGCTTAGTTGGAAATTCAACCAATGCTTGATTAGCCGAGAACCAGCTCATGTCCGGAATGGTGACTGAGCCGGAAGAACGAATTCTAGGAATCGACGGATGATAGAAAGCGTTCGCAGTAGATTGAATCAAGGGACGCAAATGGCATTGACAAGGAATGTCAACGAAGATTACTAGACTTAGGGAATTAACCATAAGGCAAGCAGGTAAGAATTTTCAAGGGCAATAGGGTGCAGAGAATTTTTGGAAGATCGATTGACAGTGGGTAGGATGTTGCGAAGCACATGATCAACTAGGGATGAACGAATCCCTGATAAGTGTGGGGAATTATTCGTAGGTGTGTGCAGGCGGAGAAGAACGGCAAGGCAGTAGGTTCAGAGAATTCTCGAAACGTCGGATAGTGTTTCGATATGTCGGATAGAACCCGAAAGTAACTGGAACGAATATATGAGCGATAGTTGTAACTAGTTATCCATCGGAGTTTATCAGTGGTCAGGAACTGCAAAGCAGTGGGCACAGGGTCTCGGGAATCATCGAGGAGTATCTTCAGAGTCTTCTGATGAAACAGTCGATCATCTGTGGTGAAGGGGCTCTCCGGAATGAAGTGGTTACAAGAAACTAATGCCAGAGTTAGCAAAATCATTTAACCCGAATAGAAGAGAGACCAGAGTCCCAGAGTAAAGACAAGGAATTAAAGATCCTAATACCACCGAGTTGGCGACGTGGGCCCGTAAGCCACACAGCCAAGTTAGTAAAACAGCTTTGGACGTCTAGACTCAACTTCGGCCAAGGAGTTGGAAAGGGGGATTCCTAAAGCCAATCGGCTCTGATACCAACCTGTGACGACCCCGGCTTAATCGTGCACTAATCATACACGCAAATGCACACGATCAAGCCTAAGGACTCACTTGAAGATATCACAACACAACTCTAAAACATAAATAAAGTCATACAAGCTTTATATTACAAGCCAGGGCCTCGAGGGCTCGAATACATAGCTCGATGGCATACAAGTGTCAGCGGAAGCATCAGATATCTGGGTACAGATATTACAGAGAAACAGATAGGCCTTTAGGAAGGCGGGGCAAAATAAAATACTACGATCGAAAGGCGTAGGCCTCCTGCCTAGGACCCTTCGAATCCTACTCCTGGTCGTCGGTCGGCTCCTCGTAGTAGTACTTGCCTGGAGGGTAGTAGTAGTAGCCGTAGTCGTCGACGGGGGCAGCTGGCTCCGGGGCTCTGTCGTCTGAATGCGACAATTGGATAAGGGGAGAAAAATAAAGAAAAGCAAACATGAGTACTCATCGGAAGTACTCAGCAAGCAAGGATCTACACTACAAATGCAACATTTTCAAAGGGTGGCTGTATATGTGGACTGGGCTGCAGAAATGCCAGAATAGAGGGAGAGCCTAGTCCTATCGAAGGCTAGCATCTTCAAGCATCTTCATCGGTCTTGCAGCATTAGAAGAGTGCAAATTAACATAATGTAAAGTAGTCGTAATGTCATCAACCTCGCCCAGAGATCCTTTCTCGACTCCCTGCGAGAAAGCAATCCCAGAGCCATACTATCCATTTCATCTCAAGTCACAGGTTCTAGTTGTACCGATCGGGATACAACTCCGAGTGTCCGTTACCGTAGGACAGGCTATCGATAGATTGTTTCTTCCCTGGAGGGGTGCACCAACTTACACACCACGCTCGCTTAACTCTGACCGGACACACTTTTCTGGGTCATGCCTGGCCTCGGCTAAGCAACACGCCGCAACCCGACCTAGGCTTAAAAGAGAGGTCAGCACGCCGGACTAAACCTATGCCCCCAGGGGTCTTGGGCCATCGCCCCGGGAACTCCTACATGTTACGGGGCCACCGAGAGCGGACCTAGCAACCCCTTATACAAGCGCGGTTGCGTTCCCAGTCCAACTCGGCGTACGCCGCTCCTTACTGATGTCAAATAAGCTTCGGCTGATGTATACGACGCAGAACGCCCATACTATGCCCACGTGATGGTTAGTGCTATCAGGCCAGAGGCCCCTCGGATCAAATATCCAAACCGTTAGTGTGTTGGTAGTGCGGTAATGAGTAGAGACTCACGAAAGATGTGACCCCGTCGCCCCGTCTCGAGGACTTGTGGCAAGGGCTAGGAATGCTCGGCCACGCCTCGTGTTCAACTCTCGGGCACCATCCAGGTCCACCCGACTCCACATCACTCTCGTCATAATCTCGTGCGGGTACCCCTCAGGGCCGACCCGTCTTTATCCAGAATAAGCAGTATCAACAGTAATGTAAAGGCATCCGTGTGGCTACCATATCAAGAAGGAATCCGAGGCATCACCCTCGTTGGATTCCCACCTGACGTAAACATCAAGGTGAACTAAAGAGGCATCACCCTCGAGGTCCACACTTGAGCAGTTGCACGACAATGTCGTTATCGGGGGTGGTGTAGGAGGAATCACCCTCGCTTACCACGACCGAATAACTAACCTACAAGGTTATCATCAGAAGTGCTGACGAGATATCACCCTCGGCACTCGATATTAACCCAGTAGTGTCGAGCAGTTAAGGGGGAAGTGACGTGCAATGTCGGGGCCTGGTCTTCGATCCCGTTGATCGGGTCTTCTGAGAATCCAGCGGGGCAGTCGGGATAAAGTGGGGTCTCTGATAGGTCTCTACGCAGCCTATACTAAACAGTTTAGGATAACAGGTAGGTATCAACAGCAGGTTACCATTAAACAGGCTATGCAGCAGATATAGGATAACAGTAGCAGCAGCAACTTCTAATGCAAGCATAAGAGAGAGAAGAGTAGGCGATATCGGAATGCTCAAAAGGGGGGTGCTTGCCTGATTGCTTTGCAAACACCAACTAGTCTTCAACGAGGTAGACGATCTTCGGGTCATCGTCGGTCTCGGGGTCTATCGAGAGAAAGGGGGAGAAGAAACAAATAAATACACGGCAACGAAAGTAATCACGAAACAAGTCATGACACTACGCGGTGTTAGGGGTGACCTAATGCAGAGATACACGTCGTAGGTGAAGCGGGAAAATATCTGGGATATTTTCCCAGCTCTGGGCATCTGTCAGACAGATGAACCGGAGGGGAAGGTTACATGTTTGGGTAGTTAGAGGCATGTGACAGATAAACGGAGAGCGTATTCTGATTCGTCTCGTCGTTCTGAGCAACTTTCATATATAAAGTTTTTTTTATCTGAGCTATGGTTTAATTTCTATGAATTTCTAAAGATTTTAGCTATTTTCTGGATTTTACTGATTTATCTTTATTTCGAAAATGCCAGGTAATTTGCTAGGTGCACCCGGTGCACTGCACCAGAGATGCACCAGACAGGCTGATCTATGGGTCCAGTCAACTGCTGACTCAGCAATTGACTGGTCCACGGTTGACTGGTCAAAGGGCTAGGGGTCCCACATGTCAGTGTCTTTAGCTAATTATCAGGGTTTAGTTAATTTAACTGGGGGTTAATTAGAGGGGTGGGACCCAGTGTCATTGACTGTTAGTAGTTTGACTAATTAAACCTAACTCTATTTGCTACAGTAAAAGGGGCCCACCGTCAGTGGCTATTAGTAGTTTAGTTAGGGCCTAATCTAATGGTTAACGCCCCGGGCCCACTGGTCATGGCCCAGGCGAGGTTAAAACACTCGCACGCGCCGGTGACGAGGCCCGACGCGGCGGCGGTGGCCGGAACTTGGCCTCCGGCGACCATTCGAGCGCTGGCTGGCACAGATCGGTAGAGGTGCTCGCCGCGCATCCCATGACGCAAACGGCCGGCGCGTGGATGGTCGGAATCGACCGTGACGGCGACGATGGCGGCGGCGAGGCTCGGTGGTTGGCTTGTTGCACGGGCGCAGTGCTGCGGAATGCCGGCGACCGAACGAAGCATACCGGCGGGTTCTACGGAGCACACGGAGCTCGCCCATGGGCTCGGGCACGACTACTGCTGCTCCGAATGACGGCGGCGATGGCAACGGGCTGCGCCGGAACTACGGACGCGGCGGTGTTGGCGCTAGGGGGATGTAGGAGAGAGGGGAGGGGTCGCGGTGGACCGGAGGCTCACAGTGGAAGTCGCGGGCGAGCTCGGGGACGCGGGGTGACATGCGGTGGTGGCAAACGACGACGAGGCGTACTGTGACGACCCCGGCTTAATCGTGCACTAATCATACACGCAAATGCGCACGATCAAGCCTAAGGACTCACTTGAAGATATCACAACACAACTCTAAAACATAAATAAAGTCATACAAGCTTAATATTACAAGCCAGGGCCTCGAGGGCTCGAATACATAGCTCGATGGCATACAAGCGTCAGCGGAAGCATCAGATATCTGAGTACAGATATTTTACAGAGAGAGAGAGATAAGCCTTCACAGAGGCGGGGTAAAATAAAATACTACGATCGAAAGGCGTAGGCCTCCTGCCCTGGACCCTCCGATCCTACTCCTGGTCGTCGAACAGCTCCTCGTAGTAGTAGTACTCGCCAGGCGGGTAGTAGTACTGGTCGTCGGCTGGGGCGTCTGGCTCAGGGGCTCCGTCGTCTGGTGGCATCAAAAGGAATATGGGGGAAAAAGAAAATAAAGCAAACGTGAGTACTCATCCGAAGTACTCAGCAAGCAAGGATCTACACTACATATGCATCATTTTCGAAGGGGGCTGTATGTGTGGACTGGGCTGCAGAAATGCCAGATTAGAGGGGGAAAGCCTAGTCCTATCGAAGACTAGCATCTTCAGCATCTTCAACAGTCTTGCAGCAAAAGACGAGATCAGATGAACATAATGTAAAGCAAAAGTAGTAGTATCATCAACCTCGACCTGAGATCCTTTCTCGACTCCCTGCGAGAAAGCAATCCCAGAGCCGTACTATCCAGTTCTCATCACATGTTCTAGTTGTATCGATCGGGATACAACTCCGAGTGTCCGTTACCGTAGGACAGGCTATCGATAGAAGTTTCTTCCCTGCAGGGGCGCACCAAGTTACCCACCACGCTCACTTAACTCTGGCCGGACACACTTTTCTGGGTCATGCCCGGCCTCGGCTAAGCAACACGCCGCAACCCGACCAAATACCTAATAGAGAGGTCAGCACGCCGGACTAACCTATGCCCCCAGGGGTCTTGGGCCATCGCCCGGGAACTCCTGCACGTTACGTGCACCGCCGGTGAGCAGACCTAGCAACCCCTTATACAAGCGCGGTTGCATTCCCAGTCCAACCCAGCGTGTGCCGCATCAGTCGCTGACGTCCATTAAGCTCCGGCTGAAGTATACGACGCAGAACGCCCATACTATGCCCACGTGATGGTTAGTGCTATCAGGCCAGAGGCCCCTCGGATCAAATATCCAAATCGTAGTGGATTAGGAGCGCGCGGAAACGAGCAGAGACTCACGATCGATGTGACCCCGTCGCCCCGTCTCGAGGACTTGCGGCAAGGGCTAAGAATGCCCGGCCACGCCTCGTAGTTATCTCGCGGGCACCATCCAGGTCAACCCGACTCCACCTCACTTCGCAATAAGCTCGCGCGGGTACCCCTCAGGGCCGACCCGTCTTTAGTATCATGGTTCCCACGTGCCCGGTCGGGGTCAACTCTCGGTCACGGGATGGCCAGGTCCACCCGACTCCACATCACCCGTCATAACGTCAACATGTCTGGGTGTGTCGGGGACCCCCTCAGTGCCGACCCGTCTTTATCCAGAATAAGCAGTATCAACAGTAATGTAAAGGCATCCGTGTGCTACCATATCAGAAAATCCGAGGCTAGCATCACCCTCGTTTGGATCCCACCTGACGTAAACATCAAGGTGAACTAAGAGGGCATCACCCTCGAGGTCCACACTTGGCTTGCACGACAATGTCCGTTATCCGGGGTGGTGTAGGAGGAATCACCCTCGCTTAACGACCGAATAACTACCCTACAGGTTATCATCAAAGTGCTTGACGAGATATCACCCTCGGCACTCGATATTACCCAGTAGTTGTCGAGCAGTTAAGGGGAATTGAACGTGCAATGTCGGGGCCTGGTCTTCGATCCCGTTGTTATGGCGGTCTTATCTGAGAATCCCGCGGCAGTCGGATAAAGTGGGTCTCTGATAGGTCTCTCACGCAGCCTATACTAAACAGTTTAGGATAACAGGTAGGTATCAACAGCAGGTTACCATTAAACAGGCTATCAGGCAGTATAGGATCAGTAGCAGCAGCAACTTCTAATGGCAAGCATAAGAAGAGAAGAGTAGGCGATATCGGAATGCTCAAAAGGGGGTGCTTGCCTGATTGCTTTGCAAACACCAACTAGTCTTCAACGAGGTAGACGATCTTCGTGGTCATCGTCGTCTCGGGGTCTATCGAGAGAAGGGGGGGAGAAGAAACAATAAATACACGGCAACGAAAGTAATCACGATAACAGTCATGACACTAGCGGTGTTAGGGGTGACCTAATGCCGAGATACACGTCGTAGGTGAAGCGGAAAATATCTGGGATATTTTCCCAGCTCTGGTGGCATCTGTCAGACAGATGAACCGGAGGGAAGTGTCATGTTTGGGTAGTTAGAGGCATGTGACAGATAAACGGAGAGCGTATTGATTCTGCTATCTCTCGTCGTTCTGAGCACTTTCATTATAAAAGTTTTTTTTATCTGAGCTATGGTTTAATTTCTATGAATTTCTAAAGATTTTTAGCTATTTTCTGGATTTTACTGATTTTATTCTTTATTTCGAAAATGCCAGGTAATTTTGCTAGGTGCACCCGGTGCACTGCACCAGATTGCACCAGACAGGCTGATCTATGTCGGGTCCCTCAGTCACGGCTTTTTTACTTGTCATGCAATTGCACTGCGGTCCAACGGTTTGCTCCTGGTTCGAACCTTAGGGCTAGGCGGGTCCACATGTCAGTGTCTTTATAGTCTAACTTTATCAGGGTTTGAGTTTAACTTTTTATAAACTCTGGTGGGTTATACTCTTTAGATCGGTGGTCTAGGGTCGACCCCAATTGTTTGTGGCCTCAATTTACCTTGTGTGAGTAGTGTTGTACATCTTATAATTTAGTGTTTATATACCTTGTCCTTCTATAGCCTTTGTTTGGGCTTTCATACTATGTGCTTCTGCTTACGCGATGTTTAGCAATATAGTGTGTGTTGCCACCTCGTCGAGTGGCTTCCTGAGTGAGTAGCTTTACGTTTCTCTTCTATGCCCGCCCAAGTCGAGAAGACTTGTTTTTATTACAGTGTCGTCGCCTCCGGGCCCGAGCTGGTCATGGCCAGGCGAGTTAACTACACCTCACGCGCCGGTGACGAGGCCCGACGCGGCGGCGGTGGCGGAACTGGCCTCTCGGCGACGCATGCGATTGCGCTGGCCTGGCACAGAATCGGTAAGGTG
This sequence comes from Thinopyrum elongatum, assembly GCA_011799875.1. Taxonomy (NCBI): domain Eukaryota; kingdom Viridiplantae; phylum Streptophyta; class Magnoliopsida; order Poales; family Poaceae; genus Thinopyrum; species Thinopyrum elongatum. Next base: position 627,438,555 of record CM022303.1, on the reverse strand, counting down.
GCTCGGCCGCACACATCCCATGAATATATGAGATTGCATGCCATGGATGGATATAACCATGGTTAAAACTTTCTTAATGTATTGACTGCTGTTATGTTCAATTGTTATGCTTCAAATTACAAACATTAATATTTGTATCATTCATTACTTCTGAAACCTGATCCCATGATCTGAACAATGAATGTACGTCGTGTAGTTCTGTCTGCCCCTGCTGCTGCCTCCCTCAACCCTTCTCCTTTCCCCTTCCCATAGTTCCTTCCCCCGATTCCTTCTTTCTTTTCTCATTCCCTCTTATTTTTGACTCTTTTTTCCTTTTATTTTTGTGCTCACATGTGTACAGGACCTGAATAGGATGGAGAAAAAGAATTGTGATGCCCATGATGAACCAATGGAAAAAATGGTGCATGATAATGAAGTGGAAACATGCTTCCCCCCTGGCCCGCTCGCCCAGTGTGTTTCCTGTGTGCTAATGCCCCCCCCCCCCCGGTGCTTCTCCTACTTTTCCTTATGTTTGATACGCAAACGCCGGCGCGTGGATGGTCGGAATCGACCGTGACGGCGACGATGGCGGCGGCGAGGCTCGGTGGTTGGCTTGTTGCACGGGCGCAGTGCTGCGGAATGCCGGCGACCAACGAAGCATACCGGCGGGTTCTACGGAGCACACGGAGCTCGCCCATGGGCTCGGCACGACTACTCGCTGCTCCGAATGACGGCGGCGATGGCAACGGGCTGCGCCGGAACTACGGACGCGGCGGTGTTGGCGCTAGGGGGATGTAGGAGAGAGGGGAGGGGTCGCGGTGGACCGGAGGCTCACAGTGGAAGTCGCGGGCGAGCTCGGGGACGCGGGGTGACATGCGGTGGTGGCAACGACGACGAGGCGTACTGTGACGACCCCGGCTTAATCGTGCACTAATCATACACGCAAATGCGCACGATCAAGCCTAAGGACTCACTTGAAGATATCACAACACAACTCTAAAACATAAATAAAGTCATACAAGCTTAATATATCAAGCCAGGGCCTCGAGGGCTCGAATACATAGCTCGATGGCATACAGCGTCAGCGGAAGCATCAGATATCTGAGTACAGATATTTACAGAGAGGATAAGCCTTCACAGAGGCGGGGTAATAAAATAAAATACACGATCGAAAGCGTAGGCCTCCTGCCCTGGACCCTCCGATCCTACTCCTGGTCGTCGAACAGCTCCTCGTATAGTAGTACTCGCCAGGCGGGTGTAGACTGGTCGGCGCTGGGGCGTCTGGCTCAGGGCGCCGTCTCTGGTGGCATCAAAAGGAATATGGGGGAAAAAGAAAATAAAGCAAACGTGAGTACTCATCCGAAGTACTCAGCAAGCAAGGATCTACTCATATGCATCATTTTCGAAGGGGGCTGTATGTGTGGACTGGGCTGCAGAAATGCCAGATTAGAGGGGGAAAGCCTAGTCCTATCGAAGACTAGCATCTTCAGCATCTTCAACAGTCTTGCAGCAAAAGACGAGATCAGATGAACATAATGTAAAGCAAAAGTAGTAGTATCATCAACCTCGACCTGAGATCCTTTCTCGACTCCCTGCAGAAAGCAATCCAAGAGCGGAGTATATCCAGTTCTCATCACATGTTCTAGTTGTATCGATCGGGAACAATCCGAGTGTCCGTTACCGTAGGACAGGCTATCGATAGAAGTTTCTTCCCTGCAGGGGCGCACCAAGTTACCCCACCACGCTCACTAACTCTGGCCGGACACACTTTTCTGGGTCATGCCCGGCCTCGGCTTAAGAACACGCCGCAACCCGACCAAATACCTAATAGAGAGTCAGCACGCCGGACAACCTATGCCCCCAGGGTCTTGGGCCATCGCCCGGGAACTCCTGCACGTTAGTGCACCGCCGGTGAGCAGACCTAGCAACAACCCTTATACAAGCGCGGTTGCATTCCCAGTCCAACCCAGCGTGTGCGCATCAGTCGCTGACGTCCATTAAGCTCCGGGTGAAGTATACGACGCAGAACGCCCATACTATGCCACGTGATGGTTAGTGTGCTTCAGGAGAGGCCCTCGGATCAAATATCCAAATCGTAGTGGATTAGGAGCGCGCGGGGAACGAGCAGAGACTCACGATCGATGTGACCCGTCGCCCCGTCTCGAGGACTTGCGGCAAGGGCTAAGAATGCCCGGCCACGCCTGTAGTTATCGCGGGGACCATCCAGGTCAACCCGACTCCACCTCACTTCGCAAAAGCTGCGCGGGTACCCTCAGGGCCGACCCGTCTTTAGTATCATGGTTCATGTCAAGTCATTATATCCAAGGTAAATGTGTGTCTGACAACGAAGGGAAACCTGAGGAATCACCCTGGGAGTTCCCGCTCGATGTTATCATCAAGGTGAACGAAGGAGGAATCACCCTCGAGGTCCACACTTGAGAGTTGCGCGACGATGTCGTTATCGGGGTGGGGTAGGAGGAATCACCCTCGCTTACCACGACCGAGTAACTAACCTACAAGGTTAACATCAGAAGTGCTAACGAGTATCACCCTCGGCACTCGACGGTAACCCAGCAGTGTCGGCAACTAAGGGGAAGTGAGGTGCGGTGCCAGGGTCTAGTCTTCAATCCCATGGTCGGGTCTTCTGATGTCCAGCAGGGCAGTCGGGATCAAGTGGGGGTCTCTGTCGTGTCTCTACCCAGCCTATACTAAGCAGTCTAGGATAACCAGTAAGGTAACAAAGCAGGGTACAATAATCGGCTATGCAACAGATATAGGAAAACAGTACGAGTAGCAGTTCTAATGCAAGCATAAGAGAGAAGGGAATAGGCGATATAGGCATGCTCAAAATGGGGGTGCTTGCCTGTTTGCTCGGGGGCAAGGGCAAGGTCTTCATTGGTATCGTCGGGGACGTAGTCGTACTCCTGTGCGGCGTCTGCCTCGGAAGCTACGTCAACGTCGGGGTCTACCGGAGAGAAGAGGGGAAGAAACAGGTAACATAATGCAAACAAATGCAATACGGTGCGTGTGATGCTATGATGCAGTGCAGGGTTGCCTAATTATGCATCTAAGTCATTTTAGTTATTTTTAGAATTATTCTGGGATTTAATATCCGACAGTGTGCACTATTCATCTGCCGGATTCGGGCCGGAGTTACGAGTTCTTCTAGTAGGAGGTTCCGATGGGAAACGACGGCGCGTTCAGACTCGGCTCGTCGTTCTGAGCAACTTTCATGTTTAACTTTTTCGATCCGAGCTACGGTTTAAAAGTTATTAATTTTTAAGTTTATTTGAATTTCTGGAATTTATTTATTTATCAGAAAATGAATTATGACATCGCATTACGTCACAGTGACGTCAGCGGTCAACAGCGGTTGACCAGGGTCAAACCTGACATGTGGGTCCAGTGGGACCCACATGTCATTCTCTATTTAGTCTAACAGTGGATTAACCTAATTAACTGGGTTAATTAGGGGTCGGGCCCCTTGTCAGTGAGTCATTAGGCTATCTAATTACTTTAATTAATTAATTGTTTAATTAGTCTAATTAGTCGTCGGGGCCACACTCAGTGGCACTGTGCTGCCACGTCACGCATTGACTACCGGTCAGCGCGGTCCTGGGCCCGTGGGACCCACTGGCAGCGTCACAGAGGCGGGCCTTCTTCCCTGCAGGGGTGCACCAACTTACCCACCACGCTCGCTTAACTCCGGCCGGACACACTTTTCTGGGTCATGCCCGGCCTCGGCTAAGCAACACGCCGCAACCCGACCAAATACCTAACAGAGAGGTCAGCACGCCGGACTAACCTATGCCCCCAGGGTTCTTGGGCCATCGCCCCGGGAACTCCTGCACGTTACGTGCACCGCCGGTGAGCAGACCTAGCAACCCCTTATACAAGCGCGGTTGCGTTCCCAGTCCAACCCAGCGTGTGCCGCATCAGTCGCTGACGTCCATTAAGCTCCGGCTGAAGTATACGACGCTGAACGCCCATACTATGCCCACGTGATGGTTAGTGCTATCGGGCCAGAGGCCCCTCGGATCAAATATCCAAATCGTAGTGGATTAGGAGCGCGCGGAAACGAGCAGAGACTCATGATCGATGTGACCCCGTCGCCCCGTCTCGAGGACTTGCGGCAAGGGCTAAGAATGCCCGGCCACGCCTCGTAGTTATCTCGCGGGCACCATCCAGGTCAACCCGACTCCACATCACTTCGCAATAAGCTCGCGCGGGTACCCCTCAGGGCCGACCCGTCTTTAGTATCGTGGTTCATAGTCAAGTCATAATATCCAGGGTAACTGTGTGTCCGACACCGAAGGGAACCATGAGGAATCACCCTCGATGGAGTTCCCGCTCGATGTTATCATCAAGGTGAACGAAGGAGGAATCACCCTCGAGGTCCACACTTGAGAGGTTGCGCGACGATGTCGTTATCGGGGGTGGTGTAGGAGGAATCACCCTCGCTTACCACGACCGAGTAACTAACCTACAAGGTTAACATCAGAAGTGCTAACGAGGTATCACCCTCGGCACTCGACGGTAACCCAGCAGTGTCGGCAACTAAGGGGAAGTGAGGTGCGGTGCCAGGGTCTAGTCTTCAATCCCGATGGTCGGGTCTTCTGATGTCCAGCAGGGCAGTCGGGATCAAGTGGGGGTCTCTGTCGTGTCTCTACCCAGCCTATACTAAGCAGTCTAGGATAACCAGTAAGGTAACAAAGCAGGGTACAATAATCAGGCTATGCAACAGATATAGGAAAACAGTAGCAGTAGCAGTTCTAATGCAAGCATAAGAGAGAAGGGAATAGGCGATATAGGCATGCTCAAAATGGGGGTGCTTGCCTGTTTGCTCGGGGGCAAGGGCAAGGTCTTCAGTGGTATCGTCGGGGACGTAGTCGTACTCCTGTGCGGCGTCTGCCTCGGAAGCTACGTCAACGTCGGGGTCTACCGAGAGAGAAGAGGGGGAAGAAACAGGTAAACATAATGCAAACAAATGCAATACGGTGCGTGTGATGCTATGATGCAGTGCAGGGTTGCCTAATTATGCATCTAAGTCATTTTAGTTATTTTTAGAATTATTCTGGGATTTAATATCCGACATGTGTGCACTATTCATCTGCCGGATTCGGGTCCGGAGTTACGAGTTCTTCTACGTAGGAGGTTCCGATGGAGAAACAGACGGCGCGTTCAGACTCGGCTCGTCGTTCTGAGCAACTTTCATGTTTTAACTTTTTCGATCCGAGCTACGGTTTAAAAGTTATTAATTTTTAAAGTTTATTTGAATTTCTGGAATTTATTTATTTATCAGAAAATGAATTATGACATCAGCATTACGTCACAGTGACGTCAGCGGTCAACAGCGGTTGACCAGGGTCAAACCTGACATGTGGGTCCAGTGGGACCCACATGTCAGTCTCTATTTAGTCTAACAGTGGATTAACCTAATTAACTGGGTTAATTAGGGGTCGGGCCCCACTTGTCAGTGAGTCATTAGGCTAATCTAATTAACTTTAATTAATTAATTGTTTAATTAGTCTAATTAGTCGTCGGGGCCCACACGTCAGTGGCACTGTGCTGCCACGTCAGCGCATTGACTCCGGTCAGCGCGGTCAACTGGGCCCGTGGGACCCACTGGCAGCGTCACAGAGGCGGGCCCCGCCGGTGCCAGCTCAGCGGAGCCGCCGGAGTTGCTCCGGCGAGCTCGCGCGCAGCGGCCGAACGCCGGCAGGCATCGGAAATCCTCTGTAGTGCCCCGTTTCGCGTGTTCTTGGTCGCGTTCGAACGTGCGTGCAACGCCGTGTCGATCCCGGGCGGTGGCGTGGCCGGAGACGGCGTGCAGCGACGGCGACGAGCATCGCGGCGGATGCCGGAGTTCGGGTGTCGATGGGTTCGGGGTTCTAGCACGCAAACGGGCGAACGGCTGGGCCAGCGGAGCTCTACCCGACGCACTGAGCACAACGGGCACGACCCCGTGACCATTTGGTCACCGGAGACTCGCCGTCGACGAGCTCCGCGGCGCTGCGTTCGGGCGCGCGTGGGAGAGGTAGCTAGACTACGCGACAGGACCAGCAGGGAGTAGGGAAGGACGAGGAGCTCATCGGGGAGGCACAAGGTGGCCCGGTGTCAGCTTAGGAGCTGCAGAGGCGTCGCCGGAGACGAAGACGAACGGCGGTGAACGCAGTTGAGATCGAAGGGGATCCAGTGGCTCCGTGCTCCCCGGCTCCAGCTGAGGCCTCCAGTAGATGAGGAAGACGACGGCGGAGTTGGCTGGCACGGTGGACGAGCACGGGGTCGCCGGTGGCCACGGCAAATGGCGAAGTGCGGCGACGACGGCGCTCGGTGGCCGGATCTGGAAGGGAGCGAGGGGCGGAGCGAGCGAGGGAGGAGAGGGGAGAGTGAACGAGGGACCAGGGGAGCTGGACGGGGCTCCTCCTTATCCTCCCCCCGTTCCTGTTTCGTCGGTGGCTGCCCCGGTGTCGCGCGCTCGCCGGCGCGCGCGCGCTCGGCCAGGGGCGCGCCGACACGCACGAGGAGGGAGAAGGGGTGGGCTGCTGTTGGACTGGGCCGCACACTGTGCACTTAGGCCCAGCCAGCAGTAGCGTTGCCCTTTTTCTTATTTCTCTTCTCCCTTTTTTTTTATTCCTTTTTCTGTTTCAAAATGATTAGGCCACTTGTGCTCTTTTGAAAAATGTGAATGTTGGCCCAAATATTGCAATGCAATATTATCTCTCACCAAAAAGTGGTTTGGGCAGATTTGGAGTTCATTTGAATCTGTAATGATTTTAAATGGATTTTAATATTCTGTTTAGGTGCTGTTTCACCTTGTTTGAGTCACTTGTCCAACTCCAATTATTTTGATATTGGTTTTAGAAATGTTCCTGGATTATTGGCCATTTAATGAACATTTTCCCAACAGAGTTTGAACAACTTTATATTTCACTTTTGAATTTGAGTTGATTTTCAGATGTGGATTTGAATTGGATCATTAACCCTTATGACTTGGCACTGCAAATGATCATGACTTGGCAGTTTTAACAGAGTGTCACAGAGCTTATTACAAGGGGGTGTTACACGTACGGCGGCCGGAGAAGAGGAAGCCGAGCTCGGAGAAGATGCAGAGCTCCCCGAGACGAACTGGTGGTCCAGGGAGATGGGGATGGCCACGGCGCAGCTCCGGAACGTCTTCCCGAGCGCCAGTGAGGTTGGTGGCCGCGCCACTGATGAGGCAGCGACGACGGCCGCGTCGGGTGGGGCTCCAGATCGGGAGAGGAAAGGGGAGCGAGGAGGAATGGCTAGGGGGAGGGAGAGAGTGAGCAGGGGGGTGCCAGGGGAGAAGAACGGGGGGAGTCCTTATCCCCTCCGTCCGACTGCCTTGTCGCCGTGGCGGCCAGCGACCGGAGCGGCAGGCTCCAGCCATGGTGGTAGTGACACGAGGGGGAGGAGCAGGTGGGTTGGGCTGGGAACTGTAGCAATCAGGCCGAGGCACAGTGAAACGTTTTCTCTCTTTTCCTTTATCTCCTTATTGTTTCCCTTTATAATTTCTGCTCTGCATTTCCCTTGGCACCAAACACTATTTGTAAAATGTGCAACTTGTTCCAAAAATCACTATGCAGTATTCCTTACTGCCTCAAAAAGTTTGGGAGTATTTTGAATTCATTTGAATCTTATTTAAATTGAATTGGATTTAAATAACTGCTTTGGGTACTATTTTTGGGAGTTGGGGTCATTTTAGGAGTTCAATTAATATTTATTATATTTTTATAATTGCTTTGAGAATATTTGAAACATTACGAACATTTTAGTTCCTGGAATTGAACAACTTTTATTTTCACTTTAAGTTTGAAAATCCATTTGGATTGGAATTGGAAATGAGATATGATGCAATGATGATCAAGCATAGTTAATCATGGTGACTTGGCATGATCAGAGGGTGATCACTGTGGTGTGAGGCTGGGGATGTTACAGGCACGGGAGGACCAGCAACGTATGCACGGAAAAGACGGCATACATCAGGGTCATGCCAGCTACGCTCTTACCAAAGAAGAGAAGGAAATCTTCTTTGAATGCCTGCTCAGTATGAAGGTACCGTCTGGCTTCTCGTCGAATATAAAGGGAATAATAAATATGGCAGAGAAAAAGTTCCAGAACCTAAAGTCTCATGACTGCCACGTGATTATGACGCAACTGCTTCCGGTTGCATTGAGGGGGCTTCTACCAGAAAAAGTTCGATTAGCCATTGTTAAGCTATGTGCATTCCTCAGTGCAATCTCTCAGAAGGTAATCGATCCAGAAATCATACCAAGGTTAGAGAATGATTTGGTGCAATGTCTTGTCAGTTTCGAGTTGGTGTTCCCAGCATCGTTCTTCAACATCATGACGCACGTCCTAGTTCACCTATGCGAAGAGATTAACGTTCTGGGTCCTGTATTTCTACACAATATGTTCACCTTTGAGAGGTTCATGGGAGTCTTAAAGAAATATGTTCATAACCATGCTAGGCCAGAAGGAAGCATCTCCAAGGGCCATGAAAATGAGGAGGTCATTGAGTTTTGTATTGACTTTATTCTTGACCTTAAGCCGATTGGTGTTCCTGAATCGCAGCATAAGGGCAGACTGGGTCGAAATGGCACGCTAGGACCGGAACAAATAATATGTATGGACGGGCATTCTCTCACTCAAGCACACTACACAGTTCTACAAAATTCCGCCTTGGTGGCTCCATATATGGAGGAACACAAGAATATTCTACGCTCCAAACACCCGGAGCAGTCTGACGACTGGATTACACATGAACAAACGGGGACTTTCGCCGGTTGGTTGCAGACACGTGCCATGCATGACGCCGCTGTTGAAGATGACCTGTATTTGCTGTCCCAGTTACCATCTTCGAATATAATGACTTTCAATGGGTACGAGATAAATGGGAATACATTTTACACGATCGCCCAAGATAAGAAGAGCACCAACCAAAATAGTGGTGTCCGCTTTGATGCAGCAACCAAGAGGGGAAAGGACACTTATTATGGTTACATAGAGGAGATATGGGAACTTGACTATGGACGTGGTTTGAAGGTCCTTTTGTTTCGGTGCAAATGAGTCAATATGACACGAGGCGGGGTAACGGAAGACCCGCAGTACGGAATGACAACAGTGGATCTCAACATAGCATGTGCAAAAAAGTGCATCCAGTTAAATGATGAAGATTGTCCATTCTTACGGCGCAAAGGGACACACGCGAAGAAAAAGTTTCACACCCAAAGATCCCACTCTGGGATGTGACCGGCTTCACTGTCATCACTTTCTTCTCTAGTGAGTTTCCGGACTTATATATCTGGAAAGCCCCACTTTGGACAAACCGTAGGGAATCTTTGTAATAGTTAGGGTGCTTATGTGTTTTGGCATTTGAAACGTGTACTTTTGTGCTTCAGACAAACATCTACCTTTCTGACTTCATTTGCTATTTTTCAGCTCATTTACTGATTTTTTTTGAGCAAAATGACCCTGAAATTGAAAAGCACTACAAATGAACTCTGAAAACGTTGAAAGTTGGCATGGTATCATCATTTCACCCACATAGCATGTGCTAAAAAGTTGAGAGGGTTACGGCAAAAACTGGATGCACTTCGTGTACAAAATGGACAATCTCTTTCGAAGTATCAGGGTTTCGAACGAAAACTCATCTGTTACAAAGGCATTTCATTTTTTAAACTTATTACAACTCCAGACTTTTTGTGCGTTCAGTATGCACTATTCAAAGCCACGTCATCAACTTTCAACCCTTTCTGACATCATTTGCTATTTTTCATGCATTTACTGATTTTTTGAGCTAAATGACCCTGAAATTGAAAAGCACTACAAATGAACTCTGAAAAGGTTGAAAGTTGGCATGGTATCATCATTTTACCCACATAGCATGTGCAAAAAAGTAAATAGGGTTACGGCAGAAACTGGATGCACTTCGTGTACAAAATGGACAATCTTTTTCGAAGTATCAGGGTTTCGGACGAAAACTCATTTGTTACAAAGGCATTTCATTTTTTTAAAGAACCTAAGTATTACCAAATTGAATATAATGATAAAACACACTAATATTAAACTGCGGAAAAAAGAATTACTGAAAAATCTATTTTTAAAGTAAAATTATTCACAAACTAGTGATTCACACAAAATTCAAATTTAAACTATCCAAATTTAAAAAATACTGGCACTAACAGAAAGTTTTATATTTTTTTTACCTAAAGCAAAAAGATTCATAAAGAAACTCTAAATAAAGCAAAAAACAACTCAGAAATAAAAGAAAATAAATAAAGCAGAAAAGAATAAAAAAGAAAAATAAATAAATTAAAAAAAGCCCGGCTACTGGGCCGCCACGGCCTGCATACGACTAGAAACCCAACCTGTAGTTGGGCCAGGATGCAGGCCCGTACGGCCCAGTAGGCCCCACAGGGCGGAAGAGTTGCAATAGGCCCACAAAGGCCTGCTTAGAGAGGAGCTCGACACGGTAGCCGCGGCGGGGCTTATAAACCGGTGCGAGCTCCTCTCAACTAGCGAGGTGTGACTAAACTTTATGCACCGTGGGTGGCAGCGCACCACCTTTAGTACCGGTTGGTGGTTCCAACCAGTACTAAAGGGGGGGTCTTTAGTACCGGTTGGAGCCACGACCCGGTACTAAAGGGGTGCGCTTCCCGCCGCTTGGCCTTGCCAAATTTGACCTTTAGTATCGGTACTAAAGATCCATCCTATATATACAACACTTACGAAAATTTCACTTTCTTCTTCTCTGTTCGTCTCCTCTGCTTCTTCGATCGACAGCGCCGCCGCCCCTCGTCGCCGCCCCCGTCGCGCGCTGTCCCCGTCGCCGCCCCGGCCCGTCCCCGTCGCGCCGTCCCCGTCGACTCGCGCGCCGCCCCCGTCGCCGGCTCGTCCCCGTCGCCGCACCGGCCCGTCGCCGCCCCCCGTCGTCTCGCCGCCCCGGCCCGTCGCCCCGCTGTGAGACCCCCGCCATGGCCGGCCGCCCTCCCAAGCCCGCACACACACACATGTACATGTACATGTACATGTACACACACACAATTAGATGTTATATTTTTAGTTTTTAGTTTTTTCTGTTTTTTAGTTTTTTATACAAAGGTTTTAGATGAATTAATTAATTAATTAGATTAATATCAAATGTCAAAGGTTTTAGATGAATTAAATTAAATTAGATTAAATGGTCAAATGTTAAATTGAATTACTAAGATATATTAATTAATGTTAGATGAATTAGTTTTTTATACTTTTGTCAAAATGTTAGATGAATTAGCTAGATATATATATTAATGTTAGATTAATTAGCTAGCTAGATATCATATGTCAAAGTTTGAATTTTGACATATGCAACGATATTTGATCGTCGACATATGTCAAAGTTTGCATATAGAATTTGTATATAAGAAATCACAATCCAATCATTTAAAAAATATTACATTTGCATATAGTATTTGTTCTCGACGTCAACGATGCCCGGCCCGCATCCTCGCCGTCGACCCGTTCGCGACGACGTCCTGCTTCAGAGGAGCCATGTCCGGGACTGGGCTCCGCCGGGCTGGCACTGGGAGGTGCTACCTTCAGGGGCGTGCGATATGTCCTATTTTAGGCGCTCGATATGTCCTATTTTAGCAAAGGTCATGTCGTAATTTTTAATCTTTGAATTATGAACATATATAGGAAATGTCTGACGAGGATAAGATCCCCGAGTGCGATGACTATACCGACGACGGGGGTATGTGCGACAGACCGCACCTAGATAACGGTACATGCTTCTCCCTCACGCTTAAGAAGGGCTTCGAAGGTTTTACGGTATGTAACTTCGGTGGCACGTGTTTCTTCTGAATTAAGCATGGCTTAAGATTTTTGCTTTAACCTGTAATTTCCATTTTTTATAATTTGACTAGTGTATACCCTGCTATGCAAGACCATATGTCCTTGAGAAGCTATCTTTCGAAGAGATGTCCAAGGTGGACATGAAGATAGCTCACCTGAAAACGAAACATGGTTTCGATTTTGAGGTTAAGATCATAAATGAAGTAGGTCACACTCATTTTGGATGTTCAAATTGGGAAGGATTATGCAAGGCCTATGGATTCAAGGAGGATATGAAAATAACATTCGATCTTGGCAATCCGGAAGATGAAAACATTTGGCTGGATCCTAGCATGATTCTGATTCTGCCTCCGTGTGAGTTTGTTAAACACATTTGTTAAATGATCTATATTCCTTATCTAAAAATACTTGTTATTCATACCTGCTGAACTTGTTTTTTATAATTGACAGCTTATTTTCTCTCTTTCCAAGAAATACAAAAGATAATAGACGACACCTACTACAGTCATGGCGCAGAGCTAACTTGGGAGGAGAAGAATTATCTTATCTCCTTTGTTAAAGACGTTCTGCAACTTAAGATCATCTATGGAGTTGGAAAAAATTATGGTAAATACGTGCCACTAGTCCACGAGCTGTGCGATGCTAACATTCGTGCTAGTATCATGGTAAGATTTTTACTATTGTGTCACTAGTTAGTCCATCTTTTTCATACATTCTTCTGAAGTAAACTTCATTGCTAACTATATATGTTACTATTATGCTCTTCAACAGAAGCTCCCGGATGTGGTTGTGCCTCCATTTATGTTTGTCGAAGGTGAGATGACAGTTGTTTGCGTACGACCATGGTCGGAGGGTCTCAAATATGCATACTCGACCTCTAAAACAGATGGAAGCCTCAAAATCAAGGCTTGGAGAAAAATAGTGACTGAGCGAAGGCCACAAAATAGAGACAGTTGGATCTCTATGTTGCATAACGGAGAAGGAGGGATTTTTCTGTTTTATGCTATGCTACACGAGAGAGAGTAGTAGGTCATGCTACCTTACCTAGTGTAGTTGGTTAACTTATGATGATCATAATGATGAGATTGTCATATCACTACGATCTAAGATGAGTTGTATATATGACTACGATGATGATGAGTTGTTATATATATATATATATATATATATATATATATATATATATATATATATCATTATGATGATGATATGAGTTGTATATCATTAGGGTGGAAGAAACACATATTAGATTAAAGTGGATGTATCCAAGTGACCAAGTTGAATATATAGGAATATATGTAGCGTAAAATATGTTTGAAATGAAAAAGAATTAAATGCAAAACACAAAACTAAAACGAAAAACAAATCATAAACCCAAAACCCCCTAAACCTTTTAGTACCGGTTAGGTCTCCCAGCCCACGGCGCGGACTCGTGCCACGTGGTGGCCCTTTAGTGACGATTCGTGTTGAACCGGTACTAGGGGGGGTTTAGTCTCCACCCTTTAGTGCCGGTTTCAGGGCCTAATGAACCGGTGCTAAAGCCCGGTTCTGCACTAGTGGAAGAAAAAGAATATTTCGGTGACTGCCATCACAAAGAGGCTGACAACAACTGCGGCGACGGATACCATGGTATCAATGACGACGAAAGCGTTGGCAGCAGTATAGAAGATGATGACAATGATGACAGGTACCATGACGACATTGGCGATGATGGTGTCGGCAACGGGTTCCACGACATCTACAGCAGCAGTGACGACGATATCGATAGGGAGCTGCCACCACCAAGTCATAGAGTTTCCTATGATGGAGACAGTGATAATTTACGTGCAGCTTACTCCTTTTCTCAGCACCGGGTGGAGCTGTTTGCTGTGCGTCCGCGCTTCCACTTCGTGGGCTCCTTAGTTGCGACCAATGGTCATTCCTACTACTGGGCCTCCCAAGAAGAAAAAGATTATCACAGTGTTGATTTAAAGGTATGCAATATTTGATATTTCTATTTTTTGTATCTCCTTATGAGTTGTTAATTATATGATGCTAAGAGCATCTCCAACAGCCGCGCTAAATAAGCGCCGCGCCGCAAATTTGTACTTTTTAGCGCGCGCGCAATCGATATCCGGGCTCCAGCGAAAGTGCAATAAGCGCGCGCGGCATATAGAGTTCAGCGCGCGGTCCGAATCGCCGTCGCGCGCTGTTTATTTGACATTCGAGCGCTCGCGCCGCACTCTCTCCGCCGCGCCACCTTCGCCCCGCCCGCGCCGCCGCCGGCGAATTGACCCGATGGACGCCCGCGCCGGCACCCCCCTCACCCCTTCCTACACCCGCGACCCCTCCGCCGCCGCCGCCGCCGCAAACCCTAGCGCGGGGAGCTTTGGCTTCGCCTCCGCCGGTGCTCCTCCAAGCACCGGTATCGCGCGCGGCCTTTTCATGCCGCCACGGATGACCTCGGTGGCAGCTGGCGTTGCGCCGGCGCCCGCCGTGAAGCCACGTGCCCCCTCTCGAAGCTCCCAAATGCGGCGCGGGCGAAGAAGGGCAAGGTATCCGCGAAGAAGAACAAGGCGGCGGACGGCTCCGGCTCCTCTAAGCCGTCGAGGAAGAAGCTTGCAGGGCGTGCAACGGACGCGGCGGGCTACCGAAGCGCCGGCGAGCTCACTTGTTGAGCCGGCGGCCGACGCGCACAAGGTGTTCGATGAAATGCCCCAAAGGTATAAAATTTCGCCAACTTTTTGTTGTTGTTGTTTTTTGAATGCATACATATAGATAGCTTATTTGCTTCGTTGTATATACTTTGTAATTTCAACGATGAGGCATATATGAATCGGAGGAAGATGAGAATGAAGACGAGGACGAGGCTTGATTGTTGATGGGCCATTCGTTGGTATGAACTTTTGTGTCATGAACTTGGTTCGGATTTTGAACTTGGTTGGATGATGTTGTGGGCATGAATTTGAACTTGTGGGCATGAACTTTTATTTCATGAACTTGTTTGGGTGATTTAAATTATGCCATGTCTTTGTTTTGATGTTTGAAATATCATCTTGTGTCCAAAATGCAACATATGGCAAGCGCCGGCCGCTCGCGCGCTGCTTTTTAGCGCACCTGCTGGAGCTACTCGCGCGCGCTAAAATTTGTAGCGGCCGCTGGAGCAAGCGCTCCTCGCCGCGTCAAAACTGACGATCGGCGCGCTGCAAACGCTTTTTTAGCGCGCCGCGCGTTGGACGGCTGTTGGAGATGCTCTAACAAAAATACATGTGCAGAATAATTTGATCCTCCACTTAGAAGGCGGCGCCCTTACCGACACCTTCTGGGTCAAAATCAAAACCATAGAGGATGATGGCACAATTGATCATGATGCTGGCCGATCCTTCTCCTTCACAGTCGACGCATACGTTTGCAACAATGTCATGACCCGCATCATCTCGGTTACACGCGACCGCAAAATAGAATTGACATTCATGGCACTGCACTCGGCCATACAGGCCAATGTGCGTGTCAACCTTGATTTCCTATCTTGCGATGATGCCACCAGGACAGGCGCCGTCTACTACGTCTATGGCGAAATCACCGCGCACCATCAGCTCTACAACGGCCGGAGTGCCTTGCTCTTTTCTCGTGGAGAAGAGAACAAATCAGAGGTCGTTGATGGCGAGCTTCCACTGTTACGGAGGTGTGCAGTTGTTCCTGTATACTTGGAGCCGCTCCTGGTACTCAAGTTCGACCTGCATGTTCCAATTCATTGTGATCATGATGATGGTGGTCGTCGTACCATGGCCTTCCGTGACAATGTTACATTTTACCGTGACCAGTTTGAGGAAAAAATAATCTGCAGTGCCAACCATGCAGAATGCCACCATGGTCAAGTTAAAGTGCGGATTACATACCAGTAGCAGCTGCAGTGCACGGAGATTCAGCGATGTAAAACTGAACTGAAGTTCTATCTAGCTACTCCTTTTATTGTCAAAAAGTCTCTTATATTATGCGACGGAGGGAGTATTTATGTATGGATTGCCATTTATGCCTTTTGAGCAACTTGTAGTTGGAGTCATGGATTGCCATGTGCACCTTGCTCGTGCGATGTGCAGTTATATTTTGATCTACATTACCTAATTTGTTAAAAATATTGCATGTCTATCCTTCTAGAAGTTGAACCTGCTGCTTGAAAGCACACTTGCAAAGTAAACTGCTAGGTATAGAATAACTGATAAAATGGGGAAAAGATGCATTCTCAAAATTTGCTCTCCATCTCTTGTAGATTCATTGTGATGTTGGAATGATATCCTTGTCAAACAAGGTGTATATGCGCAGGACTTGTACGTGACTTGTACGTGACATGGAGATCAACTTAGATACATAGAGAGGTTGTTAGGCTCGGCTATTATCTCCTTTCTGTTGTAACTAGCTTAGCCTTATCTCTCCTATTCTTCTTCCACAAGTTGTACTCCCGATTCTCTCCCAACCGCATGTATGCGCTATCAGGGATCCTGCGCCCCTGCCTATAACATGAAACACGTCCCCTCACATCGAGGTAAGACGTTTCCGCTCTCGCACATGGTATCGGAGCCTTCCTCCTCCGATCATCTAGCCTAGCTCATCTCCATTAGTGCCCTAGCCATGTCTTCCTCCGGCTCCTCCCACCCAAACCTCAACCAACAGGTCACGGAGAAACTTACCCCCACCAACTATGTTCTGTGGTGCGCCCAGATCGTGCCGCAGATGAGAGGTGCCGGTGTCTTCGGCTACGCCGACGGCACCACACTGGAGCCGGCCCGATTCCTCGTCAGCAAGGACAAAGACGGGAAGGAATCATCGGAGCCCAACCCTCTCCACCCAATCTGGGTTCGGGAGGACCGACAGGTCCTTGGTTACCTGCTCAACAACCTGTCGAAGGAAGTGCTCGTGCAGGTGACCGCGATCACCACGTCACACGCGCTCTGGGCAGCTCTGGCGGGCATGTTCTCATCACAGTCCCTTAGCCGGATGAACAACATCCGCACGGCTCTCATCAACACGCAGAAGGGGAACCAATCCGTCGCAACCTTCTTCGCCCACATGCACAGTCTCGCGGATGAACTCGCCGCGGCCGGCAAGCCCCTGCAAGACGACGAACTCGTCTCCTACATTCTCCATGGGCTGGACATGGACTACCAGCCCCTGGTGTCCGCCCTCGACGCCCGCACCACGCCGGTCTCCATCGACGAGCTCTTCTCCATGATGAGCAACTTTGATCAGCGCGTGGAGCTCTTCCAGTCCTCGGGCGGGTTCAAGTCGTCTGCTAACGCCGCCTATTGCGGCGGCGGCGGCTCCTCTCGTCAGCGCGGACCACCTCGCAACAGGGGCAAGACCTCTGGCGGGGGACACGGCAACAACAACTCCAACACTCGCAGCGGCGGTCGGCCCTCTTCTGGCAACAACAGGGGCCAGCAATCTTTGGAAGTATGCTAAAAATAAAAGATAAAATAAATATATATCAACAACAAGTACCGCTAAAAATAAAAAATAAAATAAATATATATCAAAAAAAAATATCAACAACAAGTAAAAAATAAATATATATTAAAAAAATAAAAATAAAAACAATTAAAAAAATATATATTAAAAAAAAAATATACCAGCAATCTTTGGAAGTATGCTAAAAATAAAAAATAAAATAAATATATATCAACAACAAGTACCGCTACGACGACGATGACGACTCCTCCCAAGATGAGGACAAAGTTGCTGCTGCTGCGGATGGCTCCTACGGGATCGACACGAACTGGTACGTCGACAGTGGCGCCACCAACCACATCACCAATTAACTTGAAAAGGTGACCATGAAGGAAAAATACTGCGGCAAGGATCAAATCCACACTACTAGTGGTGAAGGTATGAGGATAAACCACATTGGTCACTCAATTTTTAATACCCCTCGTCGCAAAATTCATCTTAGGAAAATCTTGCATGTTCCTAGTGTCAATAAAAGCCTTCTTTCCGTTCATAGAATTGCTCTTGATAATCATGTCTTTCTTGAATTTCATCCTTATTTCTTTTTTATCAAGGATCAGGCAACGAGGAGAATTCTCTATCGCGGTAGATGTGTTCGAGGGCTTTACCCGTTGATTCTGGAGCGTACAAGATTCAATAAACAAGCTTTTGGTGTTGTCAAACTTTCGTCAACACGATGGCACAATCGATTAGGACATGCTTCTTTTGCTTTAGTTGAAAAACTACTTAGAAAAAATAAGCTCCCGCATGTTGGTGAGCGCAATGTTGAAACTATTTGTGATTCCTGTCAGCGAGCTAAGAGTCATCAATTACCTTATCCAATTTTTACTAGTGTTTCTACCAAACCATTGCAATTGACTTTTTCTGATGTATGGGGTCCTGCCCCTAGTTCTGTTGGTAGACACACCTACTACGTAAGTTTCATTGATGACTACAACAAGTTTTGTTGGATCTATCTTCTTAAGAAAAGATCCGACATTTTTCAAGTGTTCCAAAATTTCCAAGCACTCGTTGAGCGTAAATTCGACTCTAAAATCATTGCTGTCCAATCCGACTGGGAGGGGAGTATGAGAAGTTGAACTCCTTCTTCCAAACCCTTGGCATCTCACACCATGTGTCATGCCCTCACGCTCACCAACAAAATGGCTCAGCTGAACGCAAACATCGACACATTGTTGAGGTCGGCCTCGCTCTTTTAGCCAAGCTTTTAAATCTAGGCCGATACGACCGATATCTAGGCCGATATATCAATTTTGGGGCTCTACCGATATAAACATAACATATCATTTTCAAACATATCATCCGATATGGCCGATATCTAGCCCGATATGTCCACAGATATAGAACGATATGTAGATGACAACAATTATTTATTAGAATACAGTGAAATAATATTATGCATTTACTACTTCATTATACATTATCAAAGTCATGCACAATGTTTTGTACAATTGCATATATCATATTGTTTTTAATCATATAGTAAGGATTTTGTGAATCTTTCATTAATAGTTTCTTAATCAACAAGTTAATAAACTAGGAATCTAAAAGTGTCATGTTAAAACATTGACATCATACATTTTATTTTACTAAAAATAAATATTTTGAACAAGAATAATGAAAAAAACTAGACATGTTTTCTCCGATATATCTACATATCGTCCGATATATCACCCGATATCCAACACCCGATATGTCGAAGCCAAACCGATACGAGCCCAATATCCGATATTTTGAAGCTTGCTTTTAGCTCATGCTTCCATGCCACTTAAGTTTTGGGATGAAGCGTTTCTTACTGCTGTTCACATTATTAACATGCTCCCTAGTCGTGTCATCAATAATGAAACTCCAGTAGAACGACTTCTTCACATCAAACCAGACTACACCACACTTCGTGTTTTTGGATGTGCGTGCTAGCCTAATCTACGCCCTTACAACAAACGCAAGCTCATGTTTCGCTCAACACAGTGTGTCTTTCTTGGGTATAGTGCCCAACATAAGGGTGTAAAATGCCTTAACATCTCCACCCGTCGAGTCTACATCTCATGTGACGTTGTCTTCGATGAGACCAAATTCCCTTTTTCAGATCTCCACCCTAATGTCAGTGCCCTACTCCAGAAAGAAATTATCTTGCTTCCTCCTAGCCTCTCTGGTTATGATCAAGGGGGCATTAACAATTGTGATGATCATATGTTGGCTAACCCTCTTCACACTGCGCATGAGTCGTCTAATGATATTATAGGGGCACCAAACAGTGGAAACAACAATGAAAATGATGAAGAAATCAACTCAAATGAGTTATATCGCATGTGCCGCGGCGTGGGGAGCATATCCCCCTCGGGATCCGAGCTGCAGAGACCCAGGCAATCGCCTCCGGGATCCGCACCAGACGCCAGCCTCACGCCTGCATCGGACGAGCCAGACACGTCAGGCGCGGTCGGCCGCACGGGCGCCAGCGACCTATCGCACGACACGTGGCCTTCCCCGACCGGGCGAGACGCACCCTCTGGCTCGCGCCAATCCCCTGCTGCCATGCGGCAGTTCGAGGGTGGCCTGGACCGCACGCGCTTCGCGGCCCAGCCCGTGTGCTACAAGCGGCGTGCTCCCACTCGCCAGGCGGACGCGGGGACAGCCCCTGATTCCGGCGGGCCTGCGCCATCACGGGCTCATGATGAGCCGATCAGCCGCTCCGAATCTTCTGCGGCTCCTACCTCACCAGCACCTCGGCCCGCTGCCACAGACGATCCGGTTCGTCTCGAGCCGGCAGTTGCAGGCGGATCGTCCTCGGGGTCTGCTGCTGACTTGTCTCCATAACGGGCTCCGGGATCCTCTGTGGCTATGAACTCTGCTGCACCACCACAATGCCGCACAAGGCTGCAACAAGGGGTAATTCAACCGGTAAATTACAAAAATATAACCAAATATGGCCTAGTTTGCTCTACAGGTGAACCAGGCGAGCCCAACACACTTGAAGAGGCTCTTGGTGATGAAAAGCGGAAAAGGGCAATGTGTGAAGAATACAAGGCTCTCGAGAAAAACAAAACATGGCATTTGGTTCCTCCACAGCAAGGTAAAAATCTCATTGATTGCAAGTGGGTGTTCAGAATTAAGAGAAGTCTGACGGAACCATTGACCGTTACAAGGCTAGACTTGTTGCAAAAGGCTTCAAACAACGGTATGGCATAGACCATGAGGACATCTTTAGTCCAGTTGTAAAAGCTGCCACCATTCGTCTTGTTTTGTCGATTGCCATTTCCAGGGGATGGAGCCTTCGACAGTTAGATGTTCAGAATGTGTTCCTCCATGGTGTTCTGGAAGAGGAAGTGTACATGAAACAATCTCCTGGGTTTGAAGACAAACATGCACCTTCTCATGTGTGCAAACTTGATAAAGCATTGTATGGACTGAAACAAGCTCCAAGGGCATGGTACTCGCGTCTTAGTAAAAAGATGCAGACACTTGGCTTTGTTCCTTCCAAATCTGGCACCTCCTTGTTTATTTATAACAAGTTCAATACTTCAATGTTTGTCCTTATATATGTTGATGATATCATTGTCACAAGCTCATCTGATGAGGCAATATCAGGACTCTTGAAGGATTTGAGTGCAGAATTTGCTCTCAAGGATCTAGGAGAATTACATTATTTCCTAGGGATTGAAGTGAAGCAGCACAAGGATGGTCTTCATCTCTCTCACGAAAAGTATGCAACAGATTTGGTAAGGAAGGCTGGCTTACAAGGTTGTAAACCCACATCCACTCCCCTCTCTAGTACAGAAAAATTGTCTCTTATAGAGGGAACACCTCTGAGTCCAGAGGACAGTACAAAATACAGAAGCCTCGTAGGTGCACTTCAGTACTTGACACTTACCAGGCCAGATATCTCTTTTGCTGTTAACAAAGTATGTCAGTTTCTACATGCACCCACTACAGTTCATTTGACTGCTGCCAAGCGTATTGTCAGATATGTCAAATATACTTTGAATATTGGCCTAAATTTCAGCAAGTCGCCTTCTACTCTTGTCAGTGCTTTCTCTGATTCGGATTGGCAGGATGTTTGGATGACAGACGCTCAACTGGTGGTTTTGCAGTATTTTTTGGACCTAATCTCATATCATGGTGTGCTAGAAAACAAGCCAAAGTTTCCAGGTCCAGCACTGAGGCAGAATACAAGGCATTGGCCAATGCAACAACAGAAATTATATGGGTACAGTCCATCTTAAAGGAGTTGGGTGTGAAGAGCTCTCAGGCTCCATGTTTATGGTGTGATAACCTTGGTGCCACATACTTATCTGCAAATCCAGTGTTTCATGCCAGAACGAAACACATCGAGATAGATTTTCATTTTGTCAGAGAAAGAGTTTCTAATAAACTCTTATACATTCGGTTTATTCACTCACGAGATCAAGTGGTAGATGGGTTTACAAAAGCCTTGCCTACAAGAAGCTTTGAAGACTTCAAGCATAATCTCAACTTGATGAAGTTGTGATTAAGGGAGGGTGTCAAACAAGGTGTATATGCACAGGACTTGTACGTGACATGGAGATCAACTTAGATACGTAGAGAGGTTGTTAGGCTCGGCTATTATCTCCTTTCTGATGTAACTAGCTTAGCCTTATCTCTCCTATTCTTCTTCCACAAGTTGTACTCCCGATTCTCTCCCAACCGCATGTATGCGCTATCAGGGATCCTGCGCCCCTGCCTATAACATGAAACACGTCCCCTCACATCGAGGTAAGACGTTTCCGCTCTCGCACAATCCTCTCCTTTTGATTAATTGCATGCCCCTCCTGTGTTAATTTACTTGGGTGAGCTCAACAAGGATTTCATATTCAAGATTTGACAGGGTTTCCAACATCTTGCAGTGCAGTTTGGCAAACATGATTTCCTTGCAATGCCATTCAGGTATAATTGTACCTCTAAACACGACTTGAAAATCACGAGGATTCTAGTTTTTTCTTCTTCTGAAAGAGATAATTGAGGGAAATACATTTGCTGACATGTCTGTATGCTAGCTATAGCTAGCTGGACTTGACCTATCCAATTGGAATTCAGATTTTGGTGTAGACAGTGATGCCAACGAATCACACAGAACTTTTTAATTGTTGTGTTGGTGGTAGTAGTACAACACCATGTCCATGTGGGTCGGCTGGGGCAAATACTTGTACAGTAGCAGTGCAGAAACGCGAATGCCGCCGTGAGCCCGTCGCTGCTTGAATTATAAGCTCCTCGGAGCACGAGAGGATCGCTTGGCTCCGTGAAATCCTCAAATGCAGAATCAGCAGCAGCTATGTAAAAGAAAAGAAGCGCAGTCAGTATGCAGCACAACATGAGAACAACAGATGAGTATCTAATCTAAGTACATCATAAGCTTCCTGTGTATAAACATGATCTAAATGAATCATAATTAATGGCTATAGTCGATAAAATGGCAGAATGAGTTGTATTAACCAACCTAAGTACCTAATCTTGTTACGTCCATTGGACAGTGTGCAATCAAAATCATGTGATAGTTTTCTAACTATTTCTAATCCAATAGATTCGATACAACACAAAGACTGATATTTTAGATTCAAAAGAAGAATCAAATACCAGGGGCTATCTGAACTTACTTTTGAATCATGCGACCAGTGGTCCACTGCCTCCTCATGATAACACCATCAATCATTAGGGTGGTTTCCAACCATCAGTATGTTCACCCTTGAGAAGTCCAGGCTAGGGTGCTACAATTAGGATCCCTATCAGATAAACCAATAACTATATTTCTTGATGTAATTGGAAGGATTCCACTACCATAACAACAGGTGGATGCAGCCGTTCAACCCGGGTGGGGAGCATACAAAATCTGCAAAATAGGGAGATTACAAGATGATAATTTCTTTAATAGTTCGATACACACAGTATTGTATAGATGGTTGCTCACATATCTAAATGCCGCATTTCTTGATTCATGTGCAGCAAAAATTCCTTGCAATATTTTCTAGAACCAGGAACAATCACTGCACTGTGAATGGCCAGGAGAACTGAACCTAGGTACAAATCTATTAAGGGATAGATGGCTAAGACAGGAATCAGTAAAATTCAGAGTTTCGAATCTAAGTCAACACCTGTTATTCCTGCCACTCCCCTGCATCGACTAGCAGTCTAATACATGCCCTATGGTAGGATATATTGAGCAATTCAACTTTGTTACTGCTTTACTGCAGCCATTACAAAAAAAATATGCATATTATAAAACATGTAAAGAAAAAGGGGAGATCTGCTATTGTCACATGCACTGCTCAAAGTAAAGATTTTTTTTCAAAAGTATGACAAATTTTATAGCAAATTTGAAAACTAGCGGGCTGAAACAAAAAAAACCAGAAAATAGCACCCTGTCGGCCTCCCGTGGGCTGAGGGGGGGCCTGTTGGCCTCCCGTGGGCCGAGGGGGGGCTGGTCGGCCGGCTGTGGGCCGAGGGGGGACTGGTCGGCCTCGTGGCGGCCTAGGGGAGGCCTGTCGGCCTCCAGGAGGCCGAAGAGCTCCTGGATAAGGCCGACAGCTCCTTTCTTCTTCCTTCCTTCGCTGCTTCTCCTCTCTCTCTCATTCCTCTCTCTGTATTCTCCACTCCCGCGCCGATCTCTTCCCTCATCCACCCATTTTCATATCTAACCCGCAGAAACAATAGATCATAGCATTCTCCGCCGGCGTACGGTAATTTTTTTTGCTATGGGGTAGTTTTTTGTGCGTGAGGAGGAGCCATGGTGGGGTGGAGGAGGTGTGGCTGGTGAGGAGGTGGTGAGGTGGATGCAGTGGTGGTGAGGAGGAGGAGGTGGTGGTGAGGAGGAGTTCCGGTGGTGCAAGTAGTCCGCAAGGTGACCGGTGCCGCTGAGTTGAAGAGAGGAGGAAGAAGAAGGGGACACACGCGTCGAAGGTATAACTATGTCGTCATAATTTTTATTAGTGTAGCCGGTAATATTTTTATTAGTGTAGCCGGTAATATTTTTGTTAGTGTAGCCGGTAATATTTTTGTTTAGTGTAGCCGGTAATATATTTTTTAGTGTAGCCGGTAATATTTGTAGTTAGTGTAGCCGGTAATATTATTTTTAGTGTAGCCGGTAATATTTGTAGTTAGTGTAGCCGGTAATATTTTTTTTAGTATAGCCGGTAATATTTTTAGTTAGTGTAGCCGGTAATTTTTTTTAGTGTAGCCGGTAATATTTTTAGTTAGTGTAGCCGGTAATTTTTTTGTTCGTTGCGATTAATGAGAAGGTGGCAATGACTGACAGGTGAAAATGTCTGAATCAGTAAATTTGACTGTTTACTACGGCCCTGGTAATGTTCGATATAATGAGTTGGGGGTTGATCTTAGCGAGTTTAAAAATGGCGTCATGACACTTTCAGACCCAAACAGAATGGACATTAGACAGTTGAAGTACTGGTTGACTACTAGTTTTGGGCTGGATCCTGAAGTATGTTCCGTCTATATTCATGCATTGTGGACGAAATCCTGTAAAAATGTGAAGTGGGAGTTGATGCCGATAGATAGAAGCCAGCATTGGTTGACCCTGTTAAGTCGTTGCCGAGACAGAAGAATCCACCCATATGCCCTAGTGCAACCTATGGCGAAGGAGGAGAATACCGTACAACTCCACTTGGGGTATGAACCCGGCCACGGTAGTCAAGTGGCTAACGAGATTTATTTATCCGGGTCACAGCCACCGGATGTGGATGCTAGCCAAGCCGAGAAAGAGTCAGACTATGCGCCACACAATGTTTGTGGTCATGATACTGGGCAGAGTAGTCAGTCGATAATATTGGCGGAGGATGTGGATTCTGATTGGGATGAGGAAGAGGAGGAAATGCTGAGGGTGATGGAGGAAGAGGATGAGGATGGATTGGCGGAGGATCTGGATTCTGAAAATTCCGAGGATGAAGTGGAGGTACCGATTCCTTCTGCATGGGATCAGGACATATCCACCGGCCTTACGGTCAACGATGGCCATGAGACTCCATGGCAGTATAATCTGAACCAAGTCCAGATAGGGGCTATGTTTGATACAAAGAAAAAATTGAAGTATGCGGTGATAAAGTGGGCTATGTCTACGCAGAGGGTTTTCCGGACACATATATCAAGTCCAACAAACTATACCGTGAAGTGTGCTGAAACAGGTTGTCCTGCAAAGGTGCACGGGCACGTGCCGAAGTATAACATCCACTGGGTTGTCACCAATGTGGTCCCACATAATTGTGTGAGGAAAAACCTGTTGGTTCGTCATCCAAACCTGACTTCAACTCTCATTGCGCAACTCATGTATACTGAGATAGTGGAGAAGAAAGATATGGAAGCAAAACACATCCAGACAGCAGTGAAGGTCAGATGGAATTATGAGATTCCTTATGGGAAGGCTTGGAGGGCTAAGCAGAAGGCTATGAAGGAAAGGTTTGGGACGTTCTTCGACTCATATGATAATGTTGTCCGTCTCCTTGACATACTGAAGGAGAGGAATCACGGCACTTATGTTAACATACAACACACGAGGTTGGAGAGTATACCAGATTTCAAGGTGTTGAAACGAGTATTCTTCTCTTTCGCTATGTGCATCGAAGCTTTCCGGCATTGTCCTCCTGTGATGTTTGTGGATGGTACATTCCTGACTGGTCAGTACAAAGGGCAAATCCTGACTGCTATTGGTGTGGATGGGAACAATCAAATCATCCCACTTGCCATGGCATTTGTGGAGGGTGAGAACTTTCCGAGCTGGGTATGGTTCTTCTGTCAAGTTAAAATTGCGATCGTGAAAGACCGACCAAACGTGTGTGTCATTCATGATAGACATGCTGGTATATTGAAGGCCGTGAAGACACTAAGGAATCCAACAGCTGACGAACCAACACCTTGGAAGGACTTGCAGAGCCGGTGGTACGTGCTATGGTTCTCACATGTTAAGTTTTTTCTTAACCTGAACATATACAATTGGTTGACTATTCGTGTTGTCTGCCATACAACAATGATCTAATTGGTTAACTCTCCGTGTACAGGGTGACTTGACAAGCGAGGCGCTAGAGGAGGTTTCCGCTTTAATGCAACGCTTTGAGAGGGGAGATAATATCCCACCGCGAGAGAACGTCTCATGGTTGAGGCGTCTTGATGAGAGGCTACGGGGGATTTACGCAGCTGTTACATGTAGACGATCTTCGGATGTTGCTATTCCTCATCCAGCACATCGTCCACCACGCCACTCTCTGCAGCGTTCAGAACCTCGACCCTCTGTGCAGCGTTCAGAACCACGACCCTTTGTGCAGCGTTCACAACCAGGGAGCTCTTCCTGGCAGCAGACACCTCCTTCACAACCAGGGAGCTCTTTCTTCCAGCAGCCACCTCCTTCAGAACCAGGGGGCTCTTCCTGGCATCATCAGATGGACCTAGGTAACACTACTTTGTACATTCTTTTAAACATTGTAGGTTCGCAAATCAATTTTACATGTTTTACTTTACCGCAGTCGGCAGCCAGTCACAGCCGTTCATGCATTCAGTCCAGTCACCGATGCTTAGTGGTGCTGGTTCGTTCTTAGCCGGCGACGACGACGATGATGACCGAGCTGCAAACACCTATGAGTTCTCGCAGACAGTTCTTCACACTCCACCACCACCATTGACGCAGGAGACACAGACAGACGAGGTTATCTATGGTCGTGGTAATCATCAGCATCATCCACCGGTTGATTGCTTATCGCCTTCCGGTCCTCGTCCGAGGAAGACCCAGATTCGTCGTCGTCCCCCCCAGTGATATTGTTATCTATGTATGAGTCGTTATCTATATTAGTTTCAGACTATTCGCATGTGTTACTATCGCACTTGCTTCTATCTGATCAGGAGACATATATTGTTTTATGTATGCGAGAGACATATTACTATTAATCCGCATTGTTATTCGAATTACATTTCCAAAGAGACTGCAACCGATAATTAAGATACAAGTACATCTCACATTAAAGGTAGGGCTGAACTTAAAAAATACAGCTTACATACTACATGAAGGCATCATCGTCATCCTCCGTCGATGCAGCACTCTTGCCCTTCGACGATGCGGCACTCTTGCCCTTCGACGATGCGTCACTCTTTCCCTTCGACGATGCGGTACTCTTGCCCTTCGACGATGCGGTACTCTTGGCCTTGGTGCTCGGCATGAAGATATCGTCTTCGTCTTCGCTGTCGGCAGTCCATAAATATGTATGCTCTGTTGCAGTCCTTATAAAATTTTCACTCTTCGTCTGCACTACCTTCTTCCACCTTCCATGCAACCTAAGAAGTTCTTTACGTACCTCCTCATAGGTCCTTTCAGGCCACCCAGACCTACGTAATACGTGAGCCAACTCATTCTGTATGGTGTCACTACCGATGAGTTCGTCCCATGGAACTATCCTATTGTCCATCCTGAAATTGGTGGCTAGTCTAAGAAGACATTTGCTCATCTCAGGGTGAAAACTACGATCAAAAGGATAATCGGGCATCTCGACTACACTAAAATGGACTGCTTATCCAACTCCGTGTGAAGGGGGTTTTATAGGTAGAGAGGAGAAAATGGCGGGAAAGAACGACTGCGGTATGGAGGGAAAGGTGGCGGGAACATATGGCGGGAAACGGGTGGCGGGAAGGGGTTGGTGGGAAACGGGTGGCAGGAAGGGGTTGGTGGGAAACGGGTTGCGGGAACATATATCGGCACAGAGTTGGCGGGAAAATATTGAGGGAAAGGAGGGGGAATGGTTCTGCAGCAATTATAATGAATTTATTTGTCAAAGCATGGAGGGAAATAGTTGCGCAGAAATAATGGCGGGAAAGGGTTGACGAGAAAGGATGGCGGGAAAGGTAGGCCAGGAAAATATGGCGGGAAAGGGATGCTGGGAACATATGGAGGGAAAGAGTTGGTGCGAAAGCGTGAAGGGAAATAGTTGCGCGGAAGCATAAATAATATTTTTACAATATTTATAAGATGAGCAATCATTGTACATCATTAATAAGTCAAATTTCAAAAAAAAAACATTTCGGCTTACTAGAGGCCGACAGGAACCCACTCGGCCGTTTGGAGGCCGACAGCCACTAGTCGGCTTCGTGGAGGCCAACAGGCCACTGGTCGGCCTACTGGAGGCCGACAGGCCCCCCTCGGCCCACAGCAGGCCGACAGGCCCCTCATCGGCCCACCCCAGGCCGACAGGGTGCTATTTCTGATATTTTTGCATTCTGCCCAATAGTTTTCAAAAAGACTATAAATTTAGTCATAGTTTTGAAAAAAAATCCAAAGTAAATTAGTTCATCTGAACCTCCATGGGCAGTGCCCACCATGATTTAGAGAAGTAGAAGCAGAACAGCATGCAAAGGCAGGAGAAAAGCTACAGCGCGGATCTGGTCAAGGAAATAGATTCGACAGTTGGAAAAGGTAGGATGCGTGGTACCTGGTTGGATCTGGAACGGTTGGCCCTTGGCGGCGCAGACGAAGCGGATCCGTGTCGACGGTGACTTGCCTCCGCATGACGGTGGTTC
This sequence comes from Thinopyrum elongatum, assembly GCA_011799875.1. Taxonomy (NCBI): domain Eukaryota; kingdom Viridiplantae; phylum Streptophyta; class Magnoliopsida; order Poales; family Poaceae; genus Thinopyrum; species Thinopyrum elongatum. The sequence goes on along the minus strand of CM022303.1, from coordinate 627,409,722 downwards.
TTGTTGAGTGTCGCCTCCGCATGACGGTGGTTCTTGTTGAGCTGCTTTTGGCGCCGCCGGCAGCGCCCTCCTCCACATACCCGTCCTCCCTGCCGGCCGGATTGAGGAGAGAAAGGGGTAGGAGACGAGGCGGCAGGGTCAAGAGGAGGATGTCGAGTTCGCTTCCTTCTCCGGTGGCCGACGTCGGAGGACCTGGCCATGGGCCGATGCGGTGGCAACCCTAGCATGCGTCGAGGGAGAAGGGGTGGGGGCGATTTCCTCTTACTCTATGCATGGTGGGGCAGCAAAGGGCAAACCGCCGGTCCTTTTTGTCTGTAGCTAATCCGACATGTACAGCGCGAGAGCACGCCCCTCTCCCGACGCTTAATGGTTTAGATGTTCACAGTAATTGCAGATTTATCAAGGTCACAGTACGGCATCAACTGAACACAACTAACAAGCGAATGAAGCAATCCAAAGCATCTCCGCAATCCAAAGCATCTCCAGGTTCAACATTCTGAGCTTTAAAAAATTACAAATATAGGTAAATATGTGTTCCAAGACTTTCATCATTCCGACCCGAAAAACCAATACATAAGCGATAAGCCCCACATAGTTCAAGTGTCACAGAGGATAAAGGAAAAAAAAGGAGAAAATAAACTATGGTAAAATAAAAATCTCCCAGCGCTTCAGGCTATCTTGAATTGCATCTTCAGCCTGGTGATAAGCTGCCAATTTTCAGCGCTCATTTCATCCTGTAAAAAGAGCATTCAGAAGTGTTAGAGAGCCTATAAAAAGGAGGGGAAAAAACTATGGTAAAATAAAAAAACTCCCAGCGCTTTCGGCTATGTTAAAAGATTGCTCCATGTTAAATGAACCGTGGTGGCATGGTGAGCGTCTTTACCCGATAGCACTCTTTGAGTACATCAATGGATCTCCTCGAGATCTCGCTGACCAGCTCATTGCTAGAATCAAAATGGCGTCCATAAGACCGGGATTTCTCCTGAGGACTGTCACCGCTTATCTGGCAGAGGTGATGACAATTGTTATAAGCTTTTTCAACGTTCAAGTTGCAATTGTCACAACTACAATCATGCTTATGTATGCACTAACACGTACCTTTATGGCCACAACTCCATTCCTGGCCGAGAATATCTGATTGCCATTGGACGTTTGCATGGAGGAGATCCTTCCGAGGCTATGAACTATTATATTCTTGCTTTTATCCTTGCTCAGGGTGAAGACACATATCGGGGTTCCCACCTGAAACACAGTCAAGACATCAATTACTAACGTCAGCAACAAGATCAAATCATTTTGAATCTATGCACTTGACAACACATGACTAAAAGATGTACCTTGACGACACCTTCCACAACTTCAACGTCGCAAACAATTGGATCCTTGCTATGGTAGACACGGTTTGGCAGAATCTTCAGGGTGCATGGGAAAACTGCCTCAGCTGCAAATTGCATTTTCTTCGCTTCCTTCAATCCCTTAATGTGCTCAGTATAGATGTTGACGAGCCTATATACCGTATCAGCAGTAATAATCTTCAACCCTGATTCAGCTGCAAGGGCACTAGCCTCAGGCATCACTTTGACGTCAAAGGCCAAGATGACCGCATACTCTTCTTTCCGCTTCAGCATGGCACTTGCCTTCATGACATCCTGCTTGTAGACGGGTCCTAAGTTCCAAGCATAAACAGGAATGTCCACACTATTGCTCTTCAAGTGCGCAATGATAGCTTCCAAGGTTCCAACACTGGAAGCTTGCACATAGATGCCCTCCTTGCAAGTCACAATACTACTAACTTCTTGAGTTGTTGTTCCCTTTTCGTTCTCATTTGTCGTGCTAATGGCCATATCAATCTCTTGCATTGCAGCTGCTTCAGCTTGTCGCAAATCATCCCCTGGCTTTACTACAATGAGAGGAGTGCCAGCCATTGCATATTGAAGCCCCTGAAGAAACAAAATTGAGCAATGAGTTGTTTGACAATGGATTTCATAACTCATGACAATGGAAATGAAACTCACCCGCGCCACAATTTTTACCCCCTGCGCAGCTCTGACCTCCTTGTGATGCTTATATGCACCCTGGAAGAACAGAACGATACATTAGGTACAACATCCGAAATTATTGTGAACTTGGTCTCAGAAATTCTATTAGTACTGAGTTTGCCATATCCCAGTCAAAAATCAAAACCTAAAACAGAGTACACAGGCTCCATGAACTTTAAGGAACTACTCTCTCTGTAAGCTAATATAAGACGTAGTAGTGATCTAAAACGTCTTATAGTAGTTTACAGAGGGAGTATTAAATATGCCAGCAAACAAGACTTAGTTAATTCAACCCAAAATTCATCTTGGGTTACCCATGCAAATGTTTATGCTCCAATGTAGGGTTAGGGCATACAACAGTGTTCTGGACAAGAGAATACCCACATGAAACGTGATAATTATGGTCTCAGCATCTAATCATATATGCAATGACATCTTGAATCGTATATGCAATCTGATATTTTTCTGCATCACTGACGACATAATCTACTATAACATCATAAAGAGGAGGTAGAGAATAAAGTTTGTAATGTTAACCCATTAAGAACGGAAAACGCATCTCTAGCAAATCACAATGTTTTTACCATAAATATCAAAGCCCTGCGTTCAAGTTAAGAGGTTTAAAGCATTGCATAAATCTGCCTATCTATCACCAACAAAACTAACAAGAAAAATATGAATGCACAGACGAAAATAAGTGTGGACTCACCTTAGCTTTGAGTTCTTTCATTGGATGAGGGGTCAACAAATCTCTAATAATGGTTGTAACAGGCCCCTAAAGATGGAAAGGTTAAGGTCCGAAATGAAATCGTTGAGGCAACATTCAAGGTAGCATGTAAATCTCAGATTTCAGAAACTTATATACCTGTTTCGTGCAAACAATTACTTGATCCCCTTGGCGCAGCACACCATTAATCAGTACTACGTCAACAGTAGTTCCTAAATCTTTATGTTCATTGACTTCTAGTACTGTACACTGAACAAACATATGTGGAGAAGAATGTCACATTAGGTTAATGATTTATACTCAGTAGAGAGAGTGATGGATTAATGTTTAACGAACCAACCTCTACTGTATCGTCATAGGCCAGCTTATCTGTAATTATGTCAGGCAGCCATCGCACCAGTAGCAGTAGAAGATCTGGGACACCTTCACCGCTGGAGGATATTACAGTAAAAGTTTGTCAAAGGCTAAAACTGCAAATAACATAGGAGAAACTGAAACTTAAAACATAAGCAACGAAGTATGTATGTACTAGTTGTCACACCTTTCTGCACTGGTCGGGACAATGTTAACCACTTTTTTCTTCTTACTATTTTCATAGTAAGGTGCAGTGTTGAAGCCATTTTCCTTAAATTCTGTTACAACCTGTTTACAAAAAATCAAATCGTCAGAAAATTTCAAAGAAGCCATCTGTAGTTCAATGCAAATTTGGCATAACCAAAGAGATGCACAGAACGTCACACGGGAAAATACCTTAGTTAACCTCCATTTGTATTCACTTTTGACATCATCAGATTGCTTCTTGAGTGCCTCGACTATTGGTGCATTGGGACATTTCTTCCATCCATAGAGCCGGTCAACCTTGTTCAAGGCGACAAGGAAGCTCACATTGTGGCGTCTCAAAAGATGGAGGGATTCAACCGTCTGCTTCTCAAGCCCCTGCGTAATATCAACGACAACCACGGCGATGTCGCACATACTCAATCCCCTTGAGCGCATTTTACTGAAGGACTCGTGACCAGGGGTGTCAATCACGAGCAAACCAGGAACTTTGATGGCGGTTTCAGCTTTTAAACTCGTCCTGTCCCTGATGTTTTCAGCCGGTAAGTAGGTGGCGCCAATCTGTTGTGTGATGCCCCCGGCCTCCCGCCCCTGCACATTGGTGCCCCGGATGCAATCGAGGAGCTTTGTCTTCCCGGCATCCACGTGCCCAAGGATGCAGCATATCGGTGCCCGAAGCTCCTTTTCATCTCCAGCTACATCCTGAGCATCGAAGATATCCTCCACAATCTCATTGCCTGCAACATTGGCTGCATTGTCTGAATTATCGACCGGAGCAGCGGAGATCAAATGTTTCTCTTTGGTTTCTTCTTCAGAAGAGTGAGAATTGGCAGCAACAGACATGACATCAAATTCATCCAGGCTCTTGCTATCCCAAGCATCCTCCTCATCATCATCATCATCATCATCGCTGATTGCTCTGTCCTCTTCCAATGATCCATCGCTTGATCCCTCCCCCAATTTGAGCACCTCTTTGACGGCGGCGCTGTTTTCCTCTTCATGCGAAACACTGCTCGAGCACTGGTTTCCTCCCCCATCAGCTTCAGATTCGACAGTCTTGGGCTTCAATGCAGGTCTCCTGGAGTGATAAACCGGCCGCTTCTTCCGGCCATCGTCGCCAGAAGCACCCCCGCCCTCAACAAGGGCGGTGGTGATGCCGAGCCGACGGCGCGCCTCCTCCGCGCACCGGCTCTCCTCCCTCTTCCTCTCCTCCAGCGTCCTCCGCTGCCTGTCCTCCTCCCTCCGCTTCAGCTCCTGCTCCCTCAGCTTCTTCCTCTCCTCCTCCTCCTCCTCCTCCCGCCGCCTCCTGGCCTCCTCCGCCTGCGCCTGCAGCTCCTCTTCGCGCGCCCTGCGCTCCTCCTCCTCCTTCTGACGAGCAAGCCCCTCCCGCAGCGCCCGGAGGCTCACGCCCCCCGCGCCGCTAGCCACCTTCTTCGCGCCGCTGGCGCGGGAGGGGCCCGCGGTCTTCCTCGACGACATGGGGGTACGATCGGTGACAGTGCCGGCGGTCCAGGTTGGCGGGGCTGCTGCTCATACGGCGGAAAAGACACCCGCGGCGGCGGCGGAAACCCTAGCGTCGTACGGGAGATCGGGTCGGGCGGCGGCGAAGGGCGACGAGGGCTGAAGAACACGGGGCACACGGGAACGGGGACGGGGTCGCGTTGATGGGAAAGTGTTCGCGTGCGTGTCTAGATATATGGGGGCCCCGGTTGCAGTCACCGTGGCCGGCAAGGCTCCGACGGACACGCGGGGATACGTCGCGGACACGTTTGCAAATTCCAGTTGTTCTTTTGCGGGCAAACATGTTTGAGTTTGAATTTGAACGGAAGTTTGCAAATTACGGAAATAAATTCTGCAACTAAAACCGTTTGATTCGTTTGGATCTAGGACTCTAGGTCGAATTTTCTATCCAACTGTTATCTAGCACGTGTCCACCTAGCTAGCCTTCTGTTTTTTTAGACTCGCCTTGTGTGTTTTCTTTCCTAAAAAAAACCCTCTTGTTTAGGGAAAGTTTTCCCTCGCGTAAACTTTTGGCATGATGTCAACACTCCATCAGCCATTTGATATGCTTATTGTGATAAGTATATATATCAGTCATTGCCTTTTTAGGATCGTGTAAACTCTATCCACCAAAGCATGTGAGAAAATGAATGAAATAATAGTTAAAACATTTTGATCCTTTGGATTAGGAATAGAATTTTCACTAATCAAAATAATAGTGATCTGATAACACCCCTTCATAAGTAAGAAATTATATTGCATCCATGGATCAAAATAAGCCCATGGATGGTAATCGATTATGTCTGGGGATGAGTCCCATGGCATATGCATCAATAGCATGGTTGAAGAATATGGATGATGTGCAAATCAATGATCTTGATGGGCGAATGCAAAGCTTTGCCTTAATTGCTTATTAGGTCCATTCTTCATTTTTACCGCACTTCTTGTAACACAAGCTTGAACACCATTCTTATTTTGACCACTCCCATTGGGAACCCATGCCATGTTCTATTTTTCATGTTCTTGTGCACTAAGCATTTGCAATTTATTCTTTTTCCAATACGATAACCCGAGTGCACGCCTCGTCCATGATTCTTTTTCAAGCAATGACAAATTTTATTCTCTTAACTCATTTTGCTTAGATTTGGCACTTTGATTTTCAACGGTTGGTTGTATCATCTCTTTGCCTTTAGTAGCTAATGTTGATATCTTAATTGGCTTTTTGTCATTTTACATTAGATCTGAAGTAGCACATTCACGATCATCTTTTTTAACACGGTAAATTTGCTTGAACACCTATTTCTTCTCTCTTGAGCTCCAGGTCGCTCCCTTATGATTGAAACGGTCTTTAGCATATGATTTTTCATCAAATTTGGTCCTCTTGGAGCTGCATAATTTTAGAGAGATGGTCTAAAATAAGATGAAAAAATATGTCCTTGAATTCATGCCTGTCCCGTGATGGATATAGAAAATTACCATATGGAGGTAGACATTGGCATTGATAGCCCAAAAGGAGGATATGAAGATGAATAATTAACCCTCTGCCAATGCACGTCTTCAAACTTGTGCCTAGGAGGTGATCTTGACTTCTTTGCATTATTTTGCCGATAAGCATTTTTCTCTTCACTCTTCGTTTGAGATTTATCTAAACCGTGAGAAATTTAATTTGGATTTTTTGTGCTTGTGCTTAGTTTAGCCTTTGTTTCTTTTTTGCTTTGGTTTGCATCGATCTTTGGGTTTTCTTACTGCCCCCTGTGCTTCACGTCTTCATTATAACTTTGATGGAATTCTTGCCCTCAAGAATATCTTTATTGTGCTCCTGAGTAGTTTGTTTATTTGAAAGATTGATCACATCACCCGTAATTTTTACCGTCTCGTCTTTAAATGAATCAGCTTGAAGCAGCCAATGCAAAACCCTTTTGCTATCAGGACCAATAGGAAAAGACCGCTCAACCATTGGTATTTCAACAAGTTTTAGTCAACCTTTATCAATGGTCGATTTAACTATTTCACGAAACATATCACGGCCCTCACAAATTATACTCAGACGAATCATCCAACCTTACATTACATTCATCCTTGCATTGACGGCTTGACATGATTATCAAGAATTCTAATATAATTATTCTTCAAAAATATATAATGGATATGATCTGCTCAAATCAAAGCTATACATGTCATTCTTTAGTCGATCTAGCTGTGAGAACGTCTTTGGAACTAAGCACATAAATGGTTCATATTTAACATTTCCCCTATGATTTTCCTTTTGCATTCTTTTTCTAACGTCATCGGACAAGATATTATACCGTTTTCTCAAAAAATAAAAAACCTTGTCTTTAGAATTATGAAACAAAAATAGTTAGAAACTTAGAATATACATGTCTCATTTGAGACCAAATGCAAGCCAAATATGAAACAAACAAAGCTACCCATGTAAAAATAAACTATAAGTAAAACAATGGGGAAAACTTGGGTTGTAATAAATTGCCACTATCGACTTCTCTAAATGGTGCAATATGTTGACCGATACAATTTCATTGCTAACAAATAAATTACCTTTTTTCATTGGTCTCTCAAAATTGCTTATGAGGAATTTTCTAATAGATGCATCAACAACAAAGTTGAGGGATTTTCAGCATCTTGATTTTCTGGCTGTCATCGACAAGGTCAAGCTGGTTTTGGTAGGAGAGCGGCGACAACGGCTTGTTCAGGTGGCGGTAGTGGTCTTTTGATGATCTCAAAATGTCGATGTAATTTTTATTACGTTTGAGGTACTTTTTATTTCCGGTGAACTTCGATCATAGATTAGGATCATTTAAAAAAAGTACCTCAAACATACATCGCACTTGTCCAAATTACACAACATCCGTCCTCGTTGAAGAGCTTGCTATTGTAGCCTCTCTGTCTTTGCTACACAAGGTCCCGGTTGCCATGCATTGATGCATGAGCAGGACGTGTCAGAGCAGCTTCCTGTGCGCGGAGGAGGCCATGAGCACGACCATGGCGACGACGAACATGAAGAGCATGCTCCCCAGCAGCGTGTACGTCCTCCTCGACGACCTGCGGTACTCCCCGAACAGCACCACGCCCCAGAACGTGCTCACCAGCGGCAGCGCCTGCACGGAGTCCGCCGCCGCGTACCCGGCCGCCTGCCCGGCCATGAACGTGAACGCGTTGCCCAGCCCGGACACCAGCCCCGCCAGCAGCGCTAGCCCCCTCCCCTCCCTGTCGCCGGCGTACGCCCGGAGCGTGGACCGCGGCACGCCGGCCATGGGGCGGTAGAGGCACCACACGTTGAGCGCCACGCCGACGAGCAGGGAGGAGAGGCAGAAGTAGAAGTAGGCCGTGTAGACCACCAGGTGCGGCACGCCGTCCCGCAGCGTGTGCCACTGGTCGTTGGTCGCCAGGTTGAACGCCGGCGCGAACAGCGAGTAGCACACGCCCGCGAACGTCACGATCGCCAGCCCCACCAGCGTGTTGGACCCGAGAACCTTGATTGATCTCTTGTCCTCGAGGTCAATGAGGAAATCTGCCGTTCCTGCCTCGGCTTTCTCCACGGCCTTATTATTTGGTAGTGCAGGATTTGCTTCTTCACAGTCCTTTGGTTCCTCTGTTCTCGATTGAAAGATTCTTATTATTTTGGCGGTGATTGAAAGATCGTCATTTTCTGATTAATGACACAGGTTGTTTCTTTGAAGGGAAAGTACCTTGTTCAAGGAGGTGTTGGGTGAGATCTTCCTTTGCAGTGTTCCTATGAAGAAATTCAGCAAGTGGTCTTCAGATGCAGTGATTTTCACCAAATGAATGCTTGGGAAGGAAGGAAGCAGAGATGAGACTGTACCCATTAGAGTAGTTTCTGGAGTTTGATAGCTTCTCCTGGTTGTCAGCAGCATTAGAGGAGTGAACAAGTGAGCCTAGGCAGGCTGCAATCAGAAAGCATCCGACGCCGGGGAACAGAACCTCCGCCCTGTTGATCCGGCCGTCCAGAAAATAGTTTAGTGTCGTCCCTGCAACAGAAATTTCAGTCATTCATTTGTCTTCAGATTTTTGAAATTTATCTTCAGTCATCTATCTCCATGGAGAATTGGAGAGTATATACAGAGCTGTGGGTGTATGTGGTATCTACCTATGACAACCTTGAGACTTGAGGCCATGACCTCGGTGACCGAAAGCCCGACGTATGCCCAGCCGTACTGCGTGGCCACGGTGCCGAGGGTGATCACCACGCCGCCCCCCAGCGCAAACATGATCGACGGCCAGTAGTCCTGAATTGTTCGTTCAGTATAGATAGTTACAACAATTGCACTATATAACAGTAAGCAGAGCCTGATGTAGTACCAACTGAAGTTGTGGCTTCACATATGTCAGTTAAACTTCAGGTGTTGCCTGAATTTCAGTCTTACATTCATGTTGATCTTTTCTTTCTAGTACGCGAGGAAGGAATATCGACAGGGACAACTGACCTGGGGCTGGGTGAGCTGAGTGAGGAAATTGGGCGTCTCCGGCGTGTCGGCGCCGATCTGGCCGAATGTGAGGGCGATCAGCACGGCGGCCAGGAAGTTGGTGATGGAGTAGTCCAGGTACGTGTGCTGCGGCAGCCGGCCCCGGCGCTCCAGCACGGCGAGGACGACCGGCCAGGTGCCCAGGAGCACCAGGGCCGCCGCCATCAGCCCGATGGCTCCGCCGATGTCCTTCACCAGATACATCTGACCTTTGCGACGACCGTGCAAGCGGCGGCGCCACCTGATTCAGGAAACAAGAAGATAAGCAAAGGAATATGCGGAATTCAGTTCAGTTCGATTCAGCAAAGCAAAATTCCTTCCAAGTTGGAGGGTTGCAGATCAAGAATCGTTCAAGAAACACAAATGGCATCGACGCGAATCGTTCAAAAATAAACACCACATATAGATCAAACCTTTCCTTGAAAAACTGTATCTATCTACACATCAGGCCCAGCTTCAACACTGTGAAAGATGAGGACATACCTAGAGAGAAGAGGTTTGGATGGAACAGTTGAACAAGTTACTTGCAAGAAGATTCATCATAGGTATAAATAACCCCGTATGTCAACTTGCAAGATATCCGCCCAGAAAAATAATGCAGGACGCACCAGCAAGAAAGAAGAAGAAGAAACACACAGCTCTAGGGTCTGTTCACGAGACAGATCTGGGAGTGAGAGCAGGGGGGAAAAGAATATATGCTTAAGCAGCATGTTCTTCTGTCGGAAGAACAAGAAATCAGTGAACAGCCAAGCAAATCGCCGAAGAAGAATAGGAAAATTGCGTGAGAAAGAGCTCAAGCTTTCAGATGCTACTACATGCGTACCAGTTAGTCAGATACCGATCAAGAAGGAAGTTGTTGCTGCTGATTATTGCGTTGAGCCCCAGAGTGTTTTATTTTAGAAGAAATGAATGAATGTTTGTGGTGTCTCTGGAAGCTCCAGCAGTGAGCTGAGCTGTGGATATGCGATGAGGAAAATGGAGATTGCTCCCGGACTGCGAGTCGCTGGCGTGGGCCCCACCCATGACGGAGGCGTGCTTGGCCGCGAGCTACCTTCCATACGTGGACCGTACTCAATTATTGCTTATCTTAGTGCTCGATCACGGCTAGGATTAGGATCGGAGAGGTGCCGCTGAACCGCAGCTAGCTACCTAATCGCATTTGCTAGCTGCTCAGTTCAAGGACCGGCTGCAGCACGTGAACAGGAACGGGAGACGTACGCCAGCGGAATGTCCGGAGCTCTGCCAAGGCTTCCCAAAAAAGAAAAAAGCTGATAAAAACATGCGCCTGAAAAGTTTGGTCCGGTCCTGGTTTTGAAGAATGCCGGCATGGCGCGCCATGGAGTATAGAAAACTCTGAAGCGGTGTGGTGTGGGTTGACGGTGGGTGGTGCATGGGCGTGCATGGCGGCCTGCGACGTGGCGGCGGAGGGCGCCTTGCATGGAGACGGACGGAGGACATGCGTCGAGGGCCGTCGTTCCCCTCCGGTGGGTCTCCGCGGCGATGAGGCTGAGGCAGACAGCGAGGCTGGCAGTGGCAGCTAGCCCGGCTCGTCGGCCGGCGGGCCACCAACAGCGGTGGCAGGGAGTTAACGCGATCGATGGTGCCGCCATAAATTAATGTATGGACCGGTGGCAGGGAGTTAACCCTGCCCTCTAGACGGGTCCGTTCCGAACAAGAGTTGAGATAACGAGCAGTTCTTAAATTAAGCTAATAACGCAGGACTATACTGATCACCAACAACTTTTTTTTTCAGTTTGTCTAATTCACATTTAGATGTTTTTTAAGGATGTCACATCTAAGCTCCCACAAATATATAATGCAGCAACAAGAAACAAAAAAACTAGGACAAAAAAAAATAGACCATAAACAGAGTGGACATCAGCTTAGATGTAACATAACTATGTCACATCTAGATGTGTCCTAGACAGACCCTTTTTTTTGCGGGTGCACCAACAACAAACTCAGACGTGCAAGTTTTCACCAAGTAACTAATTAACCAGCATACACTCAAAACAAAAAAAGTAGCAAACCAGCATGTGTACAACATAATAACTGGATGTAAAGCATGCATGCATGTCGAGTTTGCTGAAACGTTTCCGAAACAAAAGGAACGGATCAGACGCGAAGTAAATTTTGGTTTAACGCAAGGGAATATCAGTTGACTGCGAAGAACGAGGAGCTAGGCAACAAAACGCAAGCAAGTTCAAGTAACTGTAGCTACTAGCTAGCTTCTTCCATAGGTGACCGCGGCAAAAGTTGGTTTTGAAGTAAAATAAAAAGGTCAGACGTCACGCCCCATGTCCAGACGTGCAGAGCCGACGAGCAGTCTCGATCGATCATACGCACGGCTCCAAGGTTTGAATAATCCCGACGGCGACGGCGACGGCGACGGCCCATCATAAAACGTTTTCCCGTTCCCGAGTGTGGGGGTGCCCCGCTGCTGGCCACGACGACGTCGAACTGATCCATGGTTCGGGGCGGGTGACCCGTGCACATCGACCGGAAAAATCATCTACATGCGTGCGATGCGTACGTGATGACTGAGATGGGATCATGAGATATTATTGCACGAAATAAAAAAAGAAGAAGAATCAAATCACACAGCAGGCCAGGGGCAGGTACGTTCAGCATCTTGATTTGCATCGATCCGTTTCCTTGTCTTCCGGAAACTCTGCATCGATCTTAATATAGGTTCTTGTGTTTTGTAAGAAGTGCATGCTTTAGCTAATGTAACCAGAAGATCGATCTGATAAAAGAGACTGGACAATATATTTATACGTCAACATGCTTCACGTCCAATTGTGTTGTATATATGCTGCTCTATTTTGCTTGGTGAAAACTTGTAAGTTGAGTTTGTCGTTGGTGATCGGTCATGCTGGTTTTGGCAGAACAGTCCTGCATTGGCTTAACGGAGGTGCTAAAAATCAGTCGACTGAGACTTCGTCGACTGCCCAGCCGTCCGATCTTTAGCAGCTTGTAGATTCGTTCTGGGGCGCTTTTGTCCTTCGTTTCGGCCTGTATAAGGTGCGGGCCGGCCCGTTTACTTGTTTTTCTTGTTGTAGCGTCCTCTAATGCTTGGGGGGTAGTAATTAAGAGGAGGGGAACTCTAGTCGTCAGTCCATTTCTTCCTTCTCTCTTTGTTCTTTTCTATCAAATCTGAAGGTCTCTCCAGCGAAACGAAGGAATCGCTATGCTACTCCACGGCTAGCGAGAGGATGGACGACGCTGCTGATGGAGTAAGTGCCCCCCCCCCCCCTCTTTTATCTTGTTTGTCTTGTTTATTGGCGAGATGCAGTAGATCTGAGGGGATTTTGGGTTCCATTTTTTGTTTTGGATCAAGTCCAGAGTAGTAGCTTGAAGCATAGAATCGCTCCCCTTTTTCTATTCAAGCAGTGGTATGTAGTGTGTCTTCTTTTTTGTATGATTTTTCCTTCAGACTTTTTGCATGTTTGAGGATTATTACTGAACCCAACCCCCCTCATATCTATTACTGAACCCAAACCCAAAGCCCCTCAAATCAGTAGCATGTTTGTGAAATCAGTAGCATGGTTGAGGATTATTACTGAACCCAAACCCCCTCATATCTATTACTGAACCCAAACCCAAAGCCCCTCAAATCAGTAGCATGATTGTGAAATCGGTAGCATGGTTGAGGATTATCTTTTGTTTGTGGAATGGAGTGGCTCAGTCTCTTGTTTTGTTTTACTTTAGATTTTGCCGAAATCCTATTAATCACTGGAAACAAGAGAGATAATTACTGAATCTATCACTAGGGAGTGGACATGTTTTTTTTTTAGATTTTTTATGGAACCCTATTTAACCAGTAGCATGTTTTTTGAAGTATTTTCTCTGTAAACAAGAGAGATTGTTACTAAATCTATCACTAGGAGTGGGCAAGTTTATTTGTTTGTCAGATTTTTTTGCTGAAACCCTATTAATCAGTAGCATGTTCAGATCTCTCTTTTTTCTGGAATCAAAAAGAATGATTACTGACACTAAGTTCTAGCAGTAGCATGTTTTTTCAGTTTTCTTTTTGCCGAAACCCTAATAATCAGTACCATGTTCAATATCTTTTTTTGTATGGAATCAAGATATAGATTACTGAATGCATCACTAGCTGTGATATGTTTTTAATATGGTCTTTTTGATAGATTCATCTTTTTATCTCTGCAACCCGATGTAAATATATTTTGAAAAATCATCATTATCTTGAAATCCCTTTTTCCGGAAGCATGGAAGTTTCTCGCTAAAATCATTAGCTGAATTCGTATGTCTCTTAGTAGCACAAATTTTATGTTTTGGCGCCTTTTTTTATGTGCACAGGCGATGGCTTGCAGAGTTTGTCTGAGCTCTTGGTTCCGTGAGAGCAGGGGAAGCGGCATCATCATTTATGCCTGGAAGTAGTTCAAAAACGGAGGGGTAAGTCTGCAACCTCTATTTCTTTTTATTGTATTTTTTATCATTTTCTGATCCTTGTTTGTTTTTTAGTTTTATTCTCATCATCACATAATATACTGTTGAAGGTTGACCTTTTTTTTTTGCCCGAGTTTTGAAGCAGAGAGGGAGCCCCTAGCTAAGTAGTTGTTTACATTGAAATCATTGATTTTTTTTATCCAGCATGTTAAGCTCTTCCTATGTGGTTAGAGAGGAGGAAGACACTTACTGTCATAATAGGGTATTTTATAAGTCTAAAAAATAACAATCATTCTATTAGTGTTTGTAGCTTGGTTTACTATTCCAGAAACCATGGCCATGATTTAACCAGCGACATCAAATTCTTTTTGTGTTTTTATTAGTGTTTTTTACTAGCAGCAAGTCTTTTTGTTAGTGTTTGTAGCTTGGCTTACTTCCATAAACCATGGCTGGTACAATTCATGGGTTACTTTTTCTATATATTTTTTTGTTTATTTTTGTAACTGTGTGTTTGTGCACTGATATGACTGGTTCATGTCTTAGTGTTCAGTGTATCTCTTTTTTAGTCATTTTGACACATGTAGAATGTAGAATGCAGATTTTGCAGAATTCATGGGTTGATGTTCATGTTCAACCCATGTAGGATTTATGTTCAATCCAACAGTATTTAAAAGAATTGGATAACACTTTTTACAGTTATCTGTTTATCTTTTCCAACATGGTCGCAACTGGGCTTTTTGTTTTGTTCGAGTGGGGACGGCGGCTAGAAGGGGATGCGGCAGTTGCATGTCTACACTAGTCATGCAATTGCAACCATCGTGCCCGACTGCTATTGCATGACTTTTCAACATGGTTGTAACTACGCTTTTTTTGTTTTGTCGGGGGCAGCATTTTAGTCATGGATGCAACTGGTCTTTTTGTTTTGCCAGAGGGGTCGCGGGGAGAAGGGGGAGGGGGTCCAACATGGTTGCAACCGGGGCCTTGTTTTTGTCGGAGGGGGCTACTGGGAGAGAGGGGCCAGTTACATGTCCAATTGTAGTCATGCAACTTCAAACCGTCATCCCCACCTGCAACTGCAAGTCTTCCAACATGGGCGCAACTGGGCTTTGTTTTGTCGGAGGGGCGACGGGAACGGAGAGAGGGGGCCAGTTGCATGTCCAATTGTAGTCATGCAACTGCAATCGTTACCCCCGCATGCAATTGCAAGTCTTCCAACATGGTAGCAACTGGGCTTTTTGTTTTGTCGGAGGGGGCGATGGGAACAGACAGAGGTGGCCAGTTGCATGTCCAACTGCAGTCATGCAACTGCAACCGCCACCCCCGCCTGCAACTACAAGTCTTTTCCAACATGGTCGCAACCGAGCTTTGTTTTGTTTGAGGGGCGACGGGTACGAAGAGAGTAGTCCAGTTGCATGTCCAACTGTAGTCACGCAACTGCATGTCTTCCAACATGGTTGCAACCGCATGTCTTCTAACTTGGTTGCAACTCGATTTTTGTTTTTTCGATAGGACTGGCGATGAGACGCGCCATTCCATGTTCCACAATAGTCATGCAACTACATCTCTTCTAATTTTGTTGCAACTGGGTTATTTGTTTTGTCTGA
Source organism: Thinopyrum elongatum (assembly GCA_011799875.1). Lineage (NCBI taxonomy): Eukaryota > Viridiplantae > Streptophyta > Magnoliopsida > Poales > Poaceae > Thinopyrum > Thinopyrum elongatum. Next base: position 627,394,379 of record CM022303.1, on the reverse strand, counting down.
GAGGGCGGCGGGAAGAGAGAGGGCACCAGTTGCATGTCCAACTATAGTCACGCAACCGCATGTTTCCCAACATAGTTGCAACTGGGGCCTTCGTTTTGTTGGAGGGGCGGCATGAAGAGAGAGGGGGGCCAGTTGCATGTCCAACTTAGTCATGCAACCGCATGTTTTCCAACATAGTTGCAACTAGGGCCCAGTTGCATGCACAACTTTAGTCATGCAACTGCATGCCTTCCAACATGGTTGCAACTGCATGCCTTCTAACCTACTTGCAACTGGGATTTTTGTTTTGTCAGAGGGACCGACGAGGAGAGGCGCCAGTTGTATGTCTCACACTAGTCACGCAACTGCATGTCTTTCCAACATAGTTTCCAACTGGGGGCCTTTGTTTTGTTGGAGGGGGCGGCGGGAAGAGAGAGGGGACAGTTGCATGTTCATTATAGTCACGCAACTGCTTGTCTTCCAAAATGGTTGTAACTGGGGCTTTATTTTGTCGGGGGCGGGGGCAAGGAGATGGGGTCAGTTGCATGTCCAATTGTAGTCATGCAACTGCATGTCTTCCAACATGGTTGCAACTAGGGGCTATGTTTTTTCGGAGGCGACGACGAGAAGAGATGGGTGCCAGTTGCATGTCTAACACTATTCACGCAACTGCATGTCTTCTAACTTGGTTGCAATTGGGCTTTTCACTTTGTTGAAGGGACCGACGAGAAGGGAGGCCAGTTGCATGTCCAACCATAGTCACGCAAATGCATGTCTTCTAACTTGGTTGCAACTTTGCTTTTGTTTTGTCGGAGGGGCGGCAGGAAGAGAGGGGGGCCAGTTGCATGTCCCACACTAGTCACACAACTGCATTATCTTCTAACTTGGTTGTAACTGGGACCTTTGTTTTGTCGGAGGGGGCGGCGGGAAGAGAGAGGGCGCCAGTTGCATGCTCAACTGTAGTCATGCAATTGCATGTGTTCCAACATGGTGGCAACTGCATGTCTTCTAACTTGGTTGCAACTACAAGTGGCTTTGTTTTGTCGGAGGGGGCGACGGGAAGAGAGGGGGCCAGTTGCATATCCAACTTTAGTTATACAACGGCATGCCTTCTAACTTGGTTGCAACTAAGCTTCTGTTTTTTCTGAGGGACCGACGAGGAGAGGGGCCAGTTGCATGTCTCGCACTAGGCATGCAACTGCATGTCTTCAAACTTAGTTGCAACTAGGGTCTTTGTTTTGTCGGATGGGGCGGCGACAAGAGAGAGGGGGGGGGGCAGTTGCATGTCCAACTATAGTCACGCAACTGCATGTCTTCTAACTTGGTTGCAACTTGGGGGCCTTTGTTTTGTCGGAGAGAGAAGGGGCCAGTTGCATGTCCCACACTAGGCACGCAACTGCATTATCTTCTAACTTGGTTGTAACTGGGACCTTTGTTTTGTCGGAGGGGGCGGTGGGAAGAGAGAGGGCGCCAGTTGCATGCTCAACTGTAGTCATGCAATTGCATGTGTTCCAACATGGTGGCAACTGCATGTCTTCTAACTTGGTTGCAACTGCAAGTGGCTTTGTTTTGTCGGAGGGGACGACAGGGAGAGAGGGGGGCAGTTGCATATCCAACTTTAGTTACACAACTGCATGCCTTCTAACTTGGTTGCAACTAGGCTTCTGTTTTTTCCGAGGGACCAACGAGGAGAGGGGCCAGTTGCATGTCTCGCACTAGGCACGCAACTGCATGTCTTCAAACTTGGTTGCAACTAGGGTCTTTGTTTTGTCGGATAGGGCAGCGACAAGAGAAGAGGGGGGGGGGGGGGGCAGTTGCATGTCCAACTATAGTCACGCAACTGCATGTATTCTAACTTGGTTGCAACTTGGGGTCCTTTGTTTTGTTGGAGGGGGCGGCTTCAAGAGAGAAGGGGCCAGTTGCGTGTCTCACACTAGGCACGCAACTGCATGTCTATCTAACTTGGTTGCAACTTGGGCCTTTGTTTCGTCGGAGGGGGCGGCGGAAGAGAGGGGGCCAGTTGCATGTCCAGCTATAGTCACGCAACTGCATGACTTCCAACGTGGTTGCAACTGGGCTTTTTGTTTTCTGGGAGGGGGCGGCGGGAAGAGAAGGGGGGGAGTTACATGTGAAACTATAGTCTTGCAACTGCAAGTAGCTTTGTTTTCTCGGAGGGGGCGATGGGGAGAGAGGGGGGGGCCAGTTGCATGCCCAACTGTAGTTATGCAACTGCATGTTTTCCAACATGGTTGCAACTGCATGTCTTCTACCATGCAAGCGATCTGCACCTGTAGTATTTCTCACTGTAGTTGATCGATCTAGCTCTTCTGGTCAACAACGATAGACTAATGAGTACCATTTAGAGGGGAAATCAACTTTAACTCTCTCTGATGCAGATTTTCGAATGATTTTGGTGTAATATTCTTAGCTGCTGCTACTCCTATTTCCTGACGCAAATTGTATCGCAGTCAAGGACCACTCAGGGTTGTGAATTTTTTTATAGATATTTTTGGTTATTATTAGGTTTGCTTGTCTGATCTACCTAACTGGTACAGTACAGTTGAGAGGGAATCCAATGGTCATCATTTTGTCAAGATCCTTAATACCAATCAAGACCCCCTTTACTAAATTTGAACCACTTGCAGGTCATGTGTGATTTGCTAAACCCAAGCTGAAATCATGTATGTATGTTTTTTTTGTCAGAGCCACATTGTTTTTTCTCACAGGTGATTTTTTTCTTTGTTAAAATTGGGCCTGCTGAAATGCATGGAGTATGGTCTGAAATTAGTGAGAATCGATCGATGTGCTGTTTTATTCATGTAACTGGGGTAGCATGATTGATGAATCTTGAGTGTAGCCTGCTTCATGCATGCTCCCACTCCACTCCGCAGCTTCAGCTTCAGTAGTGCTGATGCATACTGGTGCATTTGAATTCAGTTTTTTTCTTCTAAAACTATAGATGTACTGCTTGGTACTATCTTTTATACTTTTTTTCGGACGGAGGGAGTATCTAGTAATATATTTTTCTCTTTCTCTAGAGTTAGCACTATCATATCTTTTGCTTGTCCCTTGGACCGGAGTGTCCAGCTCACTTGTCCCAGTAGTTCAATGGAACTCTAGCTCACTCCAAGTTACGGGACGTCTCAGGTCAGCTGCGACGTCGACAGCTAGCAGTTCCATTTGAAAATGGGCCTGCTGAAATGCATGCAGCATGGCTTGATTTTTTTGTGTGTCATACCATAGAGGCTGACAAATGACGTGGGCGCAAGCCCAAATTGAGTAGCGGATCCGGGCGCAAATCACGTTTTTGAGGGAGTTGCTGCTGCAGATTTTTACAGAATTTTGGTTCCCTTTTTTCCTTTGTGCGAATCTCGATTTTCGGGGGGGGGGGGGGTCTAATTAGTGTTTTTAGATCACTAGTGCAGAACCGGGCTTTAGCACCGGTTCATTAGGCCCTTTAGTGCCGGTTCTGTAACCGGCACTAAAGGGTGGGGACTAAAGGCCCCCCCCCCTTTAGTACCGGTTCACACGAACCGCCACTAAAGGGCCACCACGTGGCACGAGCCAGCGCCGTGGGCTGGGAGACCTTTAGTACCGGTTGGTAACACCAACCGGTACTAAAAGGTTTGGGGGGGTTTAGGTTTATGATTTATTTTTCCTTTAATTTTATGTTTTCCATTTAATTCTTTTTCATTTGCTGGTATTTTACGATACTACATATTGTACATGTTATGCATATATATAAATAGAGTTTCTCGTAGAACCGATCATATATATATATCATCGAATGTCTCGCACGACCATTCACACATACACATGTATATATGCAATTTGGTATATACAATTTCTCCTACATGGAGGCATTACTGCGATAGCGGGTAATGGAATTCTCCTTTGGGATCTATGACCTGGTCGAGCAAAAATCCCGCTATTTCCACTTGAATTGCTCGTACGCGATCCGTTGGTAGGAACTTATCCCGCATCTCGTTGAACTTTAAAGAAGGAGATCAAATATGCATGTATTAGTTGTGTGTATATATATTAGATATCGATAATGATGTAAAAATTGTAAATAGTGTTCTGGCAAATGTACCCATATCTGTCTATCAGATCTGCTCCTTTCGGACGCCATCATGCGAATGTTCTCGCAAACGTAGTATGCACATAAATCAGTCCCCTGCGCCTGCTTCATGGCCTTTATGAGAATAGAATTCAATCAGATAATAATTAATCAAGCATGATAATTAATGGTATTGAAACTAGAATTAAAGAGATGGTAGCTAGCTAGTACTACTTAATTAATTACCTTGGGTCGATACCATTTCAGCTTTTCTTTCCAAGTGCTTGGAACCTGTTTGATGAACTTTTCCCAAGCCCTGCCCGCCGGCAAAGAAAATGAATAAAGGATTTATTAATTAGTTGATATCAGGAAATGACAAACTAAAGAGGCCGACATATATAGTTCGATAATGATTGAAATTACCTGTTGACTATCCCCTTCACGATTTCGTACTCAGTAACTGGTTTAAGTAGTGAGTCCAGTACTTCAACTTTTCCATCTTCAACTTGAATGATTAACAAGATCTAGTGGAAACTGCATGCGCACACGTTTACATGTATAAATTAAGCGGGCATGTGACTAACACTCATCAACTACCCTAAACCCTATACACTTATTAACATCTAGCTAGTAAGCAAAAACAGAATTTGTAGTACAAGACAGTGTGAGACTCACCCGAAGTTGTAAGGAAGTAGTATATCTCGATTGGTATTTAGGAGCTTCAAGAACTCTAGCAAGCTTTTCTCTGTGTCTTTTCGTTCCCATGGACGCGTCCATGTCTCTTCATTAATGGTATTTGGGTCAATGAACCCAATGCCATAGCGTCCAGCTTTTTTCATTTCATAGATCTTCATCCTGCATAATACCACAGAAAAGAATATAGTGAGGATAATTACAGGTAATGATCAACGAGCACTACAACTAGCAGCTTGAGACTTAAATTACAGAAAGAAATCACTTACAGACAATAGCAACTGACGATAGATTTGTCGAGTGCGTCTTGATTGAATAACTGAAACAGTTCTGTAAACTCAACATACAGATCTTTCCCATGGTAGTAATACTCTGGCTTGACTTTCACCATGAGGGACTCTCGATTGGTAGTCTTGGCAATTTTCATGTACCATTCATGCAATTCATACATTCTCGTTGAGAGCTTCTTGACCTCCTCAGGCTTGACCATAGGTTCGCCGCGGGCATATTTCCGTTTTATGTCCTCCTCTCTAATCGTATCCATGGGCTCGATCTCTAGGAGTTGATAAACAGTGATACCGGCCTCTTCAGGCATCCTTCTATGAGCGTCGGTTATTACCAGCTGATCGGCGCCGGTACTCGCATGTGTTGGTACAATGAGCGGGGGGATCGATTGCACCACCTGTTCTCCCAGCTGGGGAACAGTTTTCCCGCTTTTTTTGGCAACTGCTTGGCTGGAGCTCGACTCCTTCTTTTTTTGTGCTTGATATGCCTTCCTAATTTGGCGCTCATAGTCTAAGTCAATAGGCTAAGGAGCTGGTGGTTCAGCCATATGAATAAAGTGGTCAATGACATGCTCAGGTATTGTCTCCTTTGGCGGCGGTGGCGGTTTCGGTCCAAAATGGGCCCTCAATTGGGCTTGCACTTCGGCTTCGTTTTCATCCTCAGTCAGGTCGTAAGGCCTCTTCGGAAGAGGCGTGAGGCTTGGACCAAATTGGAATCTCTTGCCTCTTGTACCTGTACTTGTACCGCTAGCCACCATAGCTGCGGCGGCTCTCTTCCGCTGTTGCTTAGGCGGCGTAGCCCGCTGAGGCGGCGGAGATGGCTGACGCGGTGCCTGACTTGGAGGAGGAGGAGTGGGCTGACGCGTTGCCAGACTTGGAGGAGAAGGAGTGGGCTGACGCGGTGCCGGACTTGGAGGAGGAGGAGTAGGCTGACGCGGTGCCGGACTTGGAGGAGGAGGAGTGGGCTGACGCGTTGGCGGCCTTGAAGGAGCAGGACTCTGCTGAGGCGGTGGCTCATGACTTGGAGGAGTGGGAGTCTGCTGACGCGGTGGCGGACTTGGAGGAGGAGTCGACTGACGCGGTGTCGGTGGCCTTGGAAAGATGATGCAATCCTTTCTCCATAGAATGATACGATGTATGGCCTCTCCCAGTGTGTGCTCGTTGTCACCTCCAGGAATGTCAAGCTCTAGCCCCGAATATTGTGCCACCACTTCATCAACCACGACACGAGCATAGCCGGCTGGAATCGGGTTGCAATGGAAGGTTGCTTCAGGGGGATTTGTATAAGCAACGGCGTCCGCCACCTTCATGGATATATTCTTCATTTTGAAGTGTAGCTCACAATTAGTGTTTTCCATGATGTCATCCACAGGGTATCTATCCAGCAGTGCCTAGCTCGCCCAGGGCGGAACCCACGCTGCTTCTCGGCATGGATGGGACGGTGCTATCCAATGCTGGATCTGCTAGCTGCTGCCGCTGCTGAGACCCCCTTTCCTGGCTAAGTGAGTCGATCTGCCGCTGCTGCCGCTGGAATTGGAGTGCCAACTCTGCGTGCGCTGATTCTAGGCCTTGAAGGCGTTCTGCTTCCTGCTTCCTCTGCTCCTCCTCCAGCTTCCTCTTCTTCTCCTCCTCCATCTTCTTTCTCGCACGGCTTCTGTAGTCGGCGTTCCAGTCCTCAAACCCCTCATACCACGGAACAACGCCTTTGCCTCGTGTTCTTCCCGGGTGTTCAGGATTTCCCAGGGCGCGCGTAAGCTCGTCGTTCTCTGTGTTGGGCGTGAACACCCCCGTTTGAGCCTCTTCTATTGCAACAAGTAGTTTGAGGTCCGCTCCTTTAAGACTTGCCTTCTCCAAAACCTTGCCTGTCTTTGGGTCCAACGTCCCCCCATGCGCATAGAACCAAGTCCTGCACCTGGGGGGCCAGCTCAATGTAACTGGAATGACCCCTGCATCCACCATCTGTTGCTCAGCCTTATCCCACTTAGGCCGGGCCACCGCGTAGCCACCTGGCCCCAGCCTATGGTAATGCTCCTTTTTCGCGGCATTGAGCTTGTTTATTCTCGACCGTTCCTTAGCTAATTCCGATTCCTTGAATTTCACAAAAGCAGGCCAGTGATCTCTTTGCTTCTCCAGTGTTCCCGTGAATTCTAGAGTCTTCTTTCCTCCTTCGACGTACTTGGCCCATATACTTTTCTTGTGGTTGTTGAATGCAACCGCCATCTTCCTAAGAGCAGCGTCCTTGACTTTCTGCACATCTGCATCTGTGAAATGATCTGGTAGGGTGAAATGTGACATGAGAGATTCCCAAAGCAGATCTTTTGCTCTTTGGTCAACAAAAGTAAGATCTGGACGTTCCTTTGCTGGCTTTTTCCATTCTTGAATGGAGATCGGGATTTGGTCCTTCACAAGAACTCCGCACTGACGAACGAACTTGCCCGCATTCTTCTTAGGCTCGCTTGGTTCACCATTAGGTTTGATGGCATCGATGTTGTACTTTACGCCATCCTTCAACTTTTTGGCCAGGCCTCGCACTGTCCTGCTGCCTGTAGAAGATTTGCTCGATCCGGAGGGCTGAAAGAAGAAAGATCGATTCGTTAATATATATACAAATCATTTAAAACATGTAATGATCACCAGATGCCTGCTTATATAAATATACCTCGCCGGTCTTTGTTATTTCAAGATCAACATTTTCTTCGTCATCATAATCATAGTTCTGGACTTCATCTATTCATTCGTCTTCATCAAATATCATACCCTCACCGGTAGGGTTCAGATATTGCGAGCCGTCATCTTCTTCAAACTCATCTGGGCGAGGGGATGAGCGTATGATGTTGAATAGGGTCTCCTCTCCTTCTCTGCCGGTATTATCCATAGCTTTTATTTAACTAATCCAGAAGAAATATAAAACAATTTAGTATTCAAATTACAATGCATGCATGCAATCAATAAGGAAAAACTGAATCATAGTACATAATATGCATCATCGAATATAATCTCGAATACATCGTCTCGAATATTATCGAATAATATATATAATCTCGAATACATCGTCTCGAATATTATCGAATACATCACTAGCTAGCTAATATAGATCGAATACTATCGAATAATCTAGTTCACTCGCGGTTCCTGAGGCGCGGGCGGTGGACACCCAAAGAGAAGGAACCATCACAGGATAATAGCTCGGGTGAGATCCTTGAAGAACCTGCCAGGTATTGGAGAACCTGACGTCCATAGCAGCCATGTAGCGACGGCGTGCTCGTCCTCCTCCCTGACACGGCGACGTACCACCTCCGGCGGGGCCGGCTCCCTCCGCACCGAAAGTGCCCCACGCGAACGCCACCAAAGGAGCTTCGGGTCGACGACGGGACCCGGGTTCCTCACCGGCGCGCCCCTGAAGGTAGCACCTCCCAGTGCCAGCCTGACGGAGCCCAGTCCCGGACATGGCTCCTCTGAAGCAGGACGTCGTCGCGAACGGGTCGACGGCGAGGATGCGGGCCGGGCATCGTTGACGTCGAGAACAAATACTATATGCAAATGTAACATTTTTTAAATGATTGGATTGTGATTTCTTATATACAAATTCTATATGCAAACTTTGACATATGTCGACGATCAAATATCGTTGCATATGTCAAAATTCAAACTTTGGCATATAATATCTAGCTAGCTAATTAATCTAACATTAATATATATATATCTCTCTAGCTAATTCATCTAACATTTTTACAAAAGTATAAAAAACTAATTCATCTAATATTAATTAAGATATCTAATTCATCTAACTAAAAGTATAAAAAACTAATTCATCTAACATTAATATATCTAGCTAATTCATCTAACATTTGACATTAATCTAATTAATTAATTCATCTAAAACCTTTGACATTTGACATTAATCTAATTAATTAATTAATTCATCTAAAACCTTTGTATAAAAAACTAAAAAACAGAAAAAGCTAAAAACTAAAAATATAACATCTAAGTGTGTGTGTGTGTGTGCGGGCTTGGGAGGGCGGCCGGGCATGGCGGGGGTCTCACAGCGGGGCGACGGGCCGGGGCGGCGAGGCGACGGGGGCGGCGACGGGCCGGTGCGGCGACGGGGGCGGCGAGTTGACGGGGACAGGCCGGCGACTGGGGCGGCGCGCGAGTCGACGGGGACAGGCCGGGGCGGCGACGAGGACGGGGGCGGCGACGGCAACGGGGACGGTGCGTGACGGGGGCGGCGACGGGGGGCGGCGGCGCTGTCTATCGAAGAAGCAGAGGAGACGAACAGAGAAGAAGAAAATGAAATTTTCGTAAGTGTTGTATATATAGGACGGACCTTTAGTACCGGTTGGTGGCTCCAACCGGTACTAAAGGTCAAATTTAGCCAGGGTAAGCGGCGGGAAGCGACCACCTTTAGTACTGGGTCGTGGCTGCAACCGGTACTAAAGACCCCCCCTTTAGTACCGGTTGGAGCCACGACCCAGTACTAAACGGGATGCGCTGCCACCCGCGGTGCACAAAGTTTAGTCCCACCTCGCCGAGCGAAGGGCAGCCGCACTGGTTTATAAACCCAGCCACGGCTGCTCCTTCGAGCTCCTCTCCAAAGCAGGCTTCTGGGCCTAAACTGCTGCGCTGCCCTGTGGGCCTATTGGGCCTATTGGGCCTGCATCCTGGCCCAACTACAGGTTGGGTTTCTAGTCGTATGCAGGCCGCTGTGGCCCAGCAGGCGGGCTTTTTTTTTCTGCTTTATTTATTTGTGAGTTGTTTTTTGTTGTATTTAGAGTTTCTTTGTGAATATTTTTGCTTTAGGTACAAAAAATTACAAACTTTCTGTTAGTGCCAGTAGTTTTTAAATTTGAATAGTTTAAATTTGAATTATTTTAAATTTGTGTGAATCACTAGTTTGTGAATAACTTTACTTTAAAAATAGATTTTCCAGTGATTCTTATGTTTAATATTAGTGTGTTTTATCATTATATTCAATTTGATAATACTTAGGTTATTTTAAAAAATGAAATGCCTTTGTAACAGCTGAGTTTTTGTCCGAAACCCTGATATTTCGAAAGAGATTGTTCATTTTGTACACGAAGTGCATCCAGTTTTTGCCGTAACCCTCTCTACTTTTTTGCACATGTTATGTGGGTGAAATGATGATACCATGCCAACTTTCAACCTTTTCAGAGTTCATTTGTAGTGCTTTTTAATTTCAGGGTTATTTAGCTCAAAAAAATCAGTAAATGCATGAAAAATAGCAAATGATGTCAGAAAGGGTTCAAAGTTGATGACGTGGCTTTGAATGGTGCATACTGAACGCACAAAAATTCTGGAGTTGTAATAAGTTTAAAAAAATGAAATGCCTTTGTAACAGATGAGTTTTCGTTCGAAACCCTGATACTTCGAAAGAGATTGTCCATTTTGTACACGAAGTGCATCCAGTTTTTGCCGTAACCCTCTCTACTTTTTTGCACATGCTATGTGGGTGAAATGATGATACCATGCCAACTTTCAACCTTTTCAGAGTTCATTTGTAGAGCTTTTCAATTTCAGGGTCATTTAGCTAAAAAGTATATCAGTAAATGAGCTGAAAAATAGCAAATAAAGTCAGAAAGATACACATTTGTCCGAAGCACAAAAGTACACGTTTCAAATGCCAAAACACATAAGCACCCTAACTATTACAAAGATTCCCTACGATTTGTCCAAAGTGGGACTTTCCAGATATATAAGTCCGGAAACTCACTAGAGAAGAAAGTAATGACAGTGAAGCCGGTCACATCCCAGAGTGGGATCTTTGGGTGTGAAACTTTTTCTTCGCGTGTGTCCCTTTGCGCCGTAACCATGGACAATCTTCATCATTTAACTGGATGCTCGGGTCAATATTCACTGTGAAGGGAGCAATTTCATCAAACTTTTCATAATCTTCTGACATGTCTGTCTTGTCATCCACTCCCACGATGTTTCTTTTTCCTGAAAGAACTATGTGGCGCTTTGGCTCATCGTATGATGTATTCGCTTCCTTATCTTTTCTTTTTCTCGGCCTGGTAGACATGTCCTTCACATAGAAAACCTGCGCCACATCATTGGCTAGGACGAATGGTTCGTCTGCGTATGCAAGATTGTTGAGATCCACTGTTGTCATTCTGTACTGCGGGTCTTCCGTTACCCCGCCTCGTGTCATATTGACCCATTTGCACCGAAACAAAGGGATCTTCAAACCACGTCCATAGTCAAGTTCCCATATCTCCTCTATGTAACCATAATATGTGTCATTTCCCCTCTTGGTTGCTGCATCAAAGCGGACAAAACTGTTTTGGTTGGTGCTCTTCTTATCTTGGGCGATCGTGTAAAATGTATTCCCATTTATCTCGTACCCTTTGAAAGTCATTATATTCAAAGATGGTAACTGGGACAGCAAGTACAAGTCATCTTCAACAGTGGCGTCATGCATGACACGTGTCTGCAACCAACCGGCGAAAGTCCCCGTTTGTTCACGTGTAATCCAGTCGTCAGACTTCTCCGGGTGTTTGGAGCGTAGAATATTCTTGTGTTCCTCCATATACGGAGCCACCAAGGCGGAATTTTGTAGAACTGTGTAGTGTGCATGAGTGAGAGAATGCCCGTCCATACATATTATTTATTCTGGTCCTAGCGTGCCATTTCCACCCAGTCTGCCCTTATGCCGCGATTCAGGAACACCAATCGGCTTAAGGTCAGGAATAAAGTCAATACAAAACTCAATGACCTCCTCATTTTCATGGCCCTTGGAGATGCTTCCTTCTGGCCTAGCACGGTTATGAACATATTTCTTTAAGACTCCCATGAACCTCTCAAAGGGGAACATATTGTGTAGAAATACAGGACCCAGAATGTTAATCTCTTCGCATAGGTGAACTAGGACGTGCGTCATGATGTTGAAGAACGATGGTGGGAACACCAACTCGAAACTGACAAGACATTGCACCAAATCATTCTCTAACCTTGGTATGATTTCTGGATCGATTACCTTCTGAGAGATTGCATTGAGGAATGCACATAGCTTCACAATGGCTAATCGAACTTTTTCTGATAGAAGCCCCCTCAATGCAACCGAAAGCAGTTGCGTCATAATCACGTGGCAGTCATGAGACTTTAGGTTCTAGAACTTTTTCTCTGCCATATTTATTATTCCCTTTATATTCGACGAGAAGCCAGACGGTACCTTCATACTGAGAAGGCATTCAAAGAAGATTTCCTTCTCTTCTTTGGTAAGAGCGTAGCTGGCATGACCCTGATGTATGCCGTCTTTTCCGTGCATATGTTGCTGGTCCTCCCATGCCTCCGGTGTATCTTTCGTCTTCCCATACACGCCCAAGAAGCCAAGCAGGGTCACGCAAAGATTCTTCGTCACGTGCATCACATCGATTGCAGAGCGGACCTCTAGGTCTTTCCAATAGGGCAGGTCCCAAAATATAGATTTTTTCTTCCACATGGGTGCGCGTCCGTCAGCGTCATTCGGAATAGATTGTCCGCCAGGACCCTTTCCAAAGATTACCTTCAAATCCTTGACCATATCATGTACATCATCACTAGTACGGTGGCGAGGCTTCGTCCGGTGATCCGCCTCACCTTTGAAATGCTTGCCTTTCTTTCTTACGGGATGCCTGCTCGGAAGAAATCGACGATGTCCCAGGTACACATTCTTCTTACAATTATCCAAATATATATTGTCGGTATCATCCAAACAGTGCGTGCATGTGCGGTATCCCTTGTTTGTCTATCCTGAAAGGTTACTGAGAGCAGGCCAATCATTGATGGTCACAAACAGCAACGCATGTAGGTCAAATTCTTCCTGTTTGTGCTCATCCCACGCACGTACACCTTTTCCATTCCACAGCTGTAAGAGTTCTTCAACTAATGGCCTTAGGTACACATCAATGTCGTTGCCGGGTTGCTTAGGGCCTTGGATGAGCAATGGCATCATAATGAACTTCCGCTTCATGCACACCCAAGGAGGAAGGTTATACATACATAGAGTCACATGCCAGGTGCTATGATTGCTGCTCTGCTCCCCAAAAGGATTAATGCCAACTGCGCTTAGACCAAACCATACGTTCCTTGCGTCACCTGCAAAGTCCTCCCAGTACTTTCTCTCGATTTTTCTCCACTGCGATCCGTCAGCCGGTACTCTCAACTTCCCATCTTTCTTACGGTCTTCTCTGTGCCATCGCATCAACTTGGCATGCTCTTTATTTTGGAACAAACGTTTCAACCGTGGTATTATAGGAGCATACCACATCACCTTGGCAGGAATCTTCTTCCTGGGGCGCTCGCCCTCGACATCACCAGCGTCATCGCGGCTGATCTTATAACGCAATGCACTGCATACCGGGCACGCGTTCAAATCCTCGTACTCACCGCGGTAGAGGATGTAGTCATTAAGGCATGCATGTATCTTCTGCAACTCTAATCCTAGAGGGCAGACAGCCTTTTTTGCTTCGTACGTACTCTCGGGCAATTCGTTGTCCTTTGGAAGCATCTTCTTTAACATTATCAGCAACTTTCCAAATCCCTTGTCAGATACACCATTCTCTGCCTTCCATTGCAGCAATTCCAGTGTGGTGCCCAGCTTTTTCTTGTCAGTTTCGCAATTCGGGTACAACAATTTCTTGTGATCCTCTAACATGTGCTGCAACTTCTTCTTCTCCTTTTCACTTGCGCAGTTTCTCTTTGCATCGGCAATGGCCCGACCTAGATCATCAGCGGGCTTATCTGATGCCTCTTCTTCAGCTTCTTCCCGCATTGTCGGCTCAGCTTCTTCCCCCCATTGTTGTACCATCGTATTTAGGGAACCCATGGCCAGCATAGCTGTCGTCGTCCTCTTCTTCTTCATTGTCTTCTATCATAACCCCTCTTTCTCTGTGCTTGGTCCAAACATTATAGTGGGGCATGAAACCGGCCTCAAACAGGTGGACGTGAATGGTTTTTGACTTAGAGTAACTCCGATCATTCTTACGGCCAGCACATGGACAAGACATAAAACCATCCGCCCGCTTGTTTACCTCAGCCGCAAGCAGAAAAGTTTGCACGCCATTAACAAACTGGGGAGAGCATCGGTCATCGTACATCCATTGCCGGCTCATCTTCATTACACAGCACCGAATAGACCAAATTAATACAAGTTCTTACATAAAGTTCATACAAAAAGTTCATACAACACTTATTCTCATAAAACAAACATACAAATAACTCTCTAGCTAAAGCATTTAAATGCAACAACAAATGCGATCAAGATCGCAACTAAGGTAACAATTGATCCAACAGCATAATGATACCAAGCCTCACTATCAATGGCATATTTTCTAATCTTTCTAATCTTCAAGCGCATTTTCTCCATCTTGATCTTGTGATCATCAACGACATCGGCAACATGCAACTCCAATTCCATCTTCTCCCCCTCAATTCTTTTCAATTTTTCTTTCAAATACTCGTTTTCTCTTTCAACTAAATTTAACCTCTCGACAATAGGGTCGGTTGGAATTTCCGTTTCACATATCTCCTAGATAAAAATATCTATGTCAACTTGATGGGCATAATTTGTCATAAACACGAAATGCAACAAATAGTTATAAAAGAGAATATACCACATCCGAATCATAACCCGGACGAGGGCCGACGGGGACGAATATCAAAACCATGGCACTATGTATAACAAACAACGTACGGGTAAGATAATTATACAAGTAACTATATATCTAAATCACACAAACATGATTTTTTTTATATAAAAAAGATAAGAACAAGAGGCTCACCACAAGGTGGTGCCGGCGACGGGACGGTGCGGGCGATCGACGGTGGTTAGGACGGAGACGGGAAGGCACTAAGTAAACCACACCTACATATGCAAACTAAGAGTTATTTTGACCTCAAATTGCATATAAATCAAATACTACCACATATAATTCCTCCCAAAATAAAACCCACAAATCACTATACTTATAGAGCATTGCAAGAGCTAATCTAGCAATGAGAGATGAAAGGACAAAGTTGCCAACCTTTGTGATCACTTGGATGGATGGGGTGCCTTCAAATCTTCACAAATTTTGGCAAAAATGGAGTGTGAGCTCGAGAGGAAGAGGAAGAAAACAGAGGAGAGGAAAGGGGAAGAATAGAGCGCTCGGGCTCGATGAAGGGGTTTATATAGGATGACCTTTAGTACTGGTTCGTCTAACCAACCGGTACTAAAGGTGCATCTCTAGTCCCGGTTCGTGGCATGAACCAGTACTAAAGGTGCTGGTGGGGCCCCAGCCTGACAACAGCCTGCCACCACCTCTTTAGTACCGGTTCATGGCACGAACCGGTACTAAAGGTTCACCACGAACCGGTACTAATGAGCGCCGCCCGCCTAGCCGTTGGAACCGGTACCATTAGTGCCGGTTCAGTTACAAACCGGGACTAATGTGCTTCACATTAGGCCCTTTTTCTACTAGTGGATGCGGCTTCAGTGCTAAGTTATCTGGAGGAAATATGTTATTTTACAAGTGTTGGGGCAGGTTAAGTGGCAACTCCAGTTTTTAGTGCCTCCGTATTTTTGTCTTTGACATTTTGTTAGAACTTGAGTGGTAGTAAGAGGCGAAGAATTTAGATGATGGGTTTTAAATGAATTTTAGTTGGGAGATCTCATTGTCTAATAATGTCTGGAATGGAACATTTTAGAGGTGTTCATTTTGATCTGCTGATCTGAATGTGAGTAAATGTAATTTATAGAACTACATGCTGCATTTGTTTATTTTGTAAATTGGAAAGTGTTTTACTGAAGAAATATGGCAGTGTTCCTGGTTGTAGGTGTTCGTTTTTATTGAAGCAGTTACTCATTTTTTGTTTTCAGGTTTTTGCGGTGGTTGAGCCAACTTGTTTTTCGTTCCATGTTAACATTTTTAAAGCAGGGCTTAGTTTTTTTTTTGTTCTGTGTTAAATCCATTTGTGATATATATTGAAATAGGTTAGTGCCTCTTTTTATGAGCAGGCTCTCATGGATGCCCGCAAGCAGATTGAACGCGAGATAGAAACTAAAATTGAGGCCTTCTTGAAAGAAGGGTTAGGTCAACAGCCTAAAAGTGTATGCACTCGGTCTCTTCTGTGTTTGATTTAACCCCCTGTTTTCTACAGTTGTTATGAATCTCATCATCAGTTCTTATTTTCACTTAGGATCCTAGGGAGAAGGCTAAAGCTGAAACAAGAGATTGCCTTAACAGTGTGGTATGTTAAATGCATCACCCTGTATGCTTAGTTTTTTGTGCGCTCATTTTTTGTCTACATGTCTGCTGTTGGCTTTAAGTAAGCACGAGCAAACAAAGAAGTTACCTGCAAAATATATGTCTTGTACTGCTGTTTTTCTCTTTTGGCCTACTGTATGTTCCAAAAGACACAAGTTACCTGCAACACTGATGTATCATATACATTTTTGTGAATACAACCGCACACAGGTACATATATTGAAGATGAAGGAAGCGACCCTGGGAGTGACAGAAATGAAGAAGGCAGAGAGCAGTGCCTTGAAGATACATATTTAGAAGAGAGAGGATATGATGTAGAGATCACTGACACTGAAGCATCAGAGGGTTGGCTGTATGAAGAAGTTGCGACGCTGGTTTGTAACATTTTTTCTATAAATATTAATTTTTCTTAGGTTATTAGTCGATACAGGAAGTTAACTAGGTAACACACGATCGCATTTTTAAGTTGTTGTGTTTGCCTTGTGTCCATAATTTTTGTTGATATTTAAAAAAAATAACTAATGCATGATTTTTTTGCCTCCTTTCTTATCCTAACCTAATGGATTTTTTAAGTTGTTCTGTTTGCCTTGTGTCCATATTTTTTGTTGATATTCAGGGTCTTACCTGCCAGAGGAATGAAGAAAATTGGCAGAGAAACAAAAGTTTTACTGTCGTTTAGCTACACATGGGCTTTATTTTTTCTGTTGTGTGTTTACTGTGACCATGGACAGGGAGGCAGGGAGGTAAAACGGGCCAAACAAACAGCAATAACAAAAAAGACAAACAAACAAAGCCCACACCTAAAGCCCATCACGGAGGAAAGGTAAAACAGGTCTAATCTGTATATCTGAAGTATCAGTCGACTGAGACCTGTACAGACCCTTGGCTTAATAATTCATTTCGGAACTGCTCGTTGTTTTGACTCTTGTTCCGAACGAACGAACCCGTCTAGAGGGCACCGCGATTCCACTTTGTTTACTCGCCGGTACATTAATTTATATATATCGTGTTGCTCTGGCTCCACTAGAGCTGCTCTGACTCCCTGGCACCGCTGTGGGTGGTCCGCCGACCGACGAGCCGGGTTGGCTGCCATGCGAGCCTCGATCTACGACTCATCGCCGTAGAGATTCACCGGAGGCAAAATTTCGTCTTCTGACCCTTTTCTGAAACTTAATTGAGATCTGACCTTAGTTTGCAAAAATTTCGAGATCTGACCAACAGCCTACCGTCAAGGACATTGGCGGTAGGAAACATACCTACCGCCAAACAGGTTGATGGTAGCCTGTACACCTCTACCGTCAAGGTGCCCGGCGGTAGACTTGAGCACGCACTGTGTTTCATACTTAGAAAAAATTTGCGGTACGACATGCAACCCTACCGTAAGAGACCTTGGCGGTAGGTTGTTACACCCTACCGCCATGAATCCTGGCGGTAACAAAAAGATCAGATCTCGAAATTTTTGCAAACTAGGATCAGAACTCGATTAAGTTTCAGAAAATGTCAAAACACGAAATTTGAACTCGATTAAGTTTCAGAAAATGTCAAAACACGAAATTTAACCTCCACCGGAGCGAAAGGATGCCCGTCGACACATGGCCTCCGTCCCCATGCAAGGCCGCCACGTCACAGGCCGCCGCCATGCACCCGCACAGTTTCCCAATTTTATACTCCGCGTGCAAGGCTGAGTACAGCACACTATTTTTTTTTTGTGACTGAGTAGAGCACACTCTTCACAGCCACGACCGGAGCAAGCTTTCTACATGCATGCGTTTAGCAGTTTATTTTTTTCTTCTTTTCTGCATGAAGCTTGATTTGGCAGCTTCAGAATCAGAATCAGACATCCCGCTGGCGCCTTGGCCTAGCATTCATATTCACGTGTTGCAGGCCAGTGGCCCTTAAACTGATCAGCAGCATATGCGATATCAAACCCATTAACCGTGGCGCAAAGGGCGCCCTCTCGCTGCATCCATCTCATCACTTTTAATTGTGCTAGTCAGAGTAAAAAAATAATGTGCTAGCGAGAGAAATAACCGAGCAGAGATTGGGCATGACTTAAGTCAGGGTCTTCGCACGCCCACCTTCTCTCTTGATGCCGCCGCCTCCTCTCCTCTCCTCTCCCTCGATTCTCCTCACGCCGCCATGCCGTTCTTCCTCTGCCTCCGTGCGTGCTCCGAGCCCATCCTCTTCCTCGTGCCGCCGTCCTCCTCATCTCTCCTCGTTGGTCGTCGCTCCTAAGTCGTGGAGCTCCTCGCCGCGGTTGCAGGGGCCAAGCAAAGACGAAGAGGAGACCCCAGATCCAGCTGCGCCTTCTTCTCACCCTCGATCTGCTCCTCTTGGGTCTTCGTTCGGATGGATGAAGCTCTCGTCGATGGGCATGGCGACGGCGACGTTTAGAGGCGATGCTCAACTATGCGTGGGAGATGGCGTGGAAGAGCAGCTCGCGGCTGACGACTATGATGTTGCCTGGATGTTTGATGAGGACGAGTCCCTCAAGCTCGTCGCCGACTGTCGAATCGTCTTCAAGCTAGCTTCACGCGCTAGTGAGTCCAATCCAGCCCAGCCCCTCCCCCGTGAGAGTGCAGCTCTATCGATCCCGAGGTGACCCCATGGCAAGGCAGGAGACACTGCACCTTGCCACTTTCTCATGTGCATGCTGCCATCTCTCTCTATATATATCTCTCTCCCTCCCCCACAAAGTACTCATCTCAGTTTGCCTACAAGGTGTTCGATGAAAGTTCAACAAGGCTGTAGGGAAATATTACTCTTTGAAATGTTTAAGCTATGATGTCTACTTACCAACTAAAAGAAGAGCTGAATGTTGTAGCTGTCAAAACCATGACAACTAGGCTACAGACTTTAGAATCGGACATCATGGTGTTTAATTCATCTTTATCCATGATTGAAATCAATAACTGAAGGAGATAGATAGAGTTAATTTCCTGGTTGTGTTTCGCATGGTTCCATCCAATAGATGCATACTAGTGGAATCAGCTCCATTTGTTTACCAGGATGGTCAATTTAAGAGCCGCGTTTCATGTTTGCTGCATATTTCTGGTTCAAGGAATGGGATCATAGTTAGGAGAACAGGACAGGGGCCTAAGCCTCCCAACAGAAGCTATTGGCTGTGTTTGTTTGGGCTTCAGTTTCGACAGATTCAGCTGTGAACTTGTTGTGCTGGCAAAACTGCTGTGCTGAGAAAACAGCTGCAGTGAAGGTTAGCTGTTTGGTAATGTAGCTGTGGAAACGACTGTGGGCTGGTGAAAATGCTATGTTTCAGGAGGAGGGGCGAAGGGAGAGATAGGTCATGCCTGCAGCAACATTTATGACATAATTACGACCAAACGCCAAAAGCAGAGGGGCTAGGGAAACAGCTTTGGCTGTGAAGTACTCCGAGACGTGCTTTGGCCTGTTACACTGAAAATAGCCCGAAACAGTTTTGGGTTGTGGTTCCACAACTGTTCTAAAATAGCTGTTTGTTTCAGTTTTAGCTCTTTCCAGTCCAAAAACTGCTCCCAAAGCTGAAACAAACAGGGCCATTAGAACCTTTTTCGAAATGACCATCAACAATAAAGCATGGCTTATCGCCCCAGGACACTAGCCTGGTCTCTGATCAGGTCGGCCATCCTTATGGAAACAAATCATTTCCTTATTCTGATACCTTGTAAATTTAAACCCAGCCTTGCAAGTAGAAGGGCAGAACTTCTGAGTTTAACATTGAACAGTCCAACTAGGTAGTTTGCACATACTATGTCGACAAAGTGTATGTGTCAGCTATAGTCTCATGTTAAATTGCAAGTTTATACTTTTATCATTACATAGGTGTTGTTGATTCGTTTGATCTCTTGAACAATTGAACAACTATTTACTTGTTTACAGTCACACATATCCAGTTGGAATGCTATGGCAGGGTTATTATCCAGGCATGAGGCCTTTTGTCTTCTTAAAAAAATATTTGTTTGGAATGATTGACGCGTCGCGCCACCGCTGCACTGTAAGACCCCTCAACAGCGATCAATCCCGTGTTTGCTCTTATCGATTGCCAGATTCACGCTCCTAGAGGATGTGAACGACAGTGACATCCTGTTGCAGGAGTAGCAGCGACGACGGCCGGTGAGCAGCAACCTGAGGTGCCGGTGTTAAGCGCGGATGGCCAGATCTGTGCGGCGGAGGGCATGGCCGATGCTGGGATGGAGGTCTTGCTGCCGGCCTCCAAGCAGTCAGTAGGCGCAATGGATCCTAAAGCTCCAGGCTGGATCAAAAGGTATGTCGATTTGCAGTGTTACATGCTCATTGTGACTGAAAACTGGACTTATTAGTGTAGGCATAAACATTGCAGGCACTGATAAGAAAATATATCTTAAACAAGTACTGCGCCTTGAGATCTGCTCCCTCCGTTCCTAAATATTTGTCTTTCTAGAGATTTCAACAAATGACTACATACGGAGCAAAATGAGTGAATCTACACTCTAAAATATGTCTATATACATCCGTACGTGGTAGTCCATTTGAAATCTCTAAAAAGACAAATATTTAGGAACGGAGGGAGTAGATGATTCTGCATTTGGTGTTATGATCTGTAATTATAGCTGATACTATTAAATGGCTCAGATGTACTTGCATCTTTAAAAATCA
This sequence comes from Thinopyrum elongatum, assembly GCA_011799875.1. Lineage (NCBI taxonomy): Eukaryota > Viridiplantae > Streptophyta > Magnoliopsida > Poales > Poaceae > Thinopyrum > Thinopyrum elongatum. The sequence continues at coordinate 627,373,488 of CM022303.1, read as the reverse complement.
GTGATTTAACGAACATTCTGCCAATTGACACATGAAGCAGAGTATAAGAAGTTATAGCATGTTATAGATAAACCAGAGGAATTGGCATGTATATGCGTGTGTCCCTGATTATGTAGGGTACCTTACAGATTTAGTTGGGATATGTGGTCAAAGATTAGGACACTAATATCTGTGTAGGTTACATTTATTGTTGCTTAATTTATGATGTGCTCGTCTCGTCATTTTCATTCTGTGCGTGCAGGGTGAGGATTGGGGTGGAAGCCCCTGTAAGGACACCTTGCCCCAGTCAAGCACGAGCCGGCGGTGGTGACGCCGCATATGTTATCCAGGTTCCTGCTCAGGGGTTTAGCCATCGACGATGAGATCCAAAAGATGGCCACGGCGGCAGTGGTGGCGGCGGTTGCCCCGGGTGGTGATGTAGGGGGGAGGTACCAGTAGCAGGTAAGGATACTGTGCAATTTTGCTGTGAATCATTGTTGATTATTTGTCGTACTTCTTGTGTTTTGAAGATTTGATTCCACTCGTCTTGATACCCAAAAGGAGTTCGTTTCATGAATTCAAAAGATACTGAAATTAAAGGTCTGGCTTATATTTGGGGAGCTGACTCTTTTTAAAAATCGACATCTGAATGTAAATAAATGCCCTTGATATGTTCGAATTCCTATCATCCATTGTTGCAAATTTCTTCTAACTCAATACATCAGTTTCTTATCTTTTTTTGGTTCACCTTCACTCATCCTGACATTCATCGCCATCAAATATTTTACATACAATTGTTGCTTATTTGTTCGTTTAACAAGCTTGAAATATATTCTACAATGCTCATAGTGATGGAGGGGTTTGTTTGAGGTGTACTGATGTAGAACCCTCCAAGTTTTCAAGTATTTTAGTTTCCTATTTTTTGCAATTTAGAATGTCTCATGATACATTTTCCTCTGCAATCTTATTTAGGTGAGCACGAAGATCTCTGAAACTTTTTCTTAGGAATACAGTAGCCAAGCTGCATTTGTTTCGTGCGCATACATAAATGGATGGCTCTTCTTCTTGGAGCACCAGGTTGTGGCAAAAAACCCTATTGCTAGCACTTGCAGGAAAGCTCAACCAAAACCAAGAGGTATTTTTTCTTTTTCTTCACTTCAACCAAGTCAGTCATGTACAATGAGCAGCACTCAAACCACAAAATGATTTGCATCTCATTCATTTTTCCGAATGTTCAATTTATGACCTCGCATTCTAAAACATAGCCCATAGCCAACCATGCATAATTTCTCCTGACAGAGGTACATATGTATGCCCACAAGGCCACAAGACACAAGTGTGTGTTGTAGGTAACATAAAAAATCAAACACAATAACCGTCGCTACAAGGGCGCACGAAGGGCTATGCCACATGTCTTTTACTGTGCCGCTGGGGAAAAGTTAAAAACGCGTCAAGCCATCGATTCCTTGCTCGTCTCCTCATCTTCACCATCTCTTGGTTTCTTTCCTGGCGGCTAGGGTAAGCGCGGTGGCCGCCTCATCCCTGCTTGTGGCCTCGGTCGATTTAGCGCCGCCGCCGCTCCTCAAGACGCAACCTTTCCTTTGCTCTCTGCCCCGCGGCTCCGCCTGTTCCTCCAGTGGCATCCAACCCCATTGCCATCTCCCACTTCCCTCTTTTATTCCCCTATGCCTCGATGAGGTGGGAAAGCCGGCGCACACGGCAAAGGGCGGCTGTCGCTGCGGCTCCGACGCGGTCGCAGCGGAGGTGGAGGCGGAGCTGCGACAGCTGGTGGTGGACGGCCGCGCGACAGCGACGTCAGCTTCGACGAGTTCCATGACCTCCACTGCTACCTCAGGTTCGTTTCGTTGCTTACTCTGCTGTTGGAGTGTGAATAGATTTTGCAAGTGAATTTCTGTTGTACAACTGCAGTGGGGAGTTGCTTACAAAATTTCAAGGGAGCAAGACAAGCAGACAACCCTGGAGGTAAAAAGAAGAGTATAGATATATATAGAGAGAGACTAAATCAGATACGTTTAATTCACCAATGTTGTACTTTGTACATGATTAGGCACAATTATTCCATGGATTGAACAAGAAGGCTATTGTTTGTCTGTCATAATGGAGATAAATAGATTGGTTCATGGTATGAGTATGCTTTATTATATAGCTCGTTGATATATTGATGATTCGGCGCTGAGCTAAGAAAAGTAATTTTTTTTAAGAAAATAGTAAGAACTCTTCATTCGAACTCGGATACTTTCTCTAGATGCTACTTCTAGCGGTCCGTTTGTGCATCGAAGTAATACTACCCTTGATCGGGGTTTTCATAAACTGACTTTGAGTTGCTTAGCTGCATCTATTGGTGATTTATCTTCAGACTTGAATTGCAGTATTTGGAAGTAAGAGAGAAGCAATATGATGAGAAGATTTACCTTGACTTGTATACAGTAAGATATGACTACCAACTGGGCTGGATTTGTTTGTGTTGGATTGGGGCTTCTGAAGGAGAGGGGAAGGGGCAGTCTGTGCTTGCTTAGATGGTGTCACCGTTGATTTGTTTTTATTCGGTCCCTACTTGGTTATTTATCTTAGGGAGTTTGGATATGAGGATAATGGGGTTTATATGCTTATTGTGGTTGTAATCCTTTGAATCAAAGTGCTGGATTTATGGTACTGGATTGCGGTTTCTGAAAGAGAGGAGGGATAGTCTGTGATTGTTTAGATGGTGTCACTGTTGGCCTATTTTGATTAGTCCCTGTTTGGTTATTTATCTTAGGGAGCTTGGTTAGGATGGTATTTGGAGTTCTATGCCTATTGTGTTTGCAATCCTGTGAATCAGAGTGCTCTTGTGAAGTGTCATTGATGGTTTCTTTTGATCAATCCCTGCTTAGCTGTTTGTCATAGGGATCATATGGGTCTCATGGTTGTTTAGAAAAGAACATGGAGCTCTATGCCTATTGTGGTTGCAGTTCTGTGAAGCATAGTGTCGTTTTTTGGTGTTAACTGGGTTATCCTGATGACTCTTAGTTTCTTATTTCTAATCATGTATGAGGTATTAGTGTTTTATTGCTAATTGTTTTGGCCTTTATTAATACAGGCCCAGGCCGAACCAAAGAAGGTGAGGACGACAAGCTAAGGTCATCCGCCTTTCAATTCGCCCTGCGCGTTCGTGGTGGCCTGATGACGCCGGATGTTGTGGCTGGGCTGGAGTACGCCCTCGAGACCACTTGCTAGGACGACACCACGTGTCCCCATCGCCATCATCCTCGCTGCAGGTGCGCTTGATTGCAGGACCCCCTCCCTCCTCTCCCCCAGCTCATCTACGATCTTCTTATTTTGTGGTTCAATAGAATGGAACACTTGGATTCATGCCCGCCCGCCACCCACCAGATATAATGCAGGGAGGTTAAGCCATGAGCGTAGAGTTGCCATTGCTAAAAATGGTGGTGCTACTGAGCAGTAGTCGACACAGCGGAAGTGCCGTGTGCCATGTCCATTGGCTGAGTGGCGAGGTGGAGTTGCCGCTATTGAAAATGGTGGTGGTACCATGAGGAAGCAGTGAACTTGCACTGCCTTCAATGCACCAACAATGGTGTTATTCAAAGATTTATTAAGCTAGAATATCAATATTTAGTTTGGATTGAAATAGTTAGGTCTATCACAAAAGGCATGACTGTCTTGCCTAAATAAATACTTTATGCCCGTACCATATACTTTCTCCAGTCGAAAACTTCCCTTTATTTTGCAGGAAACAAGAGAGAAAAAGGTAGTTCTGATCTCATGGTGCGCATGTAGTATTGTGGAGCTCCCATGCTCTAAAAAGGGCAACCAAATTGTGCGTAGATTAATCTCTTGCTTGGATGTTTGTAAGGAACTATGACCGCTTTATAATTTTGTTCCTGGTATGGATTGTTCATTGCCATTTTATTATTTTTCCTGATAATATATGGATGTTCATGCATAATGCTTTTGGTTTTCATCCGTGTTTTACTAATTTTTTATGGTCATGTTCTATTGTGTATAAAAGGAGCCGTTAACAACCAACTGGATGAATAACTGCTCGTGCTACATACGCATGTGTTGAACGATTTTTCTAGCCGTTTTCTTGGAGGGTGCTAACACACATGCTAATCAAAGCATTAATCAAGGTCATGTACGTATTATACCCACCACAAACGCGCACAGTACCGCCAAAAGTGCTGGGTGCCTGCCTGGCACCGCAAAAGAAGGCCTCAGGAGGAGGTAGATGTGGCTCATCGGCATCTCTTCTCTCCTACTTATATCCTAGCTGCAAGTTGCAGCATTGTATAGTGTGTAAAGCTTATTAAGATTTTTTTTCGAGAAAGAATAAAGCTTATTAAGATAAGCAATAATTGAGTACGTACGGTTTTCGTTTGGATGGTGGCTAGCTGCCAACACGCCTTCGTCATGGGTGGGACCCACGCCAGCGCCTCACCATCTGTGAACAATCTCCATTCTCCTCATCGCATATCCACAGCTCAGCTCACTGCTGGACCTTCCAGAGACAACACAAACATTCATAAAAAAAATACTCACTGGTGCAGTATACTGCATATACACACACACACACACTCTCTCTTGGGGGAGGCTCAGTAATCTGCAAGAACAACTTCATCTTTGATTGGTAGTAACTGGTATGTAGAATCCGAAAGCTTCAACTCGATCACCGCCGGTTCTGCTCTTTCTCTCAAGCAATTTTCGTATTCCTTTTTAGTGGTTTGCTTGGCTGTTCATCGATTTTTTTTCTTCTGACAAAAGAACATGCAAGAACATATCTCCCCCTTGTTCTTCTGACAAAGAAATGGCATATGCACTGGCACCCTTGTTCTTCTGACAAAAGAACATGCTGCTTAACCATATTTTTTCCCCCTTCTCTCATCCCAGATCTGTCTCCTGAACAGATTCCAGAGCTTCCTGGTGCAGCTTGCATTTTTTTAATTGGCGAATATTATCTTGCAAGTTGACATGGGTTTATTTATAGATGATGATTGTGGTTAGCCCAGCACAGACCTATGAAACTTGGATTAGGTTTTGTGTAATCCTGCCTTTCTTGTTTGTGAATAATATCTTGCATGTTGACTTGTTCAACTGTTCCATCCAAAGCTCTTCTCTAGGTAATACCTTCATTTTTCAGTGTTAACTGAGGCTGGGTCTGATGTGTACATAGATTCAGTTTTTCAGGGAAAAGTTTGATTCAGTTTTGCACAATTTCCTGAACCAGGTAGCTCCGCCGCCAGCACCGTCGTCGCAAAGATCAGATGTATCTGGTGAAGGACATCGGCGGAGCCATCGGCCTGATGGCGGCGGCCTTGGTGCTCCTGGGCACCTGGCCGGTCGTCCTCGCCGTGCTGGAGCGCCGGGGCCGGCTGCCGCAGCACACGTACCTGGACTACTCCATCACCAACTTCCTGGCCGCCGTGCTGATCGCCCTCACATTCGGCCAGATCGGCGGCGACACGCCGGAGACGCCCAATTTCCTCACTCAGCTCACCCAGCCCCAGGTAGGTCAATTAAAACTGTCGATATTTCTTCCTCGCATACTAGAAAGAAAAGGTCAGCATGTATGTAAGACTGAAATTCAGGCAACACCTGAAGTTGGTTTTCAGTCTTTCTGACCTCAAGTTTAACTGACATATGAGAAGCCACAGCTTCAGTTGGTACTTACTGGTACTACATCAGGCTTTGCTCAGTGTGTATGGTGCAATTGTTCTAACTATGTATATTGAACTAACAATTCAGGACTACTGGCCGTCGATCATGTTTGCGCTGGCGGGCGGCGTGGTGATCACCCTCGGCACCGTGGCCACGCAGTACGGCTGGGCATACGTCGGGCTTTCGGTCACCGAGGTCATGGCCTCAAGTCTCAAGGTGGTCATAGGTAGGTAGTGCATACACCCACAGCTCTATAGATACTCTCCAAGCATGAAGATAAATGACTGAAGATCAATGTCCAAAACCTGAAGATAAATGAATGACTGAAATTTCTGTTGCAGGGACAACACTGAACTATTTTCTGGACGGCCGGATCAACAGGGCGGAGGTTCTGTTCCCCGGCGTGGGATGCTTTCTTATTGCAGCCTGCCTAGGCTCACTTGTTCACTCCTCTAATGCAGCTGACAACCAGGAGAAGCTATCAAACTCTAGAAAATCTACTGGGTACAATATCATCTCTGCTTCCTTCCTTCCCCAGCATTCATTCAGTTGGTGAAAATAATGAATGGGCTTCTTGCTTTTTACCAAATTTTTATACTGTAGATATCTGAATATTTTGAGGGACAAGTATCCTATTTAGCTAATCTGAAGATCACTTGCTGAATTCTTCACAGAAACACTGCAAAGGAAGATCTTACCCAGCACCTCCTTGAAGAAGGTAAAAACTTGTGTCATTAATTACAAGAAAATGATGATGAACTGGTCTTAATAATAATCTATCAATTGACGACAGAGGAACCAAAGGATTGTGAAGAAGCAAAGCCTGCACTACCAAAGGCCGTGGAGAAAGTGGAGGCAGGAACGGCAGATTTCCTTATTGATCTGGAGGGCAAAAGATCAATCAAGGTAGGTACCTGAAAAGTACTACCGAAGGAATACTTTTATCATGATTGAACTGCAGAACTTCGCTGCAAAAACGAACAAACACTGAAGAACGTCATTTACTTGCAGACAATTTCTGAACAAAGATCATATGTTGTTGTTTTACTGACGATGAGATGTGATGCTCATACAGGTTCTCGGGTCCAACACGCTGGTGGGGCTGGCGATCGTGACGTTCGCGGGCGTGTGCTACTCGCTGTTCGCGCCGGCGTTCAACCTGGCGACCAACGACCAGTGGCACACGCTGCGCGACGGCGTGCCGCACCTGGTGGTCTACACCGCCTACTTCTACTTCTGCCTCTCCTCCCTGCTCGTCGGCGTGGCGCTCAACGTGTGGTGCCTCTACCGCCCCATGGCCGGCGTGCCGCGGTCCACGCTCCGGGCGTACGCCGGCGACAGGGAGGGGAGGGGGCTAGCGCTGCTGGCGGGGCTGGTGTCCGGGCTGGGCAACGCGTTCACGTTCATGGCCGGGCAGGCGGCCGGGTACGCGGCGGCGGACTCCGTGCAGGCGCTGCCGCTGGTGAGCACGCTCTGGGGCGTGGTGCTGTTCGGGGAGTACCGGAGGTCGTCGCGGAGGACCTACACGCTGCTGGGGAGCATGCTCTTCATGTTCGTCGTCGCCATGGCCGTGCTCATGGCCTCCTCCGCGCACAGGAAGCCGCTCTGACGCAACCACTGCTGCTCATGCATGTCATGCCAATCGGGACCTTGTGTAGCAACGGCAGACAGGCTACACTAGCAAGTTCTTGATGAGGACGGATGTTGTGTAATTTGGACAAGTGCGATGCATGTCACATCTTATGAATGGTTTGAAATTCTGACGCCGTAATTAAGGAAAGTACGGACAGCTCATAACAACCCTTAAATTTTTCTTTAACTCCTCAAAACGGCATCTTTTCGGGGAGGTAACACCCAACTAACAGATCTCGAATGGTAGATTCATCGCGGCAGGAACAGGGAAATCGATTGGTGTGGAGATGCACCTATGGTCGAGGGCGTTACGGTTTGGTCTTAATTTGGCAACTACAGTCGGGTGTAACCGCATAGAGGTAAACTCAAGACAACATCGAGGTGATAGAGACAATGAAGAATAGAGATCGCTCTTTCGATCTATCGGTGACACTTTTTGATGATATATATCACCTTCTCGTTGTGAGAGATAATTTATATTTTGATGTGGAAAGAGGGACGGGAAGATGTGGATGGACGAAGAAGAAGAAAAATAATAGTGATTTTAACTGTTTAAAAAGGTTGAGAATGTTGCTTCATGTGCTTGAGCATCCTAAAGGTATGTTAGATATGATTAGAATTAAATAATATGTATGCTCCTGTTGCAACGCACGGGCAATTACATAGTCATCATATAGTCTGTCGGGTGAATTCGCTACGATTTAAAAAAGACCACAAACAATACGTGATGCTAACAAGTACACTGAACCACGGTGAGACCACAACTAGCATACTATCTCCTTTTCGGTTTAAAAGGCTTGCGCATAGCCCTAAATCGATAATTTAACCAACGTAGCCAGAGTTTTATATCACAAAAGATAAACTGTTAGGAACTTTTTTTTTACGAGAAAATTTCCGATCTATTTATCTTCAATCATGGCAGTACAACGAATACCAGAAATAATAGAAATTACATCCAGATCCGTAGACCACCTAGCGACGACTACCAGCACTGAAGCGAGCCGAAGGCGCGCCGCCGTCATCGCCCCTCCATCGCCAGAGTCGGGCATAACTTGTTGTAATATTTTCTAAATGGTATAAGGTTTGTAATATGCAGTTCATATTACAATAATAAAAATGATGACCTAGGAATACATGAAGGACCTGTAAACCCCAAACGGAGGTAGTAGACTAGTAGCAAGGTAAAGGGAACCGGGCTGAAGCACGGGGAGGTAAGAGCATCTCTAGCAGACCCCGCATAACGCCGACCCGCAAAAGGCGTTTACAGTTCGTGGAAAAACGTCTTTACGGGCCGGTGCGGGCGGCCGCAGAGTCAGACCCCGCAAACGGACCCGTATAAAAGAATATTCACCGAAGATGCTCTTTTACGGGTCGGCTAGCCGGGGTCTGCTCGGGCATCGCCGCGACGACCCGCAAACCAAAAACCCTCAATAAGCGAATTTGACAGCGATTCCGACAAATGAGTTCAAATTCAAACGATAAAACATAGTTCGCGCGCAAACCCTCCGGCCATTTCATCGAACACCTCGCTTGCGGTGGAAGAAGCGCTGTTGAACGGCATCGTCGGGGAACATCTCGCCGGTGCGGGGGGAGTGGACGAAGGCACCGGCCTTTTCGTAGGAATCTTCTTCCGCTTCACGCCCGAAACCTTGCCCACCTTCTCCGCCGGCGGCCGGGCAAATCGCGCAGCGGCTGCGGCGCCCGGCGCGCGTGCCTTTCCGGCGGGGCCAGCCGGATTGGTGCCTTGCACGACAACGTTGCCCTGCCGCTTGCGGGCAGGTGCGTTGGGGCCTTGGGCGACGGCGGGGGTGACATGGCCGGCGACGAGATCCGTCGGAGGGGATTGCGCCTGCGCGACCTCCACGGGGACGGGGGACTACTGGGAGGCTTCCATGACGGCCAAGTATGGCGGGGAAGATGGGCCGGAGCTCGCGTTGGCGGCCGAGGGGGGGGGGGGGGGGGGAAGCGGGAACGGCCGCGCGGAAAGTTCCCTCCCGCCAAATCTCGCTGCGGATAGGGGGCGAGCTCGGGTCGGCCTCCCACCCCGTGAATCTAAAGGTTGAGGGCGAATTTTTGCCGCGCCCCGCAAATTTTTTTACGGGTCGGATGTGTTTGCGGGGTCTGCTCGGGCAGATTTTTCCGCGCCGACCCATATATCGGCAGTTATTTTGCGGGTCGGGGCCTTTTACGGGGTCTGCTAGAGATGATCTAAGGGCATCTCCAACGCCGACCCTCAAACCATCCGTATACGTCCGGACCATGCTTTTCACACAGCGGAAGCCATCCAATGTGGGCCTGTATCGGTCCGCAGGACGGTCTGGACGTACTTTCTCCCGTGAACCGGAGACAAACGTGGGGGGTTTTGCGGGCGTCCGGACACCACCCACGCCCGCTTCTGACCACCTTGGCCCATCCAAATCCTCTCCTGGCTTTTGTTCTAAATGTTTGAAATCTAATAAAAATCGTGTTTGCATGAATGTCGGCATGTTTATATGAAATGCGGCCATTTTACATGAATTTTATCCGGTTTGTTGAAAAAGAGTTTGAAATGTATGCGGGCAGCGTTAGATGGCGGCCTCACGCATCCATATCCGCGGACTGATTCACCCTGTCCGTGGACGGATGCAGGAGGGAATTTACGGATTCCCGTTGGAGTTACCTAAGTGCTTTTAAAGTGGGTCTGGGATCACGTCTCAACACTCTAATCTTGGTAAATCAAACAAATATTCAGTGTCACTACTAACTACTGTATCACGGAACTACAGATGTAAAGCCAAATCGATTTTTCGTCTCTGATACAATTTTCAAGCTCCATCAATGAATTGGGTTGTTGGCTATCTCTCTCTCACTTACTCTCTTCTGCCCCTCCCTTATACTTTATTCCTCCAAATTATTCTGCCAATCTCTCATCTTCCTTAATTCAAATATCTCTAAATTCCTTAAAACCTTAAATTAAGGACAGTATAACCGAGCCTAAAGAGAGCCCTCACAGCGATTTGAGTTTTCGGCCGTCCGTTTTCACGATCTGGCCGTTTCTGGCCGTCGGATTTCATCTGTACAACGATCTGTACCGCACTGTGTAAAATATGGCCCAGCTGTCCTGTGGGCCGCTGCTCCAGAGGCCGAAACGAAGGCCTCTGGTGCAGTGGGCCGTCAGCCAGCCGCCAGCCATTTGGGCCTTTGTCTACCGCAGCCAGCTCAACTGGGCTTCTGTCGAGAAAAGAACATACAGACGATACCCATCGATCGAGAGGACCACAGAGGCCGCTCGCTGTTCCCGTCCTTTCGTCTCTCTCGCGACCTAGGCGATGCGCCGCCGCCGCCGCTCCGCTCTCCTCGTCCCCGTCTCAGCACCCCCACCCCATCTCATCTACTTGGAGGAGTTATTTGACTGGAGGTGCGGTGCTCGTACAGGCTTATACCCACTTTCCTTGTCTTCCTGACCTCTCGTCTCTTTCGCACCCGCTGCCGCCAGATCCGTTGTTCATGCCCATCCGTGTATGTAGTGGGATCCCGCCTCCCACATCGGACCAAGCCACTCGTGCGCGCCGGTTCCGCCCTATTGCACTGGTCTATGCCAGGCGAAGTTGAGAGGACGATTAGGAGAACGGGTCTGAACTGGAACAAGGCGGATGCTTCGCAATGTCTTCCTCTCGTCTTTATCAAATGGATGGATTTCGATTCTGTTTGGACGGGTACTTGATCTTAGGATTTGCGATGTCCAGCTCCGTTGTTGAGGTGCGGCCAAGGGCGGATTCTAGGTACGTCTCCCAGCGCATGTATTCCACCTCCACTTCTGGCTCCTCTCCTCTGCTGCACACTCTCACACATCAAGGCTCTCGCCTGTTTGAAGAAATGCTCTGAAGAAATCATGAACGAGTCAGATTTTCTTTCTTTCTAATCTATTGCTTTGGATATTCTTGATCCACGGGATGTCTGAGGAATATAAGTAATTTTTAGGAAGGAATCTTGAATAGAGGACTATGTGCTTATCTCTCTGATTATATTCTTGATATATTGATTTACATAATCCCTGCATCTGTATTCACACATATTTGCAGGCTACTTGTGTTATTCCTGCAGAGTTACATTCATAGCTTGTGAAGAGTAAAGGACGGATGGAGAGGCGCACTTATTTACATTGGGGCATGTATTATTCAGTAAACAATAACTTATGCAGGCTAGCTGCATTTTAGATTCTTATTATAAAATCAGTGTATTTCTCGCGGTGTGTCTTTAATTCTGTATGCAAATTGCATCATAGATTTTGTCATTCTCTCAATAGCTTCTTTTGTATTGCGGCCACACAAGCACATTGAATTAGTGGTATAGTTGTCGGTTTATCTGTACCATTTTAAGCTACTCAACATCCCCAGGCGATGATTATAAGTCCTCTATTTTTACCATGATCCACCGGATGTCTGGGCAATATAAGTAATTTGTCGGAAGTAATCTTGAGTAGATGACTAAGCGCTTATCTGATTCTGTTCTTGGTCTATTGATTTCCATAATCCCTGCATGTGCATTCACACATGTTTCTAGGGTACTTGTGTTATTCCGCAGAGTTACATTCATATCCTGTTAAGAGTAAATTGTGAATGGAGAGGTGCACTCCTTTACTTTGGAGCATGTGTACTTATTTAGGTCACAACAATTCATACGCAGTCTAGCTACAGGTTAGATTCTTATAAAATCTGTATATTTCTCTCAGTGCATCTGTATACAAGTTACATCATAGATTTTCTCATTCGCTTGATAGCTTCACAAGCCCATTAAATTTTTGGTATAGTTGTCGGTTTATATATATCATTTTAATCGGCTAAGCAATCACCGGATGATAATTATAAGACCTCTACTTTTATCATGTATCTTCTTCCAAATGCCTTATCTATCCATTGTATATTTCTTCTATCGGTACAATTCTGCTTCTCTCGAAATATTAATTAGTGAACACTTGTTACTTTTTGTGAATGGAGAAGAGTGAAGCCAACAAGAATGTAGAAACTGGCTCATATGCTGCGCGAATCGCGGACCTAAATGCAGAGTGCTGTCATAAGATCATTTTATTTCCTCCTTTTCAACAATGAATATCAGTTCCAGCACAAAGTTCAAAGTAAGCGTGAATGTATTTTAATATTGTCTCCGTTGTCGAGGGATCTTCGGGGGCACTGACCTTCCATGGAACTTGTATTGCATGTGCCTTGATTCCATTCTCGATGGTATATCCTTTTTCGATCATTTTTTTTAATTTAATCTTACCATTTTCCTATGCTTCAATTGTAGGTCCATGGATCTGGATGTATTGATATTAATTAATGGCTGGAAGAGATTAAAGGTGTTAGATATTCTTTCCCTGTATCATCTGATTGTTGGGCATTTAACTTCGGAAACAACAGTTAAGTGAACTTTGACTACCCTATTAAGCCGAGTTATTAACCTGAGAAAACCAACTTCAAGCTTATAGAATCTTGTTAGATATGATTCTTGCTGAATTATATATTCTCAGATTTTTGGCTTCATTAATATTGGTTGTTTAATTCTCCATCTAATTGTACATTTTGTTGTTTCCATTTTGTGCGTATTCTCTTCTCATGAACTGTGATATACAGAAATACAGAAAAGATTTTATCTGAGTATATATTTATATATTTCAGTTCTACACATTCATTAACCCCAGTACCATTTATTATTTGTCCTGCTTGATCTTGATGTGGTTTTATTATCTAAACTTTTCTAATGTTTTTCCACAATATTTCTATTTTTGGATCTTATGATATGAGCCTTTGCGAGAGAGTTTCTTTAGGAGTCATGTCACGATCAATTGCAATCATGTATCCACCAACCATTTTAATTCAAAACCATACATGTTTGAGACTCAAACTCGAACCAACTACAAGTCCATTAGACCTATGAGAAAAAAAATAAAGACGGTACCTTGGAAACCAATCATATATTCCTCTCTTGAGTTACATGTCATTGTTTTGGAAAATTTGAGCGGACTACCATAAGTTGCAACAAAGTGCAATAGTTCAAAACACTGAAAACAAACCTATATAAATAAGGTTTGTATTCCTAACAATTATAAGAGCCCAAACACTGATTATTATTTTTTGTTTCATATGCCTAATAACTAATATAAGAGCCAAAATAGACGGGCGCCGCAACGCGCGCCATCAACGATCTAGTAATAGGTAGGGGGGGGGGGGGGTGAAGAAGTATAGCGCTTGGTGTTGTCATCAAAAGCAAATCTGCCACTCGTGAGAAAGGTGTGGGGCTCTGTGAGCGTCCCGAATTGGGACTTTCGACGGTGCCGGTGACCTTCCTACTTGGCCAATAACTTCTTGGCGTGTGGTTGTGTATGATGGCAAGTTTCTGAATGCTTCTACTCTCTTCGTTCCAAATTACTCATCGTGGTTTTAGTTCCAAATTACTCGTCGTGGTTTTAGTTCAAAAATTTTGAACTAAAACCACGACGAGTAATTTGGAACGGAGGGAGTATTTTTTTAATCCATCTAGGCTTACCTTCAGTCTTATATGAATTTGCTCTTTATTAGTGTGACCACTTGTGTGTGTGTGTGTGTGTGTGTGTGTGTTTTGATGTTGGAAGTGTATGTCTTAGTTATGTGTGTTTTGATGTTGGTTGTGTACATCTTAGTTATGAGTGTGTTGATGTTGGATGTGTACATCTTAGTTATGGAGAGGTCAGATGCATGCTCATCATTATGCTTGTATCCTCTTAATGCTTCATCTTGAGTCAATATAAAATGCCCTTTGTTGAAAATAAATAGGTCTTCAAAGATAGTTGCAAGTTGCAACTGCTTTATTTAAGAGCTAATTATATTTTTTTATTTGAAAAGGGGAATATATTAACATCAAGAAGATACCAATTGCATCCAGCCTGTGCACCAACAAGATGCCTAAAAAATATCCTGGATGCACACAACCCAAAAACAAAAATAAAATAAAGGAAAAAGATAAGAACAAAATCGACCCTGCCACGGTGATCAATCACTCACAGTAACAACACTCTAACCACCACCAAAGATAGCACCTGGACTAGGAAGTTCTCCAAAAGCAACGCCTCCAAGAAGGAAACAATGCTCAAGTGTTGTCGTCGCCCGATCAAAGATATCGTAGGTTTTCACCCTGAAGAAATACCGCGTTCCCAAAACAATGTCTTCAACAAGGTCATTGCCGGGCACAACCAATAAAGGCCATACCTTGGGTTTTCACCTTGGAAATCATGCCTCGGTACTCAAAGGAGCACCACCAACAAAGAAGTCCTCCAATGCTGCCGCTCCCACTTGCGGAGGCTATTACTGAAGGTTACGTACCACCAGACTTATAGGAACTCGTGCCCGACCTCGACAGAATATATCCCGCAAGCCAATTCTGAACAACTGCCTGTGAAGCAAAGTCTTTAGCGCACCCAAGACCCCGCCTCCGTCATTTGCTTGTCGTGCAATCACGCCATGGCATTCTCCGCATGTGTTGAACCCTTGGAAATCTTGATGCACACATCTCCCAAGGTGTCAACAAAAACAAAGCTTCACGGTACACTAGTGAAGCTGATTATGCTGATGTTGCGGGTGCACACGACCGACCCTTATCCAATCAAGGTGTCCAAAGAGCGTCATATACGCTAGTCATTGTTTTCCTTCGAAGGAGAAGTACGGAACTCGTTGATGGCCAGATCAAAGAGGATTGCTTTCAAAATCACCCATCCCCGAGCCATCGAGTAGCCGGCGCATCGCACCGGGTCCTGGTGTCTTGTGCTTGGCATCAATGGAAGCAACGATCAGGAGCGGTTGGAACTTATCCTCCCAAACACGCATGGGAATCTGAGAGATGTCACTAGCCACCTGAAGCACACGATGGGACGGAGAATGGCCCAGCCCCAGGCTCTCAATTGAATCGATCTACTGGAATTGACCGAGGGAGAGCACGCCACAACTGCCACCACGGTGATAACAAAACCGTACATAAACTTGAAAACCCCATCAGAGTGGTACATCAACTCTAATAATATTTCATTTACATACAAATCAGTCAGAACTTGGCCACGTCAAACGCCACTTCAGATGGAGGCAGAGCCCCGCTATTGTATGTTTGCATAAAACCCTCTTAAGTGGGTAGTATTTTTTTTATTTCTGGTCCTCAGCGCGCATCATGGCATTTTATGAAATCAATCCATAGTAATGCTATTCGTCCACCGATCCTGCAAATCCTCAAAACCCATCCATCTCTTTGTCTCCTCTTCTCCCTCGAGTTCTCCGACGTGGTCGTTGCTCGACGCCATTTTGGAGCTTGTTGTCGTTGATCGAATCGGCATGGAGCCACGCGTGCTGGAACCACAAGACTTCCCGCATGAATACAGTATACGGTCGATCGAGCCCTTCTCACCGCAAGTCCAGCTCCCCTTTATTAGTTTTTTTCACGAAGCAATGACCGGTTGTTGTTCTTGATGATTTGGGACAAAATTTGTATGTTTTGTTGGTCTAGTGGAAGGTAGGAAGTGATATTACATGTTGGATTGGTGTAGTGGAAGGTACGCTTTGTGTAGATACTAATGATGCCATTGCTAGAATGATCAATGCAAGGAAAGAATCCAAGACCTTGTGTTTACTCGTGGATGAAAATAATCGTATCAGGACCTATGGGTTGCCATGCCTTTGGCTAAGCGCAACCCTGTGTTATGCAGAAGATTGATTAGTTGTGGCAATCTTCGACTAGTAGCCGGTCGTGGACAAATTTAGTGTTTTGACTCTTTTGAGAAAGTTGAGCCAGATTTGACCTGGTTTGATTTTTTTTCGAGATCTGGCCATTTTTCTACCGCCGGGGTCAATGACGGTAGGGTATAATCGCCTAACGCCGAGGCCCTTGGCGGTAGGGTTGCACGCCCTACCGCAAAATATTTCTAAGTATCAAATGCAGTGCTCGTATCCATCTACCGCCGGGCACCTCGGCGATAGGGTTGAACAGGTTACCGCCAGCCTGTTTGGCGGTAGGGCTGCACTGCGCTGACGTGGATAAGTTGCCTACCGCCAGGGTCCTCGGCGGTAGACTGGTATACCCTACCGCCGTCGACCCTGGCGGTAGGAAAAGGGCCAGATCTCGAATTTTTTTCAACCAGGGTCAAATTGCCCCAACTTTCACAAAAGGGTTAAAACACCAAAATTAGCTGCCGGTCGTGTGCTGGTGCTATTCGGCGATGGGTGCAACTTTTGTTCCTGAACCAAAAATGTTTTAAACATGTATCTTCACCATTGTCTTACTTTGCTCATCCCCTGTTTGCCCTATGTCTTGCAAGGGTCTGGCTCCGCCCACTGTATTGACTGACTAATCCAAATTTCATGACGTGAATATGTGCAGTTGACCATACAAAGAAGGGGATGCACTTGTATTTTTACCCTCCTGTATGTATAATCGAGGATTGACATAGTAAAATGTACGTACTACAATGATAATGATCACACAGCTAGGAAGCACCACAAGTACTATATGACTCATTAGTCATTCATTATACGGGGCCGGCCGATCAATCAGACATTTGCTTCAGTTGAAGGTATCTTGGCATAGCCATCAAAAGCCAGGATCATCTCCTTGCTCTCCATGGCCTCATAGTAGTACACCGTGGCCGCTGCCATGTAGAACAGCGCCACCGCAGCAGACACAAGAGCATACCCAAACAGCAGGCTCAGCCCCACCGCCATGCTCTTCTTGGCGTACACGAGCGCTAGCGCGTACACCGGGCTCACAACGGTCGACAGGAGGAGCATCACCGCCGCCAGCAGGGCGCCCTCCTTCCTGCTCACCCGCGTCATGAGCCGCCACGCCCGCAGGAGCGCGCGCACGCCGCGGCACGCCTCGTCGGCCACCGACACGGCGACGCCCACCACGGCCACCACCCCGAAGTACATGAAGGCCAGGAAGGCGAGGACGAAGAGCGCGCCTTGCACGGAGAGCACCTCGCCGTGGCGCATGACGGTGGAGAGGTAGACGCCCAGGAGCGCCATGAACGTGAGCTGGAGCGCGGTGACCACGCCCATGGTGACGAGAGGGCCCCTCAGATTGCCCCACTTGGTCACCCTTCGGAGGAGCTCGGCGAGCGAGTAGCGGTCGCCGGAGTAGGTCGTGGAGGCCGCGGAGAAGGCGAGGATCTGCTTGGCGAAGACGAGCGGCAGGGTGACGACCGTGAGGGCGACTGCGATGAGGACGAGTTCCCTGGCCTCCTGCCGTATCTCCTCCATGAGCCTGGCGTACTCGGCGCTCGAGGGGTCGGTGGTCTTCATCTCGGCGAGGTGGCGGGTCAACTCGGCGGTGAGCGGCTGGATGGAGACCACGTTGACCGCGGGGATGAGGAAGGCGATGGCGGCCAGGAGGATGAGGATGGGGGCGAAGAGCTTGGGGTTTCGCGTGGGGAGGACCAGCGCTTCCTTGAGGAAGGTGAAGCATGAGGTGGTCTTGACAGCCATGGCTGGTAACTGGAGAGTTGTGATCTGGTCGAAGCCTGAAGATGGAGGTGGAGGAAGAATGGATTAAGGCCTGAAGCCTGAGGGAGATGTGTAGATTTGTACTTAGGCGATGATGTGTGTGTTTAGTGCTCACTGCCTCGCTGGTCAATGGAAGACTTTGAAAATTAAGGGCATGCAAGTCGTTGCATGGCCAACAGGCAATTGGTTGGTTTTTCCACAAATGGTGCCCCACCAATATCACTTTCAGGATTACTTTCGCTCGCTGCCATCTCTCGTGCTTCTTCTGATTTTTTTTTTATTTTTTTTAGGGGACGTGGTTCTTCTGATTAGCCTTAAACCGTTATATGTTTCCACACCGGTAGCTAATCAGTGCATACACTAAAAAAAAAAGACAAGAAGGATGGTATTATCAGGATTTTTTGCGACTAGGAAGTACAAAATAGTTTTACTCCCAACCAATACAAGTATTCTTTTTGTGAGAACTATATGAGTATGTTCGACGAAAGAAAAATCTCCTTCTAAAGTTACCACCCAGTGATTTATGAAATTCTCGATCTATATATTGATAGTTTGATACCAAGGTTGCACCGTGCTAACGTGTTGCAAAATAGGCTGCTGGCTAGGTGTTGTTAGGCGGTAAGAAAAGGTATTATTCTTTTCGAAAAACATAATTGCCATCTGGCAGTTATATTAATTTATCACTACATTTCACTAGTATATTGGTGTTAAATTTACCTGGTAACTCGTTACAAAATAATCGCAACTAGCAAGAATTCAAAACGGTGCCCAGGCTCATCTGCTCCGGTGAACAGTAAAATTAAAAAAAATAGCAAAAAAAATCAAAAAGTCTAAAATTTGGTCTACAAAGTGCACCTTTTGAAAGTTTCTTTGACAAGCCAATTTTTCTATTTTTGCGACGAGCTCCTCAAATGTTCAAACACCTTGCCACATACTACAGACAAAGTTTGGATTTTCTTATGCGTTTTTGCGATTTCAAAGGGCAGCAACTTCTGAATTGAGAGTCAAAATTATGATCCGTATTCTCCATTTGATTTCTTGCAACAAGCTCTTCGAAATTCATTCTTCATAAAAATTTGCATGCATTTAGAATACTACTAAAAGTATTCAGATTTTGACAGCTATCCAGATATACGAGAACCGAGGAGAAAAACGGGTTTGACATTTCGTTTAGAAATTTATCAATACCTGATCAAGATTCATAAATTTGACAAAATTTAAAACATTTCAAAGAAAATTATCAATATCTCCAGAAAAACTTAAGTTTGGTGCTTAAATTTATCACATCCTAAAATAATTAGAACACTTTGGTATTGAACTGAAGTAGGCGGACTAGTTTATTGCATCATTTCAGCCCATGATAAACTTATGTATCACCAAAGTTTTGGTTACCGGGCAGTAAATTTGGTTATGTCTCAGCAACCCCAAATCTCTGTAGCCCAGAAGAAATTGCATTACCGAATAGAAAATCCGAAACTTTTTGCTACAAATGAATTTGGAGTAAATTTTGGTCGGATTTCAAATTCATTAAATCGTCCGGTAACTACTCGGTATTTTTTTGGAAATCGGAAATCTCGGGGACCAACGAGATTCTTTTGTATCTGGAATCAGAACCTTGTGTGTCACAATTTCTATTACTAGACATCCGTTCAAATCTGATGTAGAAAGCCCACACTTCTGTTTCCTAGTGTCCGCACTGTTCACTCTTGAGATGCCTCGTGATCAAAGTGCGTTCAAGAACCCACGCACTCCACCCAACATGTACTGGACATGGTCCCTCGGCAAGGTTAATTGAGTTCAATCTTGATGGCGCGATTCAGACGGCATGCACCGAGAGCTGCTCGAATTTGATTTGTGGTGTGGGATAGAGCTTCCTTTCCTGGAGCAACCAACATAACCTATGGAGGTATTGATTATCCCTTAATGATTTAAGCCCTTGCCATAGAGGTGCAGTGTTGCTTGCTGCTACCATGTCTTCGTTGTAATGTATTGACCGTCTCTCTCCATTAGTTTCTGACATTTGGATGAATTGCCTGAAGTATGAATTCAATATGGTATCAAAGGAAATATGATAAACCTATGTATCACCAAAGTTTTGGTTACCGGGCAGTAAATTCGGTTACGGCTCAGTAACCACGAATCTCAGTAGCCCACAAGATATTGTGCACGGAACAGGAAATCCTGATTTTCTGGATATGAATGAATTTGGACTAAATTTTGTTCGGATTTCAAATTCATTAAAATAATCGTGTGGAAACTACCTGGTATTTTTTGGAAACTGAAAATCTCAACGACCCACGAGATTCTTTTGCATCCGGAATGCAAAACCTTGTGTGTCACAAATTCTATACTAGACATCCGTCCAAATCGGATGTAGAAAGCCCATGCATTGGTCTCCAAGTGTCTGCACTGCTCACTCTTGAGATGCCTAGTGGTCAAAGTGCGTCTAAGAACTCACGTGCCCCGCCCAACATGTACTTGACATGGTCCCCCGGCAAGGTCAATTGAGTTCAACACTGATGGCGCAATTCAGACGACGTGCACTGAGAGCAGCTCGAAGTTGATTTGTGGTGTGGGATAGATCTTTCTTTCCTGGAGCAACCTGCATAACCTATGGAGGTATTGATTGCCCCTTAATGATTTAAGCACTTGCCCATGGAGGTGTGGTGTTGTTTGCTGCTATGGTGTCTTTGTTGAAATGTATTGACCCTCTCTCTCTCCATCAATTTGTGACATTTGAATGAATTGACGAAATCATGAATTTAATATGGTATTAAAGCCAAGAGATCTCGAGTGCAACACTCCGCCAACACAATATTAAAAAAGATTGTGTGGCATACATTAGTTCCATGTATAAGTAAGATTGACATCCTTGTTGGTATTGTTGAGGACATTTTTATTTGTGTCGCGGAGCTTATCATTGGTTTAAGAACATTGTACCTCCCCGCGATGATATCTTGATTTTTCAGCTAGGGAAAGTTGTTACTTGATACAAACCCATGCACTTGGGCGTCCAACTACTTTTTACTTGTTAGGCTATACACCTAGCAGCGAGCAGGATCCAAGAGGAATCACCTCTGTGGCGATTTGGGCCATGCGCTAGTAGGAGAGCATTGTCGACACTATGGGTCATGTGCGGACCATGGTGTCGGGTCGTAGGAAGCAGCTGCGGCGCTGGATAGAGGCAGTTGTGGTGGCAATTTGGGGGGGGGGGGATGAGTCGCCACTGCAAATCACCAAAATGCGGGAGGCTTTGGGGGCATAGCTGACGGGCTTTGATACTGACATGGGCTCCAATGGGCTAGCGGCGGTCAACGCACAATGTATTTGAGCAAGGGAAGGAGCTACAAGTTTTTAGGGAGAATTGGTATGACCTGCTTAAATTTGAGCTCAAAAGTAATCTTTTGAGGCTTGCCTTCTTAAATTTTTGATAATGTGAAAAAACCCAATGTCAGTTTTTTTAGCAAATCCCAACAAACGCTCTAGAATTGTCATATGAAAACAAATAAATTTGCCATCCAGTTGTATAGGGACTTAATTTTGTAAAGTGAAAATTACTATGTACTCCCTCCATTTCATAATTATTGTCGTGGTTTTAGAATTATGGAACAGAGGGAGTTGTATAAAAGAGTGACAAAAAACATGTCACGCAGGGGGAGGGTAATTGACATGCATTGGATCCAGATCTGACGTAGGGAAGGAGCTACAAGTTTTAGGGAGAATTGGTATGACCTGCTTAAATTTGACCTCAAAAGTTATCTTTCAAGGCTTAACTTCTTAAATTTTTGATAACATAAAAAAATCTAACGTTAGTTTTTTGGCAAATCCCATTGAACACTCTAGGATTGCCATACGAAAACAAATAAATTTGCCATCCAGTTGTGTAGGGATTTAATTTGGGACAACAGCTGCCCTAAAATAGGGCACCACTGCTCCAAGACCGTGTCATATCTTTCTTCTAGACATATCATAAAACACCTGCAATGCACAAATATATCTAAGTGAAATTACCATAGTTCAAATTAACTGAACTGAATTTTTGCCATAGTTCAGAACTTCAGACTAACTGAACTTGAGCCGAAACAAATCACTTAAGCTATGGCCGCGCCAGGGACGGATTAAAGGGGGGAGGGGGCCCAATGATCGTGTCGCCCCTTAATAGGGGTTCTTGTTCGCTATTTTTTTTCTGTTAGACAACTGACCGTGGGTTGTTTCGCGAGAGCTCCTATAGGGCGCCTTCAGCGCCGCTGAACAGAATTGGCGCCCACTGGAGCGCCCTCGTGTGGGCCGGCCCAGTATCACACAGCGCCAGCGCAAAAAACACTAAAAACGTTGCTGCAGCGAGGATTCGAACTCACGCCATCAACGTGCAGCACGCGCAGACAAACCAGTTGAGCTACTAGTTACTGCTTACAGATTTTACCGTGAAACACTTAACAAACACCTGAAGCCGCGCTGTTCCCAAAAAAAAGCTGACGAACAATAAAAAGAAGTTTCACGAACTTGTTTAAAAAAAGGTTCATGTATTCAAAAAAAGTTCACTCATTTGAGAAAAACTTTCACGGATTTGGAAGTTCACGAAATAAAAAAATGGTAAATAATTTAAGGAAAGTTCACGGATTTGAAAAAGTTCATGAAAATTTAGAAAAAGTTCATGAAATACAACATAGTTCAAGAAAAATGAAAAAAAGTTGATTAAATCTTCTAAAAGTTCATGAATGAAAGTTCACAAACCTCAAATTAGTTCACATATTTTTTTTAAAAATCATCCATTTTAAAAAAACTTCATCAAAATTGAAAAACTTCATCGATTTTAAAAAAAGTTCATCAAAAAAGAAAATGAATTTTGAAAAAAAATGAGTTCATTGATTTTGGAAAAAAAATCATCAAAAATGAAAAAGAGTTCATCGATTTTGAAAAAAGTTCATTGAATTTGAAAAAGAGTTCATCAAATTTGAAAAAAAGATCATCGAATATTAAAAAAGTTCATAGATCTTGAAAAAGTTCATCAAATTTTAAAAAGAGTTCATCGATTTTGAAAAAAACTTCATCGAATTTAAAATAAGTTCATCAATTTTGAAAAAAGTTAATCTATTTTGATAAAAGTTCATTTAATTTTTTAAAAAAAGTTCACGAATTTGAAAAAATGTTCATAGATCTTGAAAAAGTTCATCGAATTTGAAAAAGAGTTCATCAATTTTGAAAAATAGTTTATCAAATTTGAAATAAGTTCATCAATTTTGAAAAAAGTTCATCAAATTTGAAAAAAGTTCATTCAATTTTAATAAAAGTTCATTCAATTTTAATAAAAGTTCACGGATTTGAAAAAATGTTCGCACATTGAAGAAAAAAAGGAAAATAAGAAAATAAAAAGAAAAAAGGAACCAGAAAAAAACGCCTAGAAATCAGCGAAGCAGTGAAAGCTGGTTTGGGGGCTCTCGCGGCCTATGTAAATAAAAGAAAGGAAAGAAGTTAATAGGCAAAAGCCGTACGATGTCCTGCTGGTCAGTGTGCTGCTCTATCATCCAAGAGATCGCGAGTTCAAGCACTCGCGTTCGAAATACTTTTTTTGCTGTAGTTTTGAATAGAAAAAAAGAAGAAAGAAACGGGCCGGCCCAGCGTGACGCGGGGGTATGCGCCCATTTGCGGTTACCGAAGAAATGGGCGCCTTAAGCGCCCGTTAGGAAATGCCTTGTTTCGCCCCCCTGTCCCTGTGTCGTTTGTTAACGTGAAGCCATACAGGTACATGTACATCATATTATTGGCCAACCCAAAACAGCGAGTAGCATTGCAGCCCATCACAGAAGATAAAGGGGCCAGTTAGTAGCCGGCTAGCAGCAGTCGTTCTCTCAAAAAATAAAAAAAGCGATCTGTTTAGAGATAAATGGGGAGAGACTACAATAGAATGTGGACTTGTAGTAGAAAAATAGAAAATACGGATCTGGACCACTAGATGGGAGATTGATGGCCCAGATTTCGGTGGAGGGATCTCACACCACTTAATGTATTTTTCACAGAAAACCCCCTACAAATGGTTAGATATGAAATAGCATATTTGCAGTATAGACATTGAGTCTTTGTGAAATATGACCATTTTCAGATATGCATAGTGTTGCTGCCCATCTTATCGTAGTTTGATACAAAAATATTTGCAAATATTTACTTCATGAAATCCATACACATTTAAGTGTCTATTTTAGCCTCTTGAGACATCACTAATTTTTCAAGAGGGTCGAATATCTTGGTTACTACTAAGAAAACGTCAATATATATCACAAATTGTTTAGCACATGAGAGAACTAAGCCATCTCATATCAAGCAGAACTACATATACATGTCAAACTGGAACGGCAAATTAAGGACTGGAACTATCACCGCTCAGCAAGCATTAATTTGAGTTTTTGAGTACATGAGAATACAACACAAGAGGTATACATAGATCGCTTTTAGTACATGGCAAGTAGGACCGCGTGTAAAGGACTGAAACTATCACCGTCCAACAAGCATCTTGATAGTACATAACAGAAAAGATCTACGAGTATAATTTTGTGTCCTGTTTTAGTGCTTCCTGTTAATCGAGCTTCATCCGCTGGCATTCCTTCTTCTACATGGGAGTTTTAACCTCCATGGACTATTATACACTTGATCAGTTCAATCTACCTAGCTAAGAACACCAAATAAGTAGGTGTCAGTTAGAAACATATACGAAATACCATATCTTGAGAAG
Organism: Thinopyrum elongatum; assembly: GCA_011799875.1. Taxonomy (NCBI): domain Eukaryota; kingdom Viridiplantae; phylum Streptophyta; class Magnoliopsida; order Poales; family Poaceae; genus Thinopyrum; species Thinopyrum elongatum. The sequence continues at coordinate 627,348,984 of CM022303.1, read as the reverse complement.
AGAGACGGCCATTATGTCCAACTTCATTCACCGCTCCAACCAAGGATACATAACCTAGATGTCAAACTTGAGATGAAATTCCGAGTACACATGACCAATCAGGATCACCCTTGAGTTTGATGCTGACATTCCAGCTTCTACATGGGAGTTTTCAAATCAAATAAAAATGACATGTGATAGCAGGATAAATCTAACAGAGAGAGTACAACATTGAAACTAATTTTTCACAAGAGATCAGTATAAGACGCATATGTTCTAACTCAAAAAGAATTCTAACAACTGACAAACATTCATGTTCATACCATTGAATGGACCTTAGCCGCTTGCATAAAAACCAGCTCATAAAAGTTTCATAGTGGTGAAGGTTTGAGATTATGACCCAAGGTTACAATTATAAATTTGACTTTAACCGTCTAAAAAGGACAATTATTGGACATGGATACAAACATATGGGGCATGCAAAATGTAAATCTGGGTTACCTTGAGAAAAATAGGAATGTAGGCTATAGATTCACACCGGGTTAAAGCCTGCACGGGCATGCTACCTATGACCAATGTATTACAATTTCAAGGATTAGTTAAAAGCATAAATGAGAAGGACAAACAAGTGGCATCGAGCAATTTAAAGGGAGTTTCATGACTACCCTGGAGATGCATATTATTACATGCTATTACACTGGGGCTTATACAGAGAACCCTGCAAGACAAATTGTAAGTTTAATACCATCGACCTTGTGTCACAAACGTAATACCATATTGATGTGTAAAAAAATACTACATGCTATTTACTTATGAAATCTCATTTTCTGTCACATGTAGTAATATATTTTGAAGCAAACTAAAATTCAACTACTATTAGCCAGATGCAATGCACATTCAACCAGTATTGCAGCTTGTGAGCAGTGTAGGTACCTCTTGAGAGAATGATTGTTTCTGTTTTGGAGTACTGAAGTCATCAATGAGAAGCGCAAATTGTTTGCCCTCGATGCCACCATTTTGGGAATATAATCCATATACTAGGACACTTTCTATTGTTCTCTGTTAAAATACTTTTTGTGCACTATATTTTGGTTTCTGAAATATTAGAAGCTTGCCCATGCCAGTCAAGGAACCAGCCTCACATATTAGTTTGTTATCTAACAGCTTGTGGACTTTCTTGCAACCGCTGCTTATTTCTATTGTGGTATAGCACAGAAGCTACATATATACTTGTTTAATCTGTATTAAAATAGTATAATGTTTATTATGATTTATGAAGAAATGCATGGAACAGATCTTACTTGCTGGTCCTGGCATGCTAATGTTGACATTTTTACTTGGCACTGCTCTCAAGCTGTTCACTTCCAATTAAAATGGATGTATACTAGCAACTTTAATACTTTTGTCGGGGGATGACCCCCGGTAGTCCCAAGACGGCGAGCCGGACGGGGTGCCAGCCTGCTTAGGCCGGCTGCTCCGGCTCGTGCCTGCTCCAGCCAGCCGGCTGCCCGAAGTCAACTACGGCGTCCCATAGGACACACACAGATGAGATGGTTGTACCCTGCAACAACGCACTGGTGGTGAATAGTGGAGCACTGGCGCTGTTCATCCACCATCATCATCAGCTACAGTGGCGCATCGTCATCTACAGTACATCTCCATCATCCACAGTGCGCGTCGTCACCTACAGTGACTGTTGTCTCCTCGGCGTCTGTCGATAAAAGACCCCAGGGTGCTCCTCGTCTCAGTATGTTCGCGGACGCTCGTTCCCGCCTCTCTCCTCCAGATGATGACACCAGGGCCCCGCGCCCATGTAATCTTACCGTTGTAGCCCCCGGGGGGCCAGCCTATAAGACCCCCGGTGCCCCTCCATGCAGAGGGGTTCACCTCATTAGGCTCTCACCTCAACAGACACACTCTCACACACCCGAGGCGGGGCAGAAGGCCAGCTCCTTCTTCCTCCTCTCCCAAACAGCTCCAGGAGCAACCTTATAGCCCTTGTGTACCCCAAACTATATTCGGCAGGACTAGGGGTGTTACCTCCCTCCGAGGGCCCCGAACCTTGGTACGTCTCGTGTCTCACACTTGCGCGTGCCAACCTCGCCTTCGGAACTCACCGGCGTCCTCACGTAGCCCCCCACTTTTAGCCATCCCATGCCATCTGCCGTGAGATCACCACGACAGTTGGCGCCCACCGTGGGGCTGCTCGCAGAGTCAGCCGGAGTCAAGTTCCGGACGAGGCCCTTCACCGGCTCCGGCCAGCGCCTTGTGCACGGTGTGGTTCCCACATCCGGCGCGGGCACTGCCGGCTCCGCTGATTGCTTCATCGTTCCCTTCAGTGTGTTCGCGTGGCCGTCACGCTCGTCCCCGACATCTTCCCGAGCATGGTGCATGACATCATCGACTCGCCCGTCCCTGTTGGCTGCGCCGTCGCCGACAATGTCGCGAACCTCTAGACCCGCGTGGAGGTACTGGTCACCGGCTCCAGCCACACCGCCTTGGCCCAGGCTGCTGCGGCTCCGGCTCGCGCCGACCTGGCCGATCCGCTGCGCGCGACGCTGCAGAACCTGCGCGCCCCCATCGCGACCGACGCCGACCCAGCCGCAGCTGCGGCTCAGCTCAACGAGGAGCACCAGCGCTTGCTGGACGAAGCCTTGGCGCTCACTGCAGAGCGGCATCGGGTGAAGTCCGCTCAGCGTGAGTACGACGCCGTCCATGGCCTCACCACTAGAAGAAATATGTCAACTTGTGACCTTCTGTCAGTGACCCTGCAAGAATTGGTCATAAATCTACGACCATTTGAGACCAACTGGTCATAAGCTGTTCGGGGGGCTCCAAACCCTAAACCATAACGACCATTTTGGTCAGAAAGGTCGTAATTTCCTGACACAAAATGGTCATAAAGCAAACAACATTGGTCCGCTGCCTTATTTCTAGCTGATCACAACCAATATAGATGACCATAGCCTTGTAAATTGTGGTGCATTGCTATGACTAGGCGCCACCTCATCAGTTTTGCCTATGTGTCATGTCCATGTGTTAATTTTTTCCTAGGTTGTGAAGCAGCCTATATTTTTGTCATTCCCAAAATTCCCAAAAAAATTAGGCACTCTTTACTATCCAAATCATTGCCTCATGACAAAATTTAGCTCAATTTGCCTAGTAAATCTTCCTCAACAAATTTCCAAAGTTTCGGTTTAGCTAGAACCGTTGTGAAGGAAGTACTAGCTAGGCATATCTAATGAGTTCAATTTTTGCCACATCTTCTATATGCCCAAATCATAGCTCTTCACAAAATTTGAGCCCCATATAACAATCCATGTGAGCTCACCATCCAATCTTTGTTTCTGGTAATATTTTCAGTTTGTGAAGCAACTATATTTTATATAAATTTATAATTGCTGAAAATTTATCAGGACATGACCCTGCCCATAGAACCACCCTCCACCAAATTTTAGCTCATTTAATTTAGCCAATTTCCCTTAATATTTTTCCCAATTTTTTGTTCAGTGGAGAGCACTGTGAATGAAGTACCATTTTTATTTGTCCAAATGGTATAAATTTTTTACAGTGCCTTCATATGCCCAAATTATCAACCTCCTCCAAATTTTAGCTCAATTCATTTGTTCATTTAAGAACAGCTTCAACATTCATATTTCTGTCCAGTATAGTACTTTGCAAAGGAAGTGACACCTAGGCTCCTCCATTTGAGCTGCAAATTTGCCAAGACAGTCTCCTTAGTAGATGGTCATCCTCGGCCAAAACTCAGGCCCATTGGCCATGTGCATTTTCCCCACCACTAATCAAACACTTGGCTGCTAATTCATGTTTGAGCTTAGTTCAGTCTCCTCGTGAGATTTTTCTATTGCCTTCTTCTTCCTAACACCTACCGGGGGAGTTCCCAACCCACCAAACATGCCTAGGCCGCCCAGAATGCGTGGCAACGTCACGATCACTGTCACAGCCCTAGAATACTTGCTTGTAAATAGTTGCATTTGTGAGAAGCACTCATGCATCATGTTTAAATTCAAGAAACTTGAATTGAGGAAATTTGAAAAGCCTCAAAATTTAATTAACAGAAGAGCAAGAACCCTGAAAATTGCATTCAATGAAGCCAAAATGTTCATCTTTGATGTTTGATATTTTTGGCAAGGGTTTTGATCCAAACCAGAAATAATGAACATTTTTGAAGATTATTCTGGGGCTTTGGATTTAAATCATTATTGTATTTGAATTTGGAATTATATTCATAATTATAGAATATATTTCAAATAACTTTGAAATGTTTTACGTGCTTTTGGAAAAGTCCATCCAGCAACATAAAAATATTCAAAGGGTTTTGTCACTGTTTTGAAATTGTTTTGAATTTTAAACAGTGGCAGAATATTAAACAAAACAAAACAGAACAGAAAAATAAAACAGAGCAGCCTTACCTGGCTTGGTGTTAAATTTACCTGGTAACTCGTTACAAAATAATCGTAACTAGCAAGAATTCAAAACGGTGCCCAGGCTCATCTACTCCGGTGAACAGTAAAAAAAATAGCAAAAAAAATAAAAAAGTCTGAAATTTGTTCTACAAAGTGCACCTTTTGAAAGTTTCTTTGACAAGCCAATTTTTCTATTTTTGCGAGGAGCTCCTCAAATGTTCAAACACCTTGCCACATACTACAGACAAAGTTTGGATTTTCTTATGTGTTTTTGCGATTTCAAAGGGCAGCAACTTCTGAATTGAGAGTCAAAATTATGATCCGTATTCTCGAATTGATTTCTTGCAACAAGCTCTTAGAAATTCATTCTTCATAAAAATTTGCATGCATTTAGAATACTACTAAAAGTATTCAGATTTTGACAGCTATCCAGATACACGAGAACCGAGGAGAAAAATGGGTTTGACATTTCGTTCAGAAATTTATCAATAACTGATCAAGATTCATAAATTTGACAAAATTTAAAACATTTCAAAGAAAATTATCAATATCTCCAGAAAAACTTAAGTTTGGTGCTTAAATTTATCACATCCTAAAATAATTAGAACACTTTGGTATTGAACTGAAGTAGGCGGACTAGTTTATTGCATCATTTCAGCCCATGATAAACTTATGTATCACCAAAGTTTTGGTTACCGGGCAGTAAATTTGGTTATGTCTCAGCAACCGCAAATCTCTGTAGCCCAGAAGAAATTGCATTACCGAATAGAAAATCCGGAACTTTTTGCTACAAATGAATTTGGAGTAAATTTTGGTCGGATTTCAAATTCATTAAATCGTCCGGTAACTACTCGGTATTTTTTTTGGAAATCGGAAATCTCGGGGACCAACGAGATTCTTTTGTATCTGGAATCAGAACCTTGTGTGTCACAATTTCTATTACTAGACATCCGTTCAAATCTGATGTAGAAAGCCCACACTTCTATTTCCTAATGTTCGCACTGTTCACTCTTGAGATGCCTCGTGATCAAAGTGCGTTCAAGAACCCACGCACTCCACCCAACATGTACTGGACATGGTCCCTCGGCAAGGTTAATTGAGTTCAATCTTGATGGCGCGATTCAGACGGCATGCACCGATAGCTGCTCGAAGTTGATTTGTGGTGTGGGATAGAGCTTCCTTTCCTGGAGCAACCAACATAACCTATGGAGGTATTGATTATCCCTTAATGATTTAAGCCCTTGCCATAGAGGTGCAGTGTTGCTTGCTGCTACCATGTCTTCGTTGAAATGTATTGACCGTCTCTCTCCATTAGTTTCTGACATTTGGATGAATTGCCTAAAGTATGAATTCAATATGGTATCATCAAAGGAAATATGATAAACCTATGTATCACCAAAGTTTTGGTTACCGGGCAGTAAATTCGGTTACGGCTCTGTAACCACGAATCTCAGTAGCCCACAAGATATTGTGTACGGAACAGGAAATCCTGATTTTCTGGATATGAATGAATTTTGACTAAATTTTGTTCGGATTTGAAATTCATTAAAATAATCGTGTGGAAACTACCTGGTATTTTTGGGAAACTGAAAATCTCAATGACCCACGAGATTCTTTTGCATCCGGAATGCAAAACCTTGTGTGTCACGAATTCTATACTAGACATCCGTCCAAATCGGATGTAGAAAGCCCATGCATTGGTCTCCAAGTGTCTGCACTGCTCACTCTTGAGATGCCTAGTGGTCAAAGTGCGTCTAAGAACTCACTTGCCCCGCCCAACATGTACTTGACATGGTCCCCTGGCAAGGTCAATTGAGTTCAACCCTGATGGCGCAATTCAGACGACGTGCACTGAGAGCAGCTCGAAGTTGATTTGTGGTGTGGGATAGAGCTTTCTTTCCTGGAGCAACCTGCATAACCTATGGAGGTACTGATTGCCCCTTAACGATTTAAGCACTTGCCCATGGAGGTGTGGTGTTGTTTGCTGCTATGGTGTCTTTGTTGAAATGTATTGACCCTCTCTCTCTCCATCAATTTGTGACATTTGAATGAATTGACGAAATCATGAATTTAATATGGTATTAAAGCCAAGAGATCTCGAGTGCAACACTCCGCCAACACAATATTAAAAAAGATTGTGTGGCATACATTAGTTCCATGTATAAGTAAGATTGACATCCTTGTTGGTAATGTTGAGGACATTTTTATTTGTGTCGCGGAGCTTATCATTGGTTTCAGAACATTGTACCTCCCCGCGATGATATCTTGATTTTTCAGCTAGGGAAAGTTGTTACTTGATACAAACCCATGCACTTGGGCGTCCAACTACTTTTTACTTGTTAGGCTATACACCTAGCAGCGAGCAGGATCCAAGAGGAATCACCTCTGTGGCGATTTGGGCCATGCGCTAGTAGAGAGCATTGTCGACACTATGGGTCATGTGCGGACCATGGTGTCGGGTCGTAGGAAGCAGCTGCGGCGCTGGATAGAGGCAGTTGTGGTGGCAATTTGGGGGGGGGGGGATGAGTCGCCACTGCAAATCACCAAAATGCGGGAGGCTTTGGGGGCATAGCTGACGGGCTTTGATACTGACATGGGCTCCAATGGGCTAGCGGCGGTCAACGCACAATGTATTTGAGCAAGGGAAGGAGCTACAAGTTTTTAGGGAGAATTGGTATGACCTGCTTAAATTTGAGCTCAAAAGTAATCTTTTGAGGCTTGACTTCTTAAAATTTTGATAATGTGAAAAAACCCAATGTCAGTTTTTTAGCAAATCCCAACAAACGCTCTAGAATTGTCATATGAAAACAAATAAATTAGCCATCCAGTTGTATAGGGACTTAATTTTGTAAAGTGAAAATTACTATGTACTCCCTCTGTTTCATAATTATTGTCGTGGTTTTACAATTATGGAACGGAGGGAGTTGTATAAAAGAGTGACAAAAAACATGTCACGCTGGGGGAGGGTAATTGACATGCATTGGATCCAGATCTGACGTAGGGAAGGAGCTACAAGTTTTAGGGAGAATTGGTATGACCTGCTTAAATTTGACCTCAAAAGTTATCTTTCAAGGCTTAACTTCTTAAATTTTTGATAACATAAAAAAATCTAACGTTTGTTTTTTGGAAAATCCCATTGAACACTCTAGGATTGCCATACGAAAACATCATTGTACATGGTTTAGTTCGACCATAAACGGCAAGAAAACGACTGACATTGTTTTGACCACGACCAATATGCTACACCTTAAACTCTCTAATTTCACCCAAGAGCAACTTCACCTCTTCAATCAGGCCGAGAGCGTCGTCGGAGCCGTCCTGAGATGATCAATGCCTTGTAGCCCTAAGATCTGGTAAAGAGAAAAATGACAACTAAAAAGTTAGACAAACAATATGGTATAATTAGAGTGGAAATTGATGGTCTAACAATAGATAAACAACTTATATTAGAGCAAAACAATATGGTCAAGCTTGTGTGTGTGTAAATCGATGTGTGCAATTATAAAAAAATTGAATATTCACTACACAAGATGTCTGATGAATTGTTGGATGGAGGGGCTCTAGAACTACGCACTGAGGCCTATCTATGTATGTTGGACAAACTAACTCTATAACTTTTACTTCTACCTTGGAGCATCTTCAACAGCTGCCCTGTTTTAAGGCACGAGAACAGTGTGGAGTAAAGAAATTTGGGACAACAGCTGCCCTAAAATAGGGCACCACTGCTCCAAGACCGTGTCATATCTTTCTTCTAGACATATCATAAAACACCTGCAATGCACAAATATATCTAAGTGAAATTACCATAGTTCAAATTAACTGAACTGAACTTTTGCCATAGTTCAGAACTTCAGACTAACTGAACTTGAGCCGAAATAAATCACTTAAGCTATGGCCACGCCAGGGACGAATTCAAGGGGGGAGGGAGCCCAACGATCGTGTCGCCCCTTAATAGGGGTTCTTGTTCGCTAATTTTTTCTGTTAGACAACTGACCGTGGGTTGTTTCGCGGGAGCTCCTATAGGGCGCCTTCAGCGCCGCTGAACACAATTGGCGCCCACTGGAGCGCCCTCGTGTGGGCCGGCCCAGTATCACATAGTGCCAGCGAAAAAAACACTAAAAACGTTGCTGCAGCGAGGATTCGAACTCACGCCATCGACGTGCAGCACGCGCAGGCAAACCAGTTGAGCTACTAGTTACTGCTTACAGATTTTACCGCGAAACACTTAACAAACACCTGAAGCTGCGCTGTTCCCAAAAAAAAAAGCTGATGAACAATAAAAAGAAGTTTCACGAACTTGTTTAAAAAAAGGTTCATGTATTAAAAAAAAGTTCACTCATTTGAGAAAAACTTTCACAGATTTGGAAGTTCACAAAATTAAAAAAAGGTCAATAATTTAAGGAAAGTTCACGGATTTGAAAAAGTTCATGAAAATTTAGAAAAAGTTCATGAAATACAACATAGTTCAAGAAAAATGAAAAAAAGTTGATTAAATCTTCTAAAAGTTCATGAATGAAAGTTCACTAACCTCAAAATTAGTTCACATATTTTTTTTAAAAATCATCCATTTTAAAAAAAGTTCATCAAAATTGAAAAAACTTCATCAATTTTAAAAAAAGTTCATCAAAAAAGAAAATTAATTTTGAAAAAAAATGAGTTCATTGATTTTGGAAATAAAATCATCAAAAATGAAAAAGAGTTCATTGATTTTTAAAAAAGTTCATTGAATTTGAAAAAGAATTCATCACATTTGAAAAAAGTTCATCGAATATTAAAAAAGTTCATAGATCTTGAAAAAGTTCATCGAATTTAAAAAAGAGTTCATCGATTTTGAAAAAAACTTCATCGAATTTGAAATAAGTTCATCAATTTTGAAAAAAGTTAATCGATTTTGATAAAAGTTCATTCAATTTTTAAAAAAAAGTTCATGAATTTGAAAAAATTATCATAGATCTTGAAAAACTTCATCGAATTTGAAAAAGAGTTCATCGATTTTGAAAAATAGTTCATCGAATTTGAAATAAGTTCATCAATTTTGAAAAAAGTTCATCAAATTCGAAAAAAGTTCATCGATTTTGATAAAAGTTCATTCAATTTTAAAAAAAGTTCACGAATTTGAAAAAATGTTCGCACATTGAAGAAAAAAATGAAAAAAAGAAAAGAAACAGAAAAAAGGAACAAGAAAAAAACGCCCAGAAATCAGCGAAGCAGTGAAAGCTGGTTTGGGGGCTCTCGCGGCCTATGTAAATAAAAGAAAGGAAATAAGTTCATAGGCAAAAGCCGTACGATGTCCTGCTGGTCAGTGCGCTGCTCTATCATCCAAGAGATCGCGAGTTCGAGCACTCGCATTCGAAATACTTTTTTTGCTGTAGTTTTGAACAGAAAAAAAGAAGAAAGAAACGGGCCGGCCCAGTGTGACGCGGGGGTATGCGCCCATTTGCGGTTACCGAAGAAATGGGCGCCTTAAGCACCCTTTAGGAAATGCCTTGTTTCGCCCCCTGTCCCTGTGTCGTTTGTTAACGTGAAGCCATATAGGTACATGTACATCATATTATTGGCCAACCCAAAACAGCGAGTAGCATTGCAGCCCATCACAGAAGATAAAGGGGCCAGTTAGTAGCCGGCTAGCAGCAGTCGTTCTCTCAAAACATAAAAAGGCGATCTGTTTAGAGATAAATGGGGAGAGACTACAATAGAATCTGGACTTGTAGTAGAAAAATAGAAAAGACGGATCTGGACCACTAGATGGGAGACTGATGGCCCAGATTTCGGTGGAGGGATCTCACACCACTTAATGTACTTTTCACAGAAAACCCCCTACAAATGGTTAGATATGAAATAGCATATTTGTAGTATAGACATTGAGTCTTTGTGAAATATGACCATTTTCAGATATGCATAGTGTTGCTGCCCATCTTATCGTAGTTTGATAAAAAAATATTTGCAAATATTTACTTCATGAAATCCATACACATTTAAGTGTCTATTTTAGCCTTTTAAGACATCACTAATTTTTCAAGAGGGTCGAACATCTTGGTTACTACTAAGAAAACGTCAATATATATCACTAATTGTTTAGCACATGAGAGAACTAAGCCATCTCATATCAAGCAGAACTACATATACATGTCAAACTGGAACGGCAAATTAAGGACTGGAACTATCACCGCTCAGCAAGCATTAATTTGAGTATTTGAGTACATGAGAATACAACACAAGAGGTATACATAGATCGCTTTTAGTACATGGCAAGTAGGACCGCGTGTAAAGGACTGGAACTATCACCGTCCAACAAGCATCTTGATAGTACATAACAGAAAAGATCTACGAGTATAACTTTGTGTCCTGTTTTAGTGCTTCCTGTTAATTGAGCTTCATCCGCTGGCATTCCTGCTTCTACATGGGAGTTTTAACCTCCATGGACTATTATACACTTGATCAGTTCAATCTACCTAGCTAAGAACACCAAATAAGTAGGTGTCAGTTAGAAACATATACGAAATACCATATCTTGAGAAGAGAGACGGTCATTATGTCCAACTTCATTCACCGCTCCAACCAAGGATACATAACCTAGATGTCAAACTTGAGATGAAATTCCGAGTACACATGACCAATCAGGATCACCCTTGAGTTTGATGCTGACATTCCAGCTTCTACATGGGAGTTTTCAAATCAAATAAAAATGACATGTGATAGCAGGATAAATCTAGCAGAGAGAGTACAACATTGAAACTAATTTTTCGCAAGAGATCAATATAAGACGCATATGTTCTAACTCAAAAAGAATTCTAACAACTGACAAACATTCATGTTCATACCATTGAATGGACCTTAGCCGCTTGCATAAAAACCAGCTCATAAAAGTTTCATAGTGGTGATGGTTGGAGATTATGACCCAAGGTTACAATTATAAATTTGACTTTACCTGTCTAAAAAGGACAATTATTGGACATGGATACAAACATATGGGGCATGCAAAATGTAAATCTGGGTTACCTTGAGAAAAATAGGAATGTAGGCTACAGATTCACACCGGGTTAAAGCCGTGCATGCTACCAATGACCAATGTATTTCAATTTCAAGGATTACTTAAAAGCATAAATGAGACGGACAAACAAGTGGCATCGAGCAATTTAAAGGGAGTTTTATGACTGCCCTGGAGATGCATATTATTACATGCTATTACACTGGGGCTAATACAGAGAACCCTGCAAGACAAATTGTAAGTTTAATACCATCGACCTTGTGTCACAAACGTAATACCCTCCAGATGATGACACCAGGGCCCCGCGCCCATGTAATCTTACCGTTGTAACCCCCGGGGGGCTAGCCTATAAGTCCCCGGTGCCCCTCCATGCAGAGGGGTTCACCTCATTAGGTTCTCACCTCAACACACACACACTCTCACACACCCGAGGCGGGGCAGAAGGCCAGCTCCTTCTTCCTCCTCTCCCAAACAGCTCCAGGAGCAACCTTATAGCCCTTGTGCACCCCAAACTATATTCGGCAGGACTAGGGGTGTTACCTCCCTCGGAGGGCCCCGAACCTTGGTACGTCTCGTGTCTCACACTTGTGCATGCCAACCTCGCCTTCGGAACTCACCGGCGTCCTCATGTAGCCCCCCACTTTTAGCCATCCCATGCCATCTGCCGTGAGATCACCACGACAGTTGGCGCCCACCGGGGGGCTGCTCGCAGAGTCAGCCGGAGTCAAGTTCCGGACGAGGCCCTTCACCGGCTCCAGCCAGCGCCTTGTGCACGGTGTGGTTCCCACATCTGGCGCGGGCACCGCCGGCTCCGCTGATGGCTTCATCGTTCCCTTCGGTGTGTTCCGCGTCGCCGTCACGCTCGTCCCCGAAATCTTCCCGAGCATGGTGCTGAAGGAAATATGCCCTAGAGGCAATAATAAAGTTATTATTTATTTCCTTATTTCATGATAAATGTTTATTATTCATGCTAGAATTGTATTAACCGAAAACTTGATACATGTGTGAATACATAGACAAAATAGAGTGTCACTAGTATGCCTCTACTTGACTAGCTCGTTAATCAAAGATGGTTATGTTTCCTAACCATAGACATGAGTTGTGATTTGATTAACGGGATCACATCATTAGGAGAATGATGTGATTGACTTGACCCATTCCGTTAGCTTAGCACTTGATCGTTTAGTATGTTGCTATTGCTTTCTTCATGACTTATACATGTTCCTATGACTATGAGATTATGCAACTCCCGTTTACCGGAGGAACACTTTGTGTGCTACCAAACGTCACAACGTAACTGGGTGATTATAAAGGTGCTCTATAGGTGTCTCCGAAGGTACTTGTTGAGTTGGCGTATTTCGAGATTAGGATTTGTCACTCCGATTGTCGGAGAGGTATCTCTGGGCCCACTCGGTAATGCACATCACTATAAGCCTAGCAAGCATTGTAACTAATGAGTTAGTTGCGGGATGATGTATTACGGAACGAGTAAAGACACTTGCCGGTAACGAGATTGAACTAGGTATTGAGATACCGACGATCGAATCTCGGGCAAGTAACATACCGATGACAAAGGGAACAACGTATGTTGTTATGCGGTTTGACCGATAAAGATCTTTGTAGAATATGTGGGAGCCAATATGAGCATCCAGGTTCCGCTATTGGTTATTGACCGGAGATGTGTCTCGGTCATGTCTACATAGTTCTCGAACCCGTAGGGTCCGCACGCTTAAAGTTCGGTGACGATCGGTATTATGAGTTTATGTGATTTGATGACCGAAGTTTGTTCCGAGTCCCGGATGAGATCGGGGACATGACGAGGAGTCTCGAAATGGTCGAGAGGTAAAGATTGATATATTGGAAGGCTATATTCGGACATCGGAAAGGTTCCGAGTGATTCGGGTATTTTTCGGAGTACCGGAGAGTTACGGGAATTCGCCGGGGAGTATATGGGCCTTATTGGGCTTTAGGGGAAAGAGAGAGGGGAGGCTGCGCGCCCCCCCAAGGCTTAGTCTGAATTGGACTAGGGGGAGGGGCGGCGCCCCCTCCTTCCTTCTCTTCTCTTTTCCCTTTCCTTCTCTCCTACTCCTACTACATGGAAGGGGGGGAATCCTACTCCCGGTGGGAGTAGGACTCCCCAGGGCGCGCCATAGAGAGGGCCGGCCCCTCCCCTCCTCCACTCCTTTATATACGTGGCCAGGGAGCACCCCAAATACACACAAGTTGATCATTGATCTCTCTTAGCCGTGTGCGGTGCCCCCCTCCACCATAATCCACCTCGGTAATATCGTAGCGGTGCTTAGGCGAAGCCCTGCGTCGGTAGCATCATCATCACCGTCATCACGCCGTCGTGCTGACGGAACTCTCCCTCGAAGCTCTGCTGGATCGGAGTTCGTGGGACGTCATCGAGCTGAACGTGTGCTGAACTCGGAGGTGCCGTGCGTTCGGTACTTGGATCGGTCGGATCGTGAAGACGTACGACTACATCAACCGCGTTATGCTAACAGTTCCGCTTTCGGTCTACGAGGGTACGTGGACACACTCTCCCCTCTCGTTGCTATGCATCACCATGATCCTGTGTGTGCGTAGGAATTTTTTTGAAATTACTACGTTCCCCAACAGTGGCATCCGAGCCTGGTTTTATGCGTATATGTTATATGCATGAGTAGAACACAAGTGAGTTGTGGGCGATACAAGTCATACTGCTTACCAGCATGTCACACTTTGGTTCGGCGGTATTGTTGGATGAAGCGGCCCGGACCGACATTACGCGTACGCTTACGCGAGACTGGTTTTACCGCCGTGCTTTGCACACAGGTGACTAGCGGGTGTCAGTTTCTCCAACTTTAGTTGAACCAAGTGTGGCTACGCCCGGTCCTTGTGAAGGTTAAAACAACACTAACTTGACGAACTATCGTTGTGGTTTTGATGCGTAGGTAAGAACGGTTCTTGCTCAGCCCGTAGCAGCCACGTAAAACTTGCAACAACAAAGTAGAGGACGTCTAACTTGTTTTTGCAGGGCATGTTGTGATGTGATATGGTCAAGACATGATGCTATATTTTATTGTATGAGATGATCATGTTTTGTAACTGAGTTATCGGCAACTGGCAGGAGCGATATGGTTGTCGTTTTATTGTATGCAATACAATCGCCATGTAATGCTTTACTTTATTACTAAGCGGTAGCGATAGTCATAGAAGCAATAGTTGGCGAGACGACAACGATGCTACGATGGAGATCAAGGTGTCGCGCCGGTGACGATGGTGATCATGACGGTGCTTCGGAGATGGAGATCACAAGCACAAAGATGATGATGGCCATATCATATCACTTATATTGATTGCATGTGATGTTTATCCTTTATGCATCTTATTTTGCTTTGTTTGACGGTAGCATTATAAGATGATCTCTCACTAAATTTCAAGGTAAAAGTGTTCTCCCTGAGTATGCACCGTTGCCAAAGTTCGTCGTGCCGAGACACCACGTGATGATCGGGTGTGATAAGCTCAACGTTCATCTACAACGGGTGCAAGCCAGTTTTGCACACGCAGAATACTCGGGTTAAACTTGACGAGCCTAGCATATGCAGAAATGGCCTCAGAACACTGAGACCGAAAGGTCGAGCGTGAATCATATAGTAGATATGATCAACATAGTGATGTTCACCATTGAAAACTACTCCATTTCACGTGATGATCGGTTATGGTTTAGTTGATTTGGATCACGTGATCACTTAGATGATTAGAGAGATGTCTATCTAAGTGGGAGTTCTTGAGTAATATGATTAATTGAACTTTAATTTATCATGAACTTAGTCCTGGTAGTATTTGCAAATTATGTTGTAGATCAATAGCTCGCGTATAGCTCCCCTGTTTTATTTTTGATATGTTCTTAGAGAAAACTAAGTTGAAAGATGATAGTAGCAATGATGCGGACTGGTCCCGTGATCTGAGGTTTATCCTCATTGCTGCACAGAAGAATTATGTCCTTGATGCACCGCTAGGTGACAGAACTATTGCAGGAGCAGATGCAGACGTTATGAATGTTTGACAAGCTCGGTATGATGACTACTTGATAGTTTAGTGCACCATGCTTTACGGCTTAGAATCGGGACTTCAAAAATGTTTTGAATGACATGGAGCATATGAGATGTTCCAAGAGCTGAAATCGGTATTTCAGACTCATGCCCGTGTCGAGAGGTATGAGACCTCTGACAAGTACTTCGCCTACAAGATGGAGGAGAATAGCTCAACCAGTGAGCATGTGTTCAGAATGTCTGAGTACTACATTTGCTTGAATCAAGTGGGAGTTAATCTTCTGGATAAGATAGTAATTGACATAATTCTCTAGTCACTATCACCAAGTTACTGGAACTTCGTGATGAACTATAATATGCAAGGGATGACAAAAACGGTTCCCGAGCTCTTCGTGATGCTGAAATCAACGAAGGTAGAAATCAAGAAAGAGCATCAAGTGTTGATGGTTAACAAGACCACTAGTTTCAAGAAAAAGGGCAAAGGGAAGAAGGGGAACTTCAAGAAGAATAGCAAGCAAGTTGCTACTCCCGGGAAGAAGCCCAAGTCTGGGCCTAAGCCTGAAACTGAGTGCTTTTGCAAAGGGACTGCTCACTGGAAGCGGAACTGCCCCAAGTATTTGGCGGATAAGAAGGATGGCAAAGTGAACAAAGGTATATTTGATATACATGTTATTGATGTGTATTTTACTAGTGTTCATAGTAGCCCCTGGGTATTTGATACCGGTTCAGTTGCTATGATTAGTAACTCGAAATAGGTGTTGCAAAATGAATAGAGACTAGTTGAGGACGAGGTGACGATGTGTGTTGGAAGAGATTCCAAGGTTGATAAGATCACCAACGCACACTCCCTCTATTTTCGGGATTAGTGTTGAACCTAAATAAATGTTATTTGGTGTTTGCGTTGAGCATGAAAATGATTGGATCATGTTTATTGCAAAATAAAAGTTATTTGGTGTTTGCGTTGAGCATGAATATGATTGGATCATGTTTATTGCAATACGGTTATTCATTTAAGTCAAAGAATAATTGTTGTTCTGTTTACATGAATAAAAACCTTCTATGGTCATACACCCAATGTAAATGGTTTATTGAATCTCGATCGTAGTGATACACATATTCATAATATTGAAGCCAAAAGATGCAAAGTTAGTAATGATAGTGCAACTTATTTGTGGCACTGCCATTTTGGTCATATTGGTGTAAAGCGCATGAAGAAACTCCATACTGATGGACTTTTTGGAATCACTTGATTATGAATCATTTGATGCTTGCAAACCATGCCTCATGGGCAAGATGACTAAAACTCCGTTCTCCGGAACAATGGAGCGAGCTACGGACTTATTGGAAATAATACATACCGATGTATGCGGTCCGATGAGTATTGAGGCTCGCAGTGGGTATCGTTATTTTCTCACCTTCACAGATGATTTGAGCAGATATGGGTATATCTACTTGATGAAACATAAGTCTGAAACAATTGAAAAGTTCAAAGAATTTCAGAGTGAAGCGGAAAATCATCGTAACAAGAAAATAAAGTATCTACGATCTGATCGTGGAGGAGAATATTTGAGTTACGAGTTTGGTCTTCATTTGAAACAATGCGGAATAATTTCGCAACTCACGCCACCTGGAACACCACAGCGTAATGGTGTGTCCGAACATCGTAACCGTACTTTATTAGATATGGTGCAATCTATGATGTCTCTTGCCGATTTACCACTATCGTTTTGGGGTTATGCATTAGAGACAGCTGCATTCACGTTAAATAGGGCACCATCTAAATCCGTTGAGACGACACCGTATGAACTGTGGTTTGGCAAGAAACCAAAATTGTCGTTTCTTAAAGATTGGTGTTGCGATACTTATGTGAAAAAGTTTCATCCTGATAAGCTCAAACCCAAAGCGGAGAAGTGCGTCTTCATAGGATACCCAAAAGAAACTGTTGGGTACACCTTCTATCACAGATCCGAAGGCAAGATATTTGTTGCTAAAAATGGATCCTTTCTAGAGAAGGAGTCTCTCTCGAAAGAAGTGAGTGGAAGGAAAGTAGAACTTGATGAGGTAGTGGTACCTTCTCTTGAATTGGAAAGTAGTTCATCACAGAAATCAGTTCCAGTGATGCCTACACCAATTAGTGAGGAAGCTAATGATGATGATCATGAAGCTTCAGATCAAGTTACTACAGAACCTCGTAGGTCAACCAGAGTATGTTCCGCACCAGAGTGGTACGGTAATCCTGTTCTGGAAGTCATGTTACCTACGAACTATGAGGAAGCGATGATGAGCCCAGATTCCGATAAATGGCTTGAGGCCATGAAATCTGAGATAGGATCCATGTATGAGAACAAAGTATGGACTTTGACTGACTTGCCCGATGATCGGCGAGCCATTGAGAAAAAATGGATCTTCAAGAGGAAGATAGACGCTGATAGTAGTGTTACTATCTACAAAGCTCGAATTGTCGAAAAAGTTTTTTGACAAGTTAAAGGTGTTGACTATGATGAGATTTTCTCACTCGTATCGATGCTTAAAGTCTGTCCGAATCATGTTAGCAATTGCTGCATTTTATGAAATCTGGCAAATGGATGTCAAAACTACATTCCTTAATGGAATTTTTAAAGAAGAAGTTGTATATGATGCAACCATAAGGTTTTGTCAATCCTAAAGGTGTTAACAAAATGTGCAAGCTCCAGGAATCCATCTATGGGCTGGTGCAAGCATCTCAGAGTTGGAATATACGCTTTGATGAAGTGATCAAAGCATATGGTTTTATACAGACTTACGGTGAAGCCTGTATTTACAAGAAAGTGAGTGGGAGCTCTGTAGCATTTCTGATATTATATGTGGATGACATATTGTTTATTGGAAATGATATAGAATTTCTGGATAGCATAAAAGGATACTTGAATAAAAAGACCTCGGTGAAGCTGCTTAAGTATTGAGCATCAAGATCTATAGGGATAGATCGAGACGCTTAATAGGACTTTCACAAAGCACATACCTTGACAAGATTTTGAAGGAGTTCAAAATGGATCAGTAAAAGAAGGAGTTCTTGCGTGTGTTACAAGGTGTAAAATTGAGTAAGACTCAAAACTCGACCACGGCAGAAGATAGAAAGAGAATGAAAGTCATTCCCTATGCCTCAGTCATAGGTTCTATAAAGTATGCCATGCTATGTACCAGACCAGTTGTGTGCCTTGCTATGAGTTTAGCAAGGAGGTACGATAGTGATCCAGGGATAGATCACCGGATAGCGGTCAAAGTTATCCTTAGTTACCTAAGAGGACTAAGGAAATATTTCTCAGTTATGGAGGTGATAAAAGAGTTCGTCGTAAAAGGTTATGTCGATGCAAGCTTTTAAACCAATCTAGATGACTCAAAGTCTCAATCTGGACACATATTGAAAGTGGGAGCAATTAGCTAGAGTAGCTCCGTGCAGAGCAATGTAGACATAGAAATTTGCAAAATACATACGGATCTGAATGTGGTAGACCCGTTGACTAAACTTCTCTCACAAGCAAAACTTGAGCACACCTTAGTACTCTTTGGGTGTTAATCACATGGCGATGTGAACTAGATTATTGACTCTAGTAAACCCTTTGAGTTTTGGTCACATAGCGATGTGAACTATGGGTGTTAATCACATAAAGATGTGAACTGTTGGTGTTAAATCACATGGCGATGTGAACTAGATTATTGACTCTAGTGCAAGTGGGAGACTGAAGGAAATATGCCCTAGAGGCAATAATAAAGTTATTATTTATTTCCTTATTTCATGATAAATGTTTATTATTCATGCTAGAATTGTATTAACCGGAAACTTGATACATGTGTGAATACATAGACAAAATAGAGTGTCACTAGTATGCCTCTACTTGACTAGCTCATTAATCAAAGATGGTTATGTTTCCTAACCATATACATGAGTTGTGATTTGATTAACGGGATCACATCATTAGGAGAATGATGTGATTGACTTGACCCATTCCGTTAGCTTAGCACTTGATCGTTTAGTATGTTGCTATTGCTTTCTTCATGACTTATACATGTTCCTATGACTATGAGATTATGCAACTCCCGTTTACCGGAGAACACTTTGTGTGCTACCAAACGTCACAACGTAACTGGGTGATTATAAAGGTGCTGTACAGGTGTCTCCGAAGGTACTTGTTGAGTTGGCGTATTTCGAGATTAGGATTTGTCACTCCGATTGTCGGAGAGGTATCTCTGGGCCCACTCGGTAATGCACATCACTATAAGCCTTGCAAGCATTGTAACTAATGAGTTAGTTGCAGGATGATGTATTACGGAATGAGTAAAGAGACTTGCCGGTAACGAGATTGAACTAGGTATTGAGATACCGACGATCGAATCTCGGGCAAGTAACATACCGATGACAAAGGGAACACCGTATGTTGTTATGCGGTTTGACCGATAAAGATCTTCGTAGAATATGTGGGAGCCAATATGAGCATCCAGATTCGTCTATTGGTTATTGACCGGAGACGTGTCTCGGTCATGTCTACATAGTTCTCGAACCCGTAGGGTCCGCACGCTTAAAGTTCGGTGACGATCGGTATTATGAGTTTATGTGATTTGATGACCGAAGTTTGTTCGGAGTCCCGGATGAGATCGGGGACATGACGTGGAGTCTCGAAATGGTCGAGAGGTAAAGATCGATATATTGGAAGGCTATATTCGGACATCGGAAAGGTTCCGAGTGATTCGGGTATTTTTCGGAGTACCGGAGAGTTACGGGAATTCGCCGGGGAGTATATGGGCCTTATTGGGCTTTAGGGGAAAGAGAGAGGGGAGGCTGCGCGCCCCCCAAGGCTTAGTCCGAATTGGACTAGGAGGAGGGGTGGCACCCCCTCCTTCCTTCTCTTCTCTTTTCCCTTTCCTTCTCTCCTACTCCTACTACATGGAAGGGGGGGAATCCTACTCCCGGTGGGAGTAGGACTCCCCAGGGCGCGCCATAGAGAGGGCCGGCCCCTCCCCTCCTCCACTCCTTTATATACATGGCCAGGGAGCACCCCAAAGACACACAAGTTGACCATTGATCTCTCTTAGCCGTGTGCGGTTCCCCCTCCACCATAATCCACCTCGGTCATATCGTAGCGATGCTTAGGTGCAGCCCTGCGTCGGTAGCATCATCATCACCGTCATCACGCCGTCGTGCTGACGGAACTCTCCCGCGAAGCTCTGCTGGATCGGAGTTCGTGGGACGTCATCGAGCTGAACGTGTGCTGAACTCGGAGGTGCCGTGCGTTTGGTACTTGGATCGGTCGGATCGTGAAGACGTACGACTACATCAACCGTGTTGTGCTAACGCTTCCGCTTTCGGTCTACGAGGGTACGTGGACACACTCTCCCCTCTCGTTGCTATGCATCACCATGATCCTGTGTGTGCATAGGAAATTTTTTGAAATTACTACGTTCCCCAACAGGTTCATGACGTCATCGACTCGCCCGTCCCTGTTGGCTGCGCCGTCGCCGACGATGTCGCGAACCTCTGCACCCGCGTGGAGGTACTGGTCACCGGCTCCAGCCACACCGCCTCGGCCCAGGCTGTTGCGGCCGCTGCGGCTCCGGCTCGCGCCGACCTGGCCGACTCGCTGCGCGTGACGCTGCAGAACCTGCGCGCCCCCATCACGACCGACGCCGACCCAGCTGCAGCTGCGGCTCATCTCAACGGGGAGCGCCAGCGCTTGCTGGACGAAGCCTTGGCGCTCACTGCAGAGCAGTGCCGGGTGCAGTCCGCTTAGCGTGAGTACGACGCCGTCCATGGCCTCACCGCTAGAAGAAATATGTCAACTTGTGACCTTCTGTCAGTGACCCTGCAAGAATTGGTCATAAATCTACGACCATTTGAGACCAATTGGTCATAAGCTGTTCGGGGGGCTCCAAACCCTAAACCATAACGACCATTTTGGTCAGAAAGGTCGTAATTTCCTGACACAAAATGGTCGTAAAGCAAACAACACTGGTCCGCTGCCTTATTTCTAGCTGATCACGACCAATATATATGACCATAGCCTTGTAAATTGTGGTGCATTGCTATGACTAGGCGCCACCTCATCAGTTTTGCCTATGTGTCATGTCCATGTGTTAATTTTTTCCCTAGGTTGTGAAGCAGCCTATATTTCTTTCATTCCCAAAATTCCCAAAAAAATTGGGCACTCTTTACTATCCAAATCATTGCCTCATGACAAAATTTAGCTCAATTTGCCTAGTAAATCTTCCTCAGCAAATTTCCAAAGTTTTGGTTTAGCTAGAACCGTTGTGAAGGAAGTACTAGCTAGGCATATCTAATGAGTTGAATTTTTGCCACATCTTCTATATGCCCAAATCATAGCTCTTCACAAAATTTGAGCCCCATATAACAATCCATGTGAGCTCACCATCCAATCTTTGTTTCTGGTAATATTTTCAGTTTGTGAAGCAACTATATTTTATATAAATTTATAATTGCTGAAAATTTATCAGGACATGACCCTGCCCATAGAACCTCCCTCCACCAAATTTTAGCTCATTTAATTTAGCCAATTTCCCTCAATATTTTTCCCAATTTTTTGTTCAGTGGAGAGAATTGTGAAGGAAGTACCATTTTTATTTGTCCAAATGGTATGAAATTTTTACAGTGCCTTCATATGCCCAAATTATCATCCTCCTCCAAATTTTAGCTCAATTCATTCGTTCATTTAAGAACAGCTTCAACATTCATATTTCTGTCCAGTGTAGTACTTTGCAAAGCAAGTGACACCTAGGCTCCTCCATTTGAGCTGCAAATTTGCCAAGACAGTCTCCTTAGTAGATGGTCATCCTCGGCCAAAACTCAGGCCCATTGGCCATGTGCATTTTCCCCACCACTAATCAAACACTTGGCTGCTAATTCATGTTTGAGCTTAGTTCAGTCTCCTCGTGAGATTTTTCTATTGCCTTCTTCTTCCTAACACCTACCGGGGGAGTTCCCAACCCACCAAACATGCCTAGGCCACCCAGAACGCGTGGCAACGTCACGATCACTGTCACAGCCCTAGAATACTTGCCTGTAAATAGTTGCATTTGTGAGAAGCACTCATGCATCATGTTTAAATTCAAGAAACTTGAATTGAGGAAATTTGAAAAGCCTCAAAATTTAATTAACAGAAGAGCAAGAACCCTGAAAATTGCATTCAATGAAGCCAAAATGTTCATCTTTGATGTTTGATATTTTTGGCAAGGGTTTTGATCCAAACCAGAAATAATGAACATTTTTGAAGATTATTCTGGGGCTTTGGATTTAAATCATTATTGTATTTGAATTTGGAATTATATTCATAATTATAGAATATATTTCAAATAACTTTGAAATGTTTTACGTGCTTTTGGAAAAGTCCATCCAGCAACATAAAAATATTCAAAAGGTTTTGTCACTGTTTTGAAATTGTTTTGAATTTTAAACATCGGCAGAATATTAAACAAAACAAAACAGAACAGAAAAATAAAACAGAGTAGCCTTACCTGGCTTACCTGTAGCAGCCGGCCGAGCTGAGAAGGCGGCCCAGCCCACCAGCCCCTCTCTGTCTTCTTCCTCCTCTGCTAGAAGGACTGGGGCGCGTGCTCGTCGCGCGCTAGCCACCCGCAGACCACCTCCTGCCTGCCTGCGTGCAGCCCCGACGCCCTGAAGACGCCACGCCACCCCCCCGCCGAACCCCCTCGTCCTCTCCCTCGCCCTCATTCCCTCGTTCGGCTCCCTCTTTCTCACCCACCGAGCGTTACCGTCGCTGCCGCTCGCTGCCACCATGACCATTGAGGTCGCCTGTCCTCCCCACCGTGTCCCTAGGCTCCATCGCGACGCTGAACGTCGACCTGAAGAAGAAAACAAGCCCGGGAGCCCCTCAGATTTGCCATCGCCGTCGTCCTCGTCCTCGGGAGCCGACCACCGCCGTCACTCAATTTGCTTGCTCTAGAGCGCCCCCGACCACACCGAGCAGCTCCTCAAAATTGCCGTGAGCCCCTATTCGTTTCCCCTCACCTCTCTCCCATGCGGTCGTGCTCTAGCTAGCTTCCCCGCCGCACCCGTGAGCTCCCCATCGTCGCGCTTGTCATCGTCGTCGTTCGAGCTAGCAACCGTCGCGTCCGAGCACTGCTACCGGCCCAGCACATTCCCAGGAACCCGACGCGCTGCATAGTTTCCTCACATGCGCGCTCTAGCCACTCTAGTCGCAACAGCTGAGCTCCGGCCGCCGCTAACGTCACTGTGGCCGCTGTCTCCGGCCACCCCAGCTCTTCTCGCCTACTCCACGAGATGCGCCACTCCGCCAGCTCCCCGTAGGTGCTCTCCGCGCGCGAAATGGTGCTCTTTAGCGTCGTCCCGAGCAACGCCGGCGAGCCACCATCGCGGGACTTTGTCGCCGACGGCTACCCGCCGTTCTGGATGACTTGGCACTTAATTAGGAGCTAATCACCTGGTTAACTAAATTAGTGCTGCTGACAAACGGGGCCCCACCTCACTAATTAGTCAGATAACTAACCTAGTGTCACTGACAGACGGGCCCCACCTCACTAATTGGTCAGATAACTAATCGGTTAGGATTAAACAACCCTCTGTTAGTCACTGTGCCACTGACGTGTGGACCCCACACGTCAGTTTTGACCTGGACCTGGTCTGTTGACTTGCTGACATCACGCTGATGTCATGCTGACACGATTAACAATTTTCTGGATTAAAAACAATCCAGGAAATTCTGAAAAATATTTAAAACTTCTAAAAATCATAGAAATTCAACCGTAACTCCAAATGAAATAATTTATATATGAAAAATTATCAGAAAAATATGAAGAATCTGTTTATGGAATTTACATGCATGTTTGAACAACTTACAGCTACTGTATATGACAATTTGAATAAATGGCATTTGAAATGTCTTATATGGAGTTTGAATTTGAATCTTCTGTTCAAACCAACTTCATTTAAATCGTTTCTAGTTGCATTAGCCCAAATCACAGCATGTTGCCACATCATGATCATGCATCATATTGTTGCATTTGCATTGATTGTGTTCCCTCTTGTTTGTCGGTGTTTGTCCCCTCTTAGTAGACGTTGTTCCAACGATGTGATCGATGACACTGATGAAGACACAATGCTATCTTCGAAAGTGCCAGGCAAGCAAAACCCCTTTGATCACTCCGATACAATCCCACTCTCTCGCTCTTGCTCTCTTTTACTACATTAGGACAACAACAATTCAATGGTTACATGTTGCGGTAGTTGAACCCATTCCTCTGCATGACTTGTCTTTGCCACAGTAAATAGTTGAAACCCACTAGCATGAGTAGGAGTAGTTTGAGCCATGATGTGCCTACTCATTCATGCTTGCTTGTTAAAACGGCGGGCATGAGTAGTAATTTTTCATGCCCATTTCAAAATGCGGTCAAAATGATGGGCATGACCGTTCCTACCTAGTGGTTGAATCTTGGAATTTTTTTGGTGTTTCTATTATTAAATAGATACTTATGTACCTAAAAATGATTTTTTGAAAAAATAAAGAGCAAACTATGAGGCAGTTGCAGTTCAAATTTGACCCACTTCCTGCTGAATCGGCGGAAATTTGTCTTTTTCACGAGAGGTGGATCAAAACTTTTTGACACCCAACCATTTGGTCTATTATACACTAAATATGGCCTAATATTTTATAAAATTGATTTGGTCCAAATTGGCAACAAATATTTGGTAGGTCCTTCACAAAAAAACTCATTTTGGGCACTCAAACAATGAAAAATGAATTTTTCGTCCAAAGAAAAAGAAAACTTCCTTAGCTAACATTATTTGCCATTCCAAGATGCACTCTTGTGCACATAATGAGATCATTTTAACAAACTATGACATGGATGTGGCCATAAGATTGATCATTTGGCTTGAAAGCCATGAATCTTCACACATGATAGCTCATTTCTGAGAACACTTTTTTAAAATAATTTCTGTATTACAAGTTTATTATTTTTACTGGTAACTTGGTCACATATAATGACACAATGCTAAGGTTTTCCTTTTTTTTTTGAAATTTTCATGCCCATTTCAAAATGCGGTCAAAACGGCGGGCATGACCGTTCCTAGGTAGTGGTTGAATCTTGAAAAAAAATTGGTGATTCTCTGATTAAATAGATACTTTTGTACCTAAAAATGTTTTTTGGAAAAAATCATGAGCAAACTATGAGGCAGCTATAGTTCAAATTTGGCCCGCTTCCCCTTGAATCGGCGGAAATTTGTCTTTTTCACGAGAGGTGACTCAAAGCTTTTGAAACCCAACCATTTGGTCAATTGTGCATTAAATATGGCCTAATATTTTAGAAAAATTATTTGGTCCAATTTTGCAACAAATATATGGTAGGTCCTTCACAAAAAAAACTCATTTTGGGCACTCGAAAAATGGAAAATGAATTTTTCGTCCAAAGAAAATGTAAACTTCCTTAGGAAACATTGTTTACCATTTCAAGATGCACGCTTGTGCACAATATGAGATCATTTGAACAAACTATGCCATGAAAGTGGCCATAAGATTGATCATTTGGCTGGAAAGTCATGAATCTTCACACATGATAGCTCATTTCTGAGAACACTTTTTTAAAATAATTGCCGTATTACAAGTTTATTATTTTTTCTGGTAACTTGGCCACATATAATGACACAATGTGAAGGTTTTCTAATTTTTTGATTTTTTTTGAATTTTCATGCCCATTTCAAAATGCGGTCAAAACGGTGGGCTTGACCTTTCCTAGCTAGTGGTTGAATCTTGGAAAACTTTTGGTTTTTATCTTCTTAAATAGATACTTATGTACCTATAAATGATTTTTGGAAAAAACCATGAGCAAACTATGAGGCAGTACATAGGTCAAATTTGACCCGCTTCCAGCTGAATCGGCGGAAATTTATCTTTTTCACGAGAGGTGGATCAAATCTTTTGACACCCAACCGTTTGGTCAATTGTACATTAAATTTGGCCTAATATTTTAGAAAATTGATTTGGTCCAATTTTGGAACAAATATATGGCAGATTCATCACAAAAAAACTCATTTTGGGCACTCAAAAAATGGAAAATGAATTTTTCGTCCAAAGAAAATGAAAACTTCCTTAGGCAACATTGTTTGCCATTCCAAGATGCACCCTTGTGCACAATATTAGATCATTTGAATAAACTATGCCATGAATGTTGCCATAACAGTGGTCATTTGCCTTGAAAGCCATGAATCTTCATACATGATACCTCATTTGCGAGAACACTTTGTAAAAATAATTTCCGTATTTCAAGTTTGTTATTTTTTATGGAAATTAGGTCACATATAATGACACAATGCGAAGGTTTTCTTTTTTTTAATTTCTTGTGCCGATTTCAAAATGCGATCAAATTTGCCGGCATGAACGTTCTTAGTTAGGTGCTTAATAATGCAAAACTATTGGTTTGTCTATGATGGAATAGTTACTTTTGTACCTAAAAATGATTTTTGAAAAATAATAAATAGCAAACTATAAGGCCCATGTAGTTCAAATTTGACCCGCTTCTTGCCGAATTTGCTGTTTCACAAAATAGCTAGAAAGATCGGAAATGCAATAAAATTGGTGATCATCCATAAAATGTGGTCTAACTTAAGTGAAAATTTTAGTGATGCCATTTTGCAAAATATTTTTTGGTAGCTGCTTCACAAACCCCCCTATTTTTAGCACTAAGAAATAATTTTTAACAGCTCATGTTTCGAACCAATCAGAACGCAGCCCACGGATCACCCCAGTGTAGCCGATCTGAGCCGTCCACCTCCTATGGATCCAGCCGTCCACCTCCTAAATGCACGCGCACGGCACACCCTCCTCCCTCGATCCCCTTCCTTCCTGAGAAACCCTAGGTCAAGCGTTGTCACCTCCCTCTTACTCCCTCTCCCCGATCCAGATCAACGACATAGGCAGGTCCCTCCTCCGCCGCCCCTCCTCCCCCATCCCCGGCCATCCCCCCTTCCACCACCCCTCTTGTCCCAGTCGCCCCCTTTATTCTCCCGCAACAGATCGAGCGAGCCGCCTAGCAATCGATCCCCACCGATGATAGATGCACCGCCGCCTAGCATCTAAGGCATCGCGACCGGATGGCTCGCTGGCGTGCGCGCTGCTTCGTCATTCCCCACCCTAGCAGTCGATCCTGTCCGCCGCTGCTTCACCGGCCTCCTCCATCTCTTCCGGTCAGATCCGACGGGCGCATCCTCCTGTGGCCACGAGCGATCCTCCCCATCCGCATCCTTCAGCATTGCTCCATCGTCACTCGAGCACCGGGATGTTGGGTTGACTACCATCGACGCCAACGGCCGTCGCCTGCCTCGTCATCGACGACCACGCCAACTGGCGCCGCCTGCCTCGCCATCAATGACGTCGGCAACGACTGCACCCTTGGGTTGCCCATGCGATGCGTGGAAGGTGGTGAGGTGTGGTGGATCAACCCCAAGGTACCCTTCTGCGGCCTCCTTCTCCAGATCATGCCTTCACCGACGACCTGACCGTCTCCTGATCGCCGACCACGGGCATCTCACCATTGGCAACACCTGGATCCACGTTAGGTATGATACAAGTGTTTGTGCATGTGAACCTGTACCGCTAAACTTGAAGTAGCAGGACTTTGTTCGTCCATCTGCTGATTCATCTTGTTGGATGTGTGATCGTCCCTGAGCCACCAACGATTCCTGCAATTCGTCTCTCTCGGATTTGTCTCATTCGATGCATGTTTAGTAGCTCTGTGCGGTCATGTTTACTGTTGCATCCATAGTTCAGAACATATCATTTTGATTCACAAAGATTAAGAGAGCCTGCTTAACAAAATTTGATATTAGATAAATGTTAAGAGACAAATGTCATTTGGTACTGAAGGTTGTACCCTGAAATTACTCTGCCATTGTTAACTGGATGAACTGAAACAATAATACATGAGTTCCACTGGTTAGGTAGCTGTTACACAACTCTGCTCTACACTGCATTAATATGTTGTGAATTTGGATGAAGAAAATTTGGTTGCTGGTCTAAAAATTAACTGGTCTGTAATTTGGTTGTTGCCTAAATACATCAGGATTGCTGTGTGGTGGGGGGTTTTGTGTGCTGTCTCTGTTTTGAGGGGAATGGTGTTGTAGTTAAAATGTTGGGATTCCTAAGGCAGGCCTCTGGTTCTGCGTACATTTGTGCTTGAGTTGGAACCAACTCATAATATAAACACAATTGTGTGCATAGTTTAGCCAATTTATGTACCAGTTTATGTCAAATTGCAGACAAGTCCACCCTGGTGGTTGTTTTGTCATAATATTGAGGATCTGTATTTGCCAAGGTTATTCATAACATAGGCTTGATGAAACCTTACTCTTTTAATCACAATAACATAGCAGTGACATGTTATCACTTTGGATAAAGAAAATAATTTGTAATAAGTTCTTCCTTGTCTAATTGCCTTCGTTGTCAAGCAGTGTTTGGTGTTGTATACATTTCCTGCTACACGGTTCAATCGACTACAGTATTCATTTTGATGCCTGGGACTTGCATATGTTCTTTTGCACTTGAAACATCAACACATATTTTTTCTTGTTTTCTGGAATAATTGGTGAACTTCAGATTATGCAAACCTGTTGCATTTCGCACCATCAAAGCTTGTTATTACATCAGTTGCTTGCTCCAAGTGTCTTGGTCTTGGATTTTATCCCGGTGTGCACAACAATCCTATATTTCTGGATAATGAAGTCAGTTACCCTCCAATTTGGACGACCCATTTAGTTGAAACTAGTTTCTACACCATATGCTATCTAGCTGTTGGGTGCTAATTCTAGTTACTTTATATGAAGCAACAGTTATCTTGCAGCCATCTAATATGCAATTCTAATAATATTTCATATCATGATTTTTGTAGTTGTATATGCCATTTGTGCATGAATTCCTTTTCTTATGTACCAGCTACCTAATCATGATCTTTGTTTTTCGGGTTGCTATCTTAGGAGAGAACCTGGTGTCCTTTATGTGGAAGCAAAGCAGCAGCTCACAACTCTGACCTGCAACTCCTGATGAAGGCACGAAGGCACAATGACGCACCATGCTGCTCCCTTGGAAGGCCAGCTCCTGGACCGTAACTTTCTCTCAGTTTGTGCTCTGCTTGATACTAGTTCCCTGTATTGTTGCTGCATTGATGCTGAACAATATGCTCTCAATCTGTTGCTATATTCTCACCAAATGCACTGGGTTGGTACTTATCATTTGCCCTTTTACAAATATATCTCAGTTTTGCTATTATGAGAATGTTATATGCACGGTTTCTTATTAGATCTCAAATTCTGCAGCTATTTTTCATGGTTAGGAGAATGTTATATGCATGGCTTCACTTGATTTTCCTAACTTTTCTGATTTATAACCTGCAGATGCTGGCCTTCATTTGTCAAAAGTTGGTGTACATGAGCTCCGGGAGAAGAATCCCGAAGAAAACCCGCACCCAACAATGTGTTGTAGCTCCCTGGAGCTGGTCATGTAAATATTTAGCTGTATTTTATAGTTGAATACCTGATTTGTACTGCCATGATTGTAAACTACTTTGTTTGGCCATTGTTTGAAATTTTATGTGTTATTGGCTCTGCTTGAATCAAGTTATTGGTTATTGCACAAATAGAGAACTGACGTGTGGCACCTAAACAACACACCTGGGTCCCATTTCACTAGTGGGTCTTTTAAAATGGGAAAGAAACAAAAGAAACTGGCAAGTGGGACCTAATTGGATGACCTGACTAGTGGGACCGGTCCAAAATGGACTGTAAAAAGGTCGAGGCCCAAATAAGAACTAGAAGCAAAAATGCCAAAGGCCTAGAAAATAAAAGGATGAATTGTTGGGTTAACCCATGTAGCCGACCAGAATTAACAAAGAAAAAAAATAATAAAATGGACTGAATTACTGGGCTAGGCCCATGTACAACACCGAATTGGACCGGGCTGATTCTAATCAACGACCAATTCAATTGGTCGCAATTTTGCCACGTTAGATTACCACGTTGGATCCGAGGTGGCCTGGCCAGACAACCAGCGATCAAAACAATTGTTCGTAGAACCAACGACCTTTTGTTTTGGTCGTTACCTTCTATGACCATATCACAGAGAAGGTCGTTAAGTTTCATTAAAGATGGTCAACTTTTGACCAATTGTTTTTGGTCATAAAAAGGTCGCAAACGAAAAACAATGATCATTCAACGAACAATATTGATGGTTGCAAGTTGACATATTTCTTGTAGAACGCCGACCGATCCCGAGCCTAGCTGGGTAACCGAGGTGCGTCGCCGCGGCGGCGCCATTGGCCGTGCGTTCGGTGCAAACCCGGCCGTCTACGACGCCCCCATCAAGAACATGCGTGCCGCGGAGGCAGCCATGGCCGAGCTCGAGTTCCTGGAGGGCGAGGAACCGCTTTAGTGGTAGCAGCGCATCAGCGAGCTTGTCACCGCGGCGAACGAGCAGCAGAAGCATCTCGACCTGGCCCAGCCTGCGGCTTCCGCCTCGCACGACCCGGAGAACCTGAATGGAGACCACCGGCACACGCTACAGGCCTCTTCCCCGCATCCCAACAGCAGCCACTCCGGCAGGCGCCGGGGAAGCCGGGGCCAGCGCAACCGCGCCCTGACGATCGGCGACAGCCAGTACGACGAGCCGGCCGGAGACGACCAGCACCAGCCGGATGCTCCCCCGCAGTCGACCAGGCGGGCGTGCTCGGCTCTAGCTGGCGCCGCCACCCGCGTCCCTACGGCTAGCCGCCTGGGACCCCGGCCCGCCTATGACGACAACGACGCCCACCACCGCATCGAGCAGCTGGCTCGCTCCCTCAAGGTGGAAGAGGAGAGCCCGATCGGGCCGGCCATCCCATCGCCTCATTCGGCAGCGCGTCCACGTTTCTTTGCCGGCTCCCGATCCGTGCGCTGGGTTCGCCTCCCTCGTCCGGTCGCGTCGCATGCGTGCGTCCCCGGCCGGCTGCGTCCGCGCCCAAGTCGTGCCTCGCGCTGCTCCTCTGCCCGCCGGCTCAGCGTGCGATGGCCGCCCGCCGGCTCTGCCTGCCACCCTCCGGCCCGACCGCCTGCCGGCTCCGCGCTCCCACCCCGGCTCCCGGTGCTCGGCAGCTGTGGTCGGCTGCTCGTGCAGAAAAGAAAAAGTAGAAAGTGGTCGGGTGCCCAAAAAAATTGAGGCCCGTTGCCCATCCGGCTGCAAAAAAGAAGAAGAAAAGTCCGCCAACTACGCCCGCCTGCGCGCATCGCCGCTCGGTCGGCTGGCCTGCCCACGTCACCGCTCGGTTGACTGGCCGGCCCGCGTCGCCGCCTGGCCGACTGGCATGCCCGCCCGCTGCAACACCAGGCCGGCTGGAGAGCTGGCTCGGCTAACTACCGCTCCGCTGCCCGGCCGGCTAGGCCAGGCGGGCCGAGGCGCCCCTCGACTGTTCGGAGGCTCGGGCCGTCTGCCGGAGGTCACCTCCACCCCGTCCGCGCCAAAAGCAATGTGACCTCCCCGTCCGCATATCGTTACACAGCGCACAAAAACGGATAACCCCAAGCGACCCTCGGGGTCCACCTTCGCTTTTTTTCAACTGCTTTACTGTTCACCCCGGCGCCAGCTAGTCTCGGCCTGGTGGTGGCCGTTCGGCCTGATATGTTCGTTCCCACAGATGACTTAGTAGCACATACAGTACCGAAGGCACACTCTTCGTCTCAGCTACACACCGCCCCGCGGCTGTCCGGCTAGTGAGAGCAAAAGCCAGAGGTCACCCCACGCGAAAAACGTCCGGGGGGAGAAAACAGCTTGGGCAACTGATACGTCTCCAACATATCTATAATTTTTTATTGTTCCATGCTATTATATTATCCATCTTGGATGTTTTATATGCATTAATATGCTATTTTATATCATTTTTTGGGACTAACCTATTAACCTTGTGCCTAGTGCCAGTTGCTATTTTTTCCTTGTTTTTGCCTTTTAGAGAAAATCAATACCAAACGGAACGAAACTTTTTCAGAATTTTCTTGGACTAGAAGACAACCACGAAGCTTCAGGAGGAGGCCAGAGGAGCCATGAGAGGGCCACAATCCCTAGAGGCGCGCCCAGGGGGGCGCCCCCCAGGCTTGTCGGCCCCTTAGGACCCCCCTAACCCTAATCTCAGCTCCATAAATACCCAAATATTCCCCGTATACCAGAGGGCACACAAAAAATACTTTTCCGCCGCCGCAAGCTTCTGTTCTCATGAGATCCCATCTTGGGGCCTTTTCCGGCACTCTGCCGGAGGGGGATTCAATCACGGAGGGCCTCTACACCAACCTTGCTGCCCTTCCGATGATGTGTGAGTAGTTTACCACAGATCTACGGGTCCATAGCTAGTAGCTAGATGGCTTCTTCTTCTCTCTCTCTTTGATCTTCAATACAATGTTATCCTCAATGTTCTTGGAGATCTATTCGATGTAATCTTCTTGTGCAGTGTGTTTGTTGAGATCCGATGAATTGTGGGTTTATGATCAGATTATCTATGAATATTATTTGAGTCTTCTCTAAACTCTTTTATGCATGATTAAGATAGCTTTGTATTTCTCTTTGATCTATTGATTTGGTTTGGCCAACTAGATTGATCTATCTTGCAATGGGAGAATTGCTTTGTTTTGGGTTCAATCTTGCACTGTCCTCACCCAGTGACAGTAGGGGTAGCGAGGCATGTATTTGTATTGTTGCCATTAAGGATAAAAAGATGGGGTTTTTACCATATTGCTTGGATCTATCCCTCTACATCATGTCATCTTGCTTAAGTCGTTACTCCGTTCTTGTTAACTTAATACACTAGATGCATGCTGGATAGCGGTCAATGTGTGGAGTAATAATAGTAGATGCAGGCAGGAGTCGGTCTACTTGTCACGGAAGTGATGCCTATATTCATGATCATTGCCTTGGATATCATCATAACTATGCGCTTTTCTATCAATTGCTCAACAGTAATTTGTTTACCCACCGTATGCTTTCTTCAAGAGAGAAGCCTCTAGTGAAACCTATGGCCCCCGGGTCTATTTTCTATCATATTATTTTCAGATCTATAAAATCAAAAATACAAAAATAAAAATACCTTGCTGCAATTTATTTATATTTACTTTGTTTTACACTTTTACTTATCTTTTATACCTATCTCTATTAGATCTCACTCTTGCTAATGATTGTGAAGGGATTGACAACCCCTTTTTCGGGTTGTGTGCAAGTGTTTGTTAGTTTGTGCAGGTGGATCTATTGGTGACTTGTGTGTTCCTCCTACTGGATTGATACCTTGGTTCTTAACTGAGGGAAATACTTATCTCTACTTTGCTGCATCACCCTTTCCTCTTCAAGGGAAAAATCAACACAAGCTCAAGAAGTAGCAGGAAGAATTTCTGGCGCCGTTGCCGGGGAGGTTCTACATCAAGCCTACCAAGTACCTATCATAAACTCTCATCTCTTGCATTACATTATTTGCCATTTTCCTCTCGTTTTCCTCTCCCCCACTTCTAAAATGTTTTTAGAAAAACACAAAAATTGCCTTTTTCCGTTTGCCTTTATGTCTTACCTGGGTTGTTTGCTTGTTCACTTGGCATAATTGCATATTTATTCCAAATCAGAAAGCAAAAAGTTTATGGATACTCATCCACTTGCTAATCTTTTTAAAAGATCCAACTATGATGAACCAAATGCTAGTGAGTTGAGTGGACTAGATTATGTTTATGAAGTTTTGCTTGAAATTCATGAATCTGAAAATTGTGATGAAGTGCTAAAAGAAGAAATTTATAAAGTGATTCACAATAGCTCCTTGAATGAAAAGCATGATTGCAATGATGTTATTATAAATTCTATTATGTCAATTAATATGAAAAACCCCAAGCTTGGGGATGCTAATTTTGCTATGTCCACTACTTATGGAAATGATCATGATTGGGGTGATAATGCTTCTTATGATCTTGAAAATTTATTTAAGCCTCATGATGAATATGTTTGCGATAATATTGAAAGTGGGTTTGAAGAGGTCATGACTTTAGTTGATGTTGATCCCACTATCTTAGAAGATTATAAAACTTTTATGCATGTGGATCATGAAGAGAAAATTTTATATGATAGTGATACGTCTCCAACGTATCTGTAATTTTTGATTGTTCCATGCTATTATATTATCTGTTTTGGATGTTTTATATGCATTAATATGCTATTATATATTTTTTTGGGACTAACCTATTAACCTAGAGCCCAGTGCCAGTTTCTATTTTTTCCTTGTTTTTAAGCCTCGCAGAAAAGAAATATCACACGGAGTCCAAACGGAATAAAACTTCACGATGATTTTTCTTGGACCAGAAGACACCCAGGGGACTTGGAGTCCAAGTCAGAAGAGCCACGAGGCGGCAACAAGGGTGGAGGGCGCGCCCTAGGGGGGGCGCCCCCTACCTTGTGGGCCCCTCAGGACTCCCCTGACCTAGCTCTTCCACCTATATATTCACAAATATTCCAGAACCACTAGAGGCATCCACGAAAACACTTTTCCACCGCCGCAACCTTCTGTTCCCGTGAGATCCCATCTTGGGGCCTTTTCCGGCATCCCGCCGGAGAGGGAATCGATCATGGAGGGCTTCTACATCAACTCCATTGCCCTTCCGATGATGCGTGAGTAGTTTACCTCAGACCTACGGGTCCATAGCTAGTAGCTAGATGGCTTCTTCTCTCTCTTTGATTCTCAATACAACGTTCTCCTTGATGTTCTTGGAGATCTATCTGATGGAATCTTCTTTTGCGGTGCATTTGTCGAGATCAGATGAATTGTGGATTTATGATCAGCTTATCTATGAATATTATTTGAATCTTCTCTGAATTCTTTTATGCATGATTTAATATCTTTGTATTTCTCTTCGAATTATCGGTTTGGTTTGGCCAACTAGATTGGTTTTTCTTGCAATGGGAGAGGTGCTTAGCTTTGGGTTCAATCTTGCATGATTTCACCCAGTGACAAAGTAGGGGTAGCGAGACATGTATTGCATTGTTGCCATCAAGGATAAAAAGATGGGGTTTTCATCATATTGCCTGCGTTAATTCCTCTACATCATGTCATCTTACTTAAGGCGTTACTCCGTTCTTTATGAACTTAATACTCTAGATGCATGCTGGATAGCGGTCGATGTGTGGAGTAATAGTAGTAGATGTAGGCAGGAGTCAGTCTACTTGACACAGACGTGATGCCTATATGCATAATCATTGCCTTGGATATCGTCATAACTTTGCGCTTTTCTATCAATTGCTCGACAGTAATTTGTTTACCCACCATATTATTTGCCTTCAAGAGAGAAGCCTCTAGTGAAACCTATGGCCCCTGGGTCTATTTTCCATCATATTACTTTCCGATCTACTATTTTGCAATCTTTTATTTTCAGATCTATATACCAAAAAACCCAAAAATATTTTATCTTTTGTTTATCTATCTCTATCAGATCTCACCTTTGCAATTGACCGTGAAGGGATTGACAACCCCTTTATCGCGTTGGGTGCAAGTGTTTGATTGTTTGTGCAGGTGTTGGTGATTTGTGTGTTCTTCTCCTACTGGATTGATACCTTGGTTCTTAACTGATGGAAATACTTACCTCTACTATGCTGCATCACCCTTTCCTCTTCAAGGGAAAAACCAACGCAAGCTCAAGAAGTAGCAGGAAGAATTTCTGGCGCCGTTGCCGGGGAGATCTACGCCAAGTCAAGCCTACCAAGTACCCAGCATAAACTCTCATCTTTTGCATTACATTATTCGCCATTTGCCTCTTGTTTTCCTCTCCCCCACTTCTAAAACGATTTTCGAAAAGATTTGCCTTCTTATTCGCCTTCTCTTTCGTCCTTCTTTTCGTTTGCCCTTATGTCTTACTTGGTTTATTTGCTTGTTTGCTTGCTATAATTGTGTGTTTATTGAAAATTAGAAACAAAGTTTATGGATCCACTTAAAGTTTTCTATCTGGATCATCTTCGATCCATACACTACTAGGAAAAGGGCTATAGCTAATATGGACATTAATGGCGCACCATGTATGTGGTGCGCCACTGCTATATAGCAGTGGCGCACTAGATACAGGTGCGCCATTAGTGTCCTCATTACTAATGGCGCACCACACACACGGTGCGCCATTACTACCAATTTTTTTTATTTTTCTGAAACTATTAATGGCGCATCAAGGCACAGTGCGCCATTACTAGTTTTAACTAGTAATGGCGCACCACACACTCTGTGCGCCAGTACTAACAATTTTTTTTTTACTTTTTTTTTCAAAACTAGTAATGGCGCACCAGGGTAAAGCGCGCCATTACTAGTTCAAACTAGTAATGGCGCACCACAACCACGGTGCGCCACTACTAACAATTATAATTTTTTTTGCAAAACTAGTAATGGCGCACCACGTAACAGGTGCGCCATTAGTAACCAGGGTTACTAATGGCGCATTATTAGGTGGTGCGCCATTGGTAACCTGAGAGCAGCTAGATATTTTGGACAGCCACATACCACACTCACTTTCCCCACTTCATTCTCTCCACCTCCTCCTCCAAGCTTGTCTCGGCTGCCTCCTCCTCCTCACCTCATTTGCACCATAGATTCACCCAAATTAAGTGGTTAAATTACCTTTTTTTGATAGGTAAGTAAGGGGAAAGCTTTCTTTATGTTGTAGATCTACTTTTTTCTCCCTCCAACAACATGCACATGCACTTTTTATGGCCTAGATCTACGTATGTTTGTGGTGTTGCATATGTTTGTGTTTGCAGGTACCGGTATTTGAAATGTGATAGTTGCCAATATTTTGCCGGAATGTTGATTCATTTCCGTTTCGGCGAGAATTTGGCACTATGCATTCTTTTTGGTCCTATTTTTAGGCAAAGTCGTGCCAAATTTTTTCTTGGTTCTAAAATATCGTTTTGCTCTACCCCGCAGGCGACCATGGTCCGCACGATGACCGAAGGCATCGTGAATAGGTTTTTGAGCTCCGCGAAGGCCGAGATGCTTCAAAAGAACGAGACGGAGATAAGATGTCCGTGTCGAAGATGCAAGCTGAAGAGCCTTATTACGGACCCGGATTCCGGACAGGTGCGGGACCACCTGCTCTTGCGTGGTTTCATGGATGGCTATCGGTGGCAAGGTGATGAAGATGACTATGAAGTCGTCCATGGGGGCCGGGCAAGAAATGAGGAAGGGCAGCAAGACAACCGCGGCGGCGAGGGCGGGCGAGAAGATGAAGAATCTCCAGGACATGATCACGACGGTGATGCAGTACACAGTCATCATGTAGAAGATGCCGGACATGATGATGAGGAAGATCAAGACGAAGGGCATGATCATGAAGATGAAGATGCCGGAGCAGACGACGATGGACCATCGATGGGCTGGGTGCAGGACCCTCATATTCAAGAGCTGCTTCTCAAGCAGACAGATAACGCAAGAGCTGCCGCCCGAGAGAAAGCCAAGATGGATCAACTGGAGATAGACGTGGTTACTCCATTGTTTGAAGGATGCAGGCCCGAGGATACCCGCCTGAAAGTAAAACTCATGGCTCTGGAGATGAAGGTAAAACACAAAAGGACCGACGCATGCTTCGACGAGAACATGTCATTCTGGCACAAACGTCTTCTCAAGGGGAACAAGTGCCCGACCAGTTTCGAGGAGGCGAAGAAAATCGTGTGTCCTCTGGATTTACCGCATGTGAAATACCATGTGTGCATGAACGATTGCATCATTTATTGGGACGAGCACGTGGAGTCTACCATATGTCCGGTGTGCGGCGTCACTCGATACAAGAAGAGGAAGAAAGCTCCTCGAAAAGTGGTGTGGTACTTTCCGATCACTCCTCGTCTACAGCGGTATTTCGCGGACCCTAAGGCAGCAAAGCTCCTGCGTTGGCACGCGGATAGGGAGGAGAAGAAGCGAGAAGATGACGGAAATGATCCGGAGATAAATAAAAAAGACAAGATGCTGAGTCACCCTAAGGATGCGAGCCAGTGGCAAGCGTTGAACTTCGAACACCCAGAATTTGGGAACGATCCAAGGAACATCATGCTGGGCGCGAGCACCGATGGAGTCAATCCATTTGGCAGCCAGAGAAGCACACATAGCACCTAGCCTATGTTTGTGTGGATGTACAACCTTCCCCCCTGGAAGTGCATGAAGAGGAAGTACATTCACATGAGTATGCTAATTGAAGGGCCGAAACAACCAGGGAACGACATCAATCTGTATCTGGGGCTGCTGAAAGAGGAGCTAGACACGCTGTGAAAAACGCCAGCCAATACGTGGGACGCCGCAGAGAAAGAATATTTCCCTATGAGAGCCGCACTGCTCACGGCGGTGCAAGACTATCTCGGTTACGGATATGTCGCGGGGCAGGTGGTCCATGGATTTCGTGCATGCGTCAGGTGCATGGATGACACAACGTATCGCCAGCTAGATAGAGATCCCGGGTCTTCGAAAACCATGTTCATGGGACATCGAAGGTGGCTTCGCGACGATGACTCATGGAGAAAACGCAAGGATCTGTTCGATGGTGAAACCGAACCCCGAAGACACCCGCGTACGAGGAGCGGCGAGGAAATAGACGAGCTGTTGAAAAATTGGAAAGAGTGCCCACCGCCGGGAAAGAAGCGAAAGGCGCCAGAGCCGCTGCTGAAGGTATGGAAAACGAGGTCGGTTTTCTGGGACTTGCCGTACTGGAAGATCCTCCGTTTGCCTCACAGCCTTGATGTCATGCATATCACGAAGAACGTGTGCGAGAGTCTGCTTGGTACCCTGCTCAACATGCCAGAGAGGACCAAAGATGGGCCGAAAGCAAGGGCGGACTTGAAATCAATGGGCATCAGGGAGGAGCTTCGCGCTAATGATGACGATGATGATGATGATGAGGCGAAGGACACGGAAAGTCGTCGCAAAGGCAAAAAGGCCAAGAAGATCGGAAATGACTGCCCTCCCGCGTGCTTCACTCTAAGTCAGGAGGAGATCGAGCAGTTTTTCACCTGCCTAGTAGGAGTAAAACTTCCTTACGGTTACGCGGGGAAGATAAGCAGATACCTAGACTCAGCGAAGCAGAAGTTCAGCGGGATGAAGTCTCACGACTGTCACGTGCTGATGACGCAGATACTTCCAGTTGCAATCCGTGGGATCATGGACGTGCACGTCCGTGAAACGCTATTTGGCCTATGCAACTTTTTCGACGTCATCTCTCGGAAGTCGGTTGGCGTGAGGCAACTCAGAAGGCTACAGGAAGAGATCGTGGTGATACTATGCGAGCTTGAGATGTACTTCCCGCCCGCATTCTTCGATGTTATGGTGCATCTGCTGGTCCATATCGTGGAGGATATCATCCAACTCGGGCCGACGTTCCTGCACAGCATGATGCCGTTCGAAAGGATGAATGGTGTCATCAAAGGATACGTTCGCAACATGTCACGTCCAGAGGGAAGCATAGCCAGGGGCTTTCTGACCGAAGAGTGCATCTCCTACTGCACGAATTATCTAGGCATCGAGAACCCCGTTGGTCTGCCCATCAACAGGCACCTCGGCAGGCTCGCTGGATGGGGTCACCGCGATGGTCGCCGCGAAATGCATGTCGACTTCGAGGGTCGACTCGCCGACTTTGAAAGAGCAAACCTAG
This sequence comes from Thinopyrum elongatum, assembly GCA_011799875.1. NCBI lineage: Eukaryota > Viridiplantae > Streptophyta > Magnoliopsida > Poales > Poaceae > Thinopyrum > Thinopyrum elongatum. The sequence goes on along the minus strand of CM022303.1, from coordinate 627,308,883 downwards.
TCGCGCTACAGCACATAGACGTGGTCGATCCTTGGGTGGTAGAGCACAAAACCTTTATTGAGAAGACGTACAATGACCAAGGCCAACAGAGGATGGACGGAGATATAATCAAAGAGCACAACTCATGTTTCACGCGTTGGTTCAAGGAGAAGCTTCTGTCGTACCCTTTACATGAGGATTTTTCCGCGGAAGAAAAACTCATATTTGCCTTGTCACAGGGCGCCAGGCACAACCTGATGACCTATGAGGCGTACGATATCAACGGCTACACATTCTACACCGAGGACAAGGACATGAAGAGCGATGGTTATCAGAACTCTGGGGTAATGATGGAATCCTACACCGGTAACGACAAGGACAGATACTACGGAAGGATCAAGGAGATCTGGGAGCTGAGCTACGCTGGAGAGAATGTCCCGATGTTCCGTGTCAGATGGGCCAAGAGTGTCCTAAAAGAAGACCGGTATTTCACCACCATGGTTATACCCGAAGCCAAATCCAAGACCGCGGGCGCAAACGTCACCGCGAAAAATGAGCCATGGGTACTGGCTTCCCAAGTGGACCAATGCTTCTTCATTACCGACCCGTCAAAGCCCAGTCGTGTTGTCGTGAGGAGAGGCAAAAGGAAGATCATCGGAATGGATGGAGTCGCCAATGAGCAAGACTTCCCAAGTCGACAAGTACGGTGACCCGAAGATGGAACATGACGACGATGATGAAGTGCCATACACCACAAGAAGAAGCAGGACCACCCTACCTAAAGGACGTCCGTTCAACAGAAGAACTCCATTTGCGAAAAAGAAGGGCAAGAAGATTGTGAGAAGATAGCTAGCTAAGATCGATTGTATTTAAATCGTAGTCTTCATTTCTCGATTGTATTTCGACATTTTGAATGATATTTCTTCTGTTCTAGTCCTCATGAATATTTATTTATGTTTATTATGGCATTGAATTTCTAACTCACAAAAAGTATTGAATTTGTTAATATTTTTTGAACTCATGAATATTTTTAAATTTCATGGGCACTTTTTGAATTCATGAATATTTTTTCAAATTTGATGATATTTTTTCATATTCATAAATGTTTTACCAATTCCCAAATGAATGCAACTAAAAATCCAAAAAAATTATTGATGATATTTTTAAATAACAAATTTGATGATATTTTTTCATATTCATAAATATTCTGAAATAACAAATTTGATGATATTTTTTCACATTCATAAATGTTTTCAAATTTGATCGTCATTTTCTAAAAAATTATTAGATGCAACTAAAAATAATAATAATAAAAGTTACTAATGGCGCACCAGGAGAAGGTGCGCCATTGCTATCAATGTACTTAGGGCGCACCCGTAGGAGGTGCGCCATTGGTATACCAATTTTTTTGATATTTTTTCAAATATTTTCAAATAACAAATTTGATGATATTTTCAAATAACAAATTTGATGATATTTTTTCATATTCATAAATATTTTCAAATAACAAATTTGATGATATTTTTTCACATTCATAAATGTTTTCAAATTTGATCGTCATTTTCTAGAAAAAAAAAAGTTACTTATGGCGCACCCCTCGGTGGTGCGCCATTGCTATGGATGTACTTATGGCGCACCCCTGGGAGGTGCGCCATTGCTATCCTTCCCCCCTCTATCCCTTTCCCCTTGCCCCCCGCGCCAGAGACCCCCCTCCATCTCGATCCCCCTCGCCGCCGACGACCCCCCGCACCCTTCCCCGCTCCAACCTAGGTTAGGCTAGGTCGCGTCGCGCCCCAACCCCATTCGCCGCAGCCGCCCCACCCCAACCCACCGGCAGCTGCACCTTGTTCCGCCGCCGTGACGAGGAAGCCGGAGCCTGGAGGTGGAGACTTCGGCGGGGCTACTCGCAGTCCATCGACGGCTGACAACGAACACCCGTCCTGTCTCTCATCTCCCTCGACGGCCGACGCGATGCCACGAGGCCGGCCCACGACCACGACCACAACTGGCGTCCTCCTCCTTCTATGGTCTGCATCTCCGACGCGACGCCAACCAACGCCTCGTCAACGAATGTAAATGCTCCCTCCCTCCCTCCCTCCTCTACTCCTCTCCTCTATTTCGAATGTTACTGCTGCCTAAAAAGACTGTATTTTGAATTTCTGATTGATTCGCATGGATTATCAACTGTCCTCTCCTCCACTAGTTACCTTACTCCCTAGGTATTACTGATTCAGTTACCCAGATGCTAAGTGTATAGTTATCACCATGAAATCGATCTAGTTACCTACCCTGCTCTCTAGATTACTGAATTTTTTGAATTTTCTGGAGTGTGTGCATTGGGGTGCTCCGGGGAGAGAGGATTCATGGCCATCCTATCTAGTTGCTGGGTGGAAAACTTGTTAGGTTCATAGTATTCATATACTTGAAGAGTAGTTGAAGTAGATGCACTGAATTTCATGGCCATCCTATCTAGTTGCTGGGTGGAAATTTACTGAATTTTATTTGTAGTAGATGCACTGAATTTCACAGAAGAGTAGTTGCACTTCTGAACTGCTATGAGTACAAGTACTCTTCTCATTGGAGTATGAAAGTTGTCAGCAGTTGCTTATGATAGAGAAGTACTCCTGAACATTTAGCTGTACTCCAGTGAGTACTCCATGGAGTTACTTACTCCAGTAGCTTAATTAAGTGCAGTTGATTCACTTACTCCAGTAGCTTAATTAAGTTGCAGTAGTGCTTGTAATTTTGCAAGTTTTGTGTACTGTACTGCTTGTATCAGTACTTTTGTGTAATCTGACTGTAGTGCTTGTATAGTTTCAGTAGTTTTTCTTCAATTAATTTGTTTGGTTGTATTAGTTTAGTGTAGGACAACAATAGTGTAGCACTTGCTGCTGCTGTTAAGTTTCAGTTAATTAACTGAAACTTTTTCAGTTACAGTATACTCTTCCTGCATCTGTTTTCTCTCTTCTTGCAGTAGAGGATAAGAGGAGAGGACAAGGAAACACCAGACTTTCCAGTTAGTGCTTTCTCAAACTTCTGCAATTTGCACTTCTTGAACTACTGCTGTTTTATTATTTTAAAACAGACCAATATACCAGTTGGTGCTGGCCTTATATGAAGAGTATTCATATATGCTTGGAACTAAACAGAATTATACAATGAACTTCTGCAGGCTGATCTGAGTTGGACCATCCTCTGCAGCCAATTTCTCTTCGGCAAGAGGAAGAAAGGAGAATCAGGGTAGGGTTTCATGGCTAGAAGATATATTGCTGTACAACAATTTGTTACAAATTGCATTTATTTACAAATAAAATGAAATGAACTGTGTTTTTACAATGATGTACAGTTTATAGCAGGTTAGTGGATTGGTCAGCGGATCTGAAGGTCAGTGGATTCCGAGCAGCCAGATCAAAGGTAACTGAAGAAAACACCATTGCTCTGTTATGCTTGTGATGGCCTAAATGATGGTACTTGTGATGGTCTGATAGTTGTAGACATGTTCTGTTGATACTTGTGATGGTCTGATAGTTGTAGACATTGAGAAAGACTTGTAAAGATGATGATCATCTTTTACAGAAAACAATTTCTGTAAACACGTCAGTAACTTTGCTAGTTTGCTGGGTTTTGTCTCCGACCATCATGTCGTGATGATTTTGCAGGTACCCCGAGAGGCCCTTGAGTTTGCCGGAATGTCGATTAACTTCTGTTCTGGCAAATTCGGGTACTCCATATGTCCTATTTTCAGCAAAGGTCATGCTAAAATTTTTCGTGAATTTTAGCATGACTTTGCTAAAAATAGGACATATGGGGTACTTGCGACTAATGCATGGGCCGGGGTATCTTAGTACTTAATTAAGTAGGATCAACTGCCCCTTTATTCTTGCTGCATTAAACACATATGCTGAATTCATGTGTGGACAGACGAAACCATGAGTCGTTTATAGTTCAGGACAAGAATGTTATCATTATTGTTTGGGGGGTTGAAATAATCTGTTTGTTGCACTTTGTGCACTTTCTAGTTGAAAACTGTTAAATGGAGATACTAGATTAGCTTTTTGAGGTATCCCATTAAATATTATTCATTACTGCCCGCTCTTAAATTTTTTTGCACAACTAATATGCAACTGCCATAGGTGGCAATAGAGCCGAGTGATTAGGCCCAACTTAGAATTCTCCTTCCCTTTTCTTGATAGGGTATATTATTAGAAGATACCCATATATATCAGTCAGCCTAGGGTGCCTCAGCATCGATAAACCCTAAATGATGAAAACTTAACCTAGCATTTAGTGTGCCTCAGCGTCGACAAACCCTAAATGATAAAACCTTGGCTTTGAGGGTGCCTCGGTGTCGATAAAAACCTAAATGATGAAAGCTTAGGCTTTTAGGGTGCCTCGGCGTCGACAAACCCTAAATGATAAAAGCTTAGCTTTTAGGATGCCTCGGTGTCGACAAACCCTAAATGATAAAAGCTTAGCTTTTAGGATGCCTCGGTGATGACAATAACCAACTTTTTAACCAAACTTTTTTCCTATTTAGAGCGAAACATGGCCCACAACGATGAGGCCGGCGGTTCGGGCAAGGCATTCTGGGAGCTGTCCCAGGAGATGGAGGAAGAACCTCACCGCTATGAGGACACCGCGGAAGACACCGATCCTGACTACACAACCCCTAGTGGCGTTGGGGATGACACCAATGATGGTGCCGCCGAGGATGCCACCACTGATGATGGCAGCGCACGCACAGATGCCACCACTGACATTAGCCGAGCTTGATGCCATCACGGTAACTAATTAAGCCTCTCGGCCGATGACTTCATCTCCTTGCCTTTGACTGGGCATCCCTGACGCCCTACATGTTTTCGCAGGGCGCCGCCGATGTTCCATGCACTCTCCTGCACTTCGTGGACGGCGAGTTGATCGATGTCACCAAGGCCAGAATCGTTCAACCGGGCAACCGCCTGTTCCACGGTAATCCGATGCCACCCAACGTGTATAGAGTTCAACTGGTTCGGGTGCTGCGGGGCTGCGACGACTTGTTACCTCCGTTTCGACCCCCTGGGGCCGACGAAGATGATGTGATGACCCTCAGCGCCTGCTTAAGCTGGCCCCTGCTTTGGCCGAAGAGCCAGATTCGTTTGGGGGCGGGGGACAGCACTCCACAGACAACACCGCCAGTCTTGCCGGCGCCAAGCCATGGCAAGACCGCCGCAACACTACCGCCGTCAGCTGATCCGGACATGCATATGGAACAGGATCCGGACGACGACGATGGTACATTTACCAACGTCGATAAGTACTTCAACGAACATGGGTACGATGACGAATTCTTGGGGCCTCCTTCTCAAGAACCCAACCCTGCAAAAGACGATGGCGATCTAGCTGGTACCACGGAGAAACCCAGTTGCAACAGGCGTCGTCTGGCGTTCAGTTCTCAGGAGACGCCTCCAGCTGCCGCCTTCACCGAGTCTCAGATAGCCGAGGTGCGAAATATTATCAGCCCCAACACACTCAAGAAGGTGGTCTCTGAGCAGAACTTGATCCCATTACAGCAGAAGAAGCAGAAGGGACGGAAAAGAAAGAATAACAAGGGTGCGAGCCAGCCGGCACCGAGTACGATCCGTGCTCAGGACGGGCCACCTTCACCTAAGGATATCTCGAGAAGGGTGCATGTGGCGGGTAGGTCGATGCTACCGACTAATCTGCTCAATGCTGCAACCGGTGCTATGCGGAGTCTGCATGACAGTGTTCTTTCTTTGGAGAAGCGGCGTCTCTCCAAGAATGATGTGGCATACCCGGTTTTCGTGGCCAAGGTGCCAGAGGGCAAGGGCTTTGTCGATAGCACCATCGGGGGTATGATCGTCCTGCGGTTTGATGACATCTTCGCTATGTTTAACCTTCATCCGCTGCACTACACCTTCATTCGGCTATTTTCGCTGAGTATGGAGATGCGGATCATTAGAGACAAGACCCCGGACATCGTGATAGTCGACCCCTTCTACATGCGTGCCAAGATCTTGGGCAGCGCCGGGGACCGGCAAGTCGCGAGTTCATACCTCGAAGGCGTCATTCTGGCAAACCCAGATAAGGATAACTTCCTCGTGCCTTACTTTCCCGAGTAAGTCATCCCCTCACCGCCTTGTAACATATGATTTCTTAGATTTCGATCGTTCTTTTTTTTTTCTAACATTCCGTGTTTTGTGCAGTGACACACATTGCACACTCATCCTCTTAAGCCCGAAATATTCCACGGCCACGTATTTCGACTCGGACCGTCAGTCGAAGAAAGACTACACAAATATCAAGAAAGTTCTTGATGAAGCTCTTCCCGGCTACGCCAGATCTGGAGGCACCTTTAGCAGGCCAATTCGTAGGTACGGCAAGCACGTGTTCACCCACAATACGACGTTCCCCTACGTCAAGCAGCCGCCTGGCGGTTAGAAGGATGCCTACTACGCCCTCCATCACATGCGGGCGATCGTACGGGACCATAATCACCTTCTGCTACCAAATAATCTCAAAGATTGGGCCGCACGCTTGTCGGCAATCCAGGACGCGGACATCAGACAAGAATTCTTTCGCATCCAGTCGGAGTTTGCGGAAATCATCCATCAAGATGTCCTTCATACCTCGGGGCAGTTCTACCTCAGATATCAATCGTCCAACAGTGAGATAGAAACAACGCTACAAATGCAGGCTGACAACGCCCGCGATTTCATGACCATCACGAAAGACGGCGGCTTCATCCACGCTCCGGTCCCTGAGTCGAGTCGAAAGTAGTGATGCTATGTAGTTCTGAAATATCGATTAGCTCATGTTGTAATTAATCTTTAATGAACTTGTATGTCTCTTTAGTTTGGACAGTCGTTCAACTTATATGTAATCGATGCTATTTATTAGTCGGACCATGAATCGTGCTATTAATGTGTTGCTTTTCTCTTCCGATCCTTTTGTTGCATACTTATATATTGCTTATGTATTGTCTGTGAATTGCTACTAACGTTTTGTTTGTCTAGTGCATAGAGATGCCGTCGTATGTCGTGTACAAGGGTAAGGTTCCTGGAGTCTACGACGACTAGGAGGAGTGTCAGAGACAGGTTCACCGTTTCAGCGGTAACAGTTACAAAGGGTACACCACTAGGGCGGAGGCGGAAGCTAGATACGCGCGCTATCTAGCGGGAGAGAGGAGGGAGCGGAGGAGGAACCGGATGAAGACCAGTTTCATCGCGATGATGCTCATCGTGACCGCAGCTCTCTTCTATGTGATGGTAGTTTAGATGATCGATATCGACTTGTAATGTGAAGACAAACTCGCTACTCGCGGTCTCGAGACTTGTAATGTTCTAACTTTGTTTGGTATTTTGAATTCGGAGACTAATATGATGAATTGTATTCGGAGACTAATCTTCTATTGTATTCGATAAATCTGCTGTTTATATGTTGTGCTGTCTATATTCTGTGCAGTAATATATTTTGTAACCTGTGCAAATATCAGAAAAGAAAAAAAATTCCTAATATTCATACTAGTGGCGCACCATACTGCACTTTAGTGGCGCACTGCAATAAACACACTAGTGGCGCATTATCTAGAAGTGCGCCATTAGTAACCCAGAGCACAAGGTAAATATGGTCCCATGGGAGGCATAGTAATGGTGCACCGTTTGACATACTAATGGCGCACTCCCTGGTGCGCCACTATTGTTTGGTATACTAATGGCGCACCAGGGGTGCGCCATTAGTATTAGTTATTAGTGGCGTGATGATAGTGGCGCACCTGTAGTGTGCCATTAATGGCCAAAACAGGTGCGCCACTAATTAGCCTTTTCCTAGTAGTGATATGTGCTCGTGCTGAAACCCCAACTAGTTTAGTTGAGGGAAAATCTTTAGATGAACATGCTCATTTTGTGCGTCACCGTTTATCTGAAAAAGGGAGACTCTTATGGAATCAAATAAATTGTTTGCTATGTTATGCTTGGAATCTTTGTGAAGTTTGTGATTTTACTTGTTGCTCTAAGAACCCTAAAAAACACCTTCCCTACCTATGTGAGTTTAATGATAATGAAATCTTATCTTCTTATGAAAAGGGTGTTTATAGTTACTATGATATCGAACAAATTGAAGAATTTGTTGCTTTTAAGGGTCCTTATGAAGTTGCTTCTTTGATTGAAAAGTATGATATTACTCTCTACAAATCTGAAAATTTTGACATACTTAAATATTGCTATGAAAACTATGCTCACAATGCCTATGTCAAAGAATTTATTGAGAGAATGACCGTTGCTTTGGAAGAAAATAATGATATGCATGAATCTATTGATAATTATGATTTCGTTGATTTGATTGAGATATCTTCCCTTGATGAACATGATGCTTGCTATTTTTATGGGCATGATGCCAATATTAATTATGCTTATGGAGATGAATTTGCTATAGTCCCTTATGTTAAACATGAGATTGTTGCTATTGCACCCATACTTGATAGTTCCTTGAATCAAAAGCATGATTGCAATGATCTTATTATAAATTCTATTAATGTCAATTGTGCTAATAATATGCAAAACCCCAACCTTGGGGATGCTAGTTTTGCTATGTCCGCTACTTATTGCAATGATCATGATTGGGGTGATAATGCTTCTTATGATCTTGAAAATTTATTTAAGCCTCATGATGAATATGTTTGCTATAATATTGAAAGTGGGTTTGGAAGAGTGTTGAATTTAGGAAATAATGATCCCACTACTTTGGAGTATAATCAATCTTATGAATTTTTTGATAAAAGTGGGTTTGGAGAGGTCATGACTTTATTTGATGATAATCCCACTATTTTGGAGGAGTGTCAACTTTGCATGCATGTGGATCATGAAGAGAATATTTTATGTGATAGTTATATTGTTGAATTTTATTATGATCCTACATGTAATTATTATGAGAGAGGAAAATATGGTTCTAGAAATTTTCATGTCACTAAATTACCTCTCGTTATGTTGAGATTGCTATTGTTTCTTTCTTCTTCCTTGCATATGCTAGTTTTTGATTGTCTTGATAATTTGTTTGCTTATAAAATGCCTATGCATAGGAAGTATGTTAGACTTAAACTTGTTTTTTACATGCTACATGATGCTCTCTTCGTGTTTTAATTGCTATCTTTCATGTGAGCATCATTAATTATCAACACCTAGCTAAAAGGCTTTAAAAAAAGCGCTTGTTGGGAGACAACCCAATATTTTTATTTTTTGTTTTTGAATAAAATTTTCATCTAGCCTCTGATTAGATGTGTTTTGGTGTTTTAATTAGTGTTTGTGCCAAGTAAGACCATTGGGATGGCTTACGGTGATAGTTGATTTGATCTTGCTGAAAAACAGAAACTTTTGCGTCCAGTCACACAATTTTAATAATTCACTGGAGCATTGAAAAACCCTTAATTTTTTACACGAGATTGATATACAAATTTCCTATGTTGTCCGAATGTTTCAGACTTTTTGAAGTTACATAAGTATTAGAACAATTCAGATCTTTGCAGACTATTCTGTTTTTGACAGATTCTGTTTTCTTTGTGTTGTTTGCTTATTTTGATGAATCTATGGGTAGTATCGGGGGGTATGAACCATGGAGAAGTTGGAATACAGTAGATATTACAACAATATAAATAAAGAATGAGTTCACAAGAGTACCAAAAGTGGTGATTTTGTTTTCTTGTACTAACGGATCTCACAAGTTTTCTGTTGAGTTTTGTGTTGTGAAGTTTTCAAGTTTTGGGTAAAGATTTGATGGACTATGGAATAAGGAGTGGCAAGAGCCTAAGCTTGGGGATGCCCAAGGCACACCAAGGTAATATTCAAGGACAACCAAGAGCCTAAGCTTGGGGATGCCCCGGAAGGCATCCCCTCTTTCGTCTTCGTCTATCGGTAAATTTACTTGAGGCTATATTTTTATTCACCACATGATATGTGTTTTGCTTGGAGCGTCTTGTATGATATGAGTCTTTGATTTTTAGTTTGCCACAACCATCCTTTCTGTACACACCTTTTGAGAGGGACACGCATGAATCATGATTTATTAGAGTACTCTATGTGCTTCACTTATATCTTTTGAGCTAGGCAATTTTGCTCTAGTGCTTCACTTATATCTTTTTAGAGCATGGCGGTGGTTTTATTTTATGGAAATTTTTGAACTCTCATGCTTCACTTATATTATTTTGAGAGTCTTTATAAACAGCATGGTAATTTGCTTTGGTTATAAATTTAGTCCTAATATGATAGGCATCCAAGAGGGATATAATAAAAACTTTCATATAAAGTGCATTGAATACTATGTGAAGTTTGATTCCTTATGATTGTTTTGAGATATAAAGATGGTGATATTAGAGTCATGCTAGTGAGTAATTGTGGATTGTAGAAATACTTGTGTTAAAGTTTGTGATTCCCGTAGCATGCACGTATGGTGAACCGTTATGTAACGAAGTTGGAGCATGAGGTATTTATTGATTGTCTTTCTTATGAGTGGCGGTCGGGGACGAGCGATGGTCTTTTCCTACCAATCTATCCCTCTAGTAGCATGCGCGTAGTACTTTGTTTCGATGACTAATAGATTTTTGCAATAAGTATGTGAGTTCTTTATGACTAATGTTGAGTCCATCGATTATACGCACTCTCACCCTTCCACCTTTGCTAGCCTCTCTAGTACCGCGCAACTTTCGCCGGTGCCATACACCTACCTTTTACCTTCCTCAAAACAGCAGCCATACCTACCTATTATGGCATTTCCTTAGCCATTCTGAGAAATATTGCCATGCAACTTTCCACCGTTCCGTTTTATTATGACACGCTCCATCATTGTCATATTGCTTTGCATGATCATGTAGTTGACATAGTATTTGTGGCAAAGCCACCGTTCATAATTTTTATACATGTCACTCTTGAGTCCTTGCACATCCCGGTACACCGCCGGAGGCATTCATATAGAGTCATATTTTGTTCTAAGTATTGAGTTGTAAGTAAATAAAAGTGTGATGATCTTCATTATTAGAGCATTATCCCATGTGAGGAAAAAATAAAAGAGGCCAACGAAGCCCACAAATAAAATAAAAGAGGCCAAAGAAGCCCACAAAAAAAAGAGAGAGAAAAGAGAGAAGGGCAATGTTACTATCTTTTTTCCACACTTGTGCTTCAAAGTAGCACCATGATCTTCATGATAGAGAGTCTCCTATGTTGTCACTTTCATATACTAGTGGGAATTTTTTATTATAGTACTTGGCTTGTATATTCCAATGATGGGCTTCCTCAAATTGCCCTAGGTCTTCGTGAGCAAGCAAGTTGGATGCACACCCACTTAGTTTCTTTTTGAGCTTTCATAAACTTATAGCTCTAGTGCATCCGTTGCATGGCAATCCCTACTCACTCACATTGATATCTATTGATGGGCATCTCCATAGCCCGTTGATATGCCTAGTTGATGTGAGACTATCTCCTTCTTTTTGTCTTCTCCACAACCACCAAATTCTATTCCACCTATAGTTCTATGTCCATGGCTCACGCTCATGTATTGCGTGAAAGTTGAAAAGGTTTGAGAACATCAAAAGTATGAAACAATTGTTTGGCTTGTCATCGGGGTTGTGCATGATTTGAGTACTTTGTGTGACGAAGATGGAGCATAGCCAGACTATATGATTTTGTAGGGATAACTTTCTTTGGCCATGTTATTTTGAGAAGACATGATTGCTTTATTAGTATGCTTGAAGTATTATTGTTTTTATGTCGATATTAAACTTTTGTTTTGAATCTTATGGATCTGAACATTCATGCCACAATAAAGAAAATTACATGGATAAGTATGTTAGGTAGCATTCCACATCAAAAATTCTGTTTTTATCTTTTACCTACTAGAGGACGAGCAGGAATTAAGCATGGGGGTGCTTGATACGTCTCCAATGTATCTACAATTTTTGATTGTTCCATGCTATTATATTATCTATTTTGGATGTTTTATATGCATTAATATGCTATTTTATATTCTTTTTGGGACTAACCTATTAACCTAGAGCCCAGTGCTAGTTTCTATTTTTTCCTTGTTTTTGAGCCTCGCAGAAAAGGAATATCAAGCGGAGTCCAAACGGAATAAAACTTCACGATGATTTTTCTTGGACCAGAAGACACCCAGGGGACTTGGAGTCCAAGTCAGAAGAGCCACGAGGCGGCGACAAGGGTGGAGGGCGCGCCCTAGGGGGGCGCCCCCCTACCTTGTGGGCCCCTCGGGACTCCCCTGACCTAGCTCTTCCTCCTATATATTCACAAATATTCCAGAACCACCAGAGGCATCCACGAAAACACTTTTCCACCGCCGCAACCTTCTGTTCCCGTGAGATCCCATCTTGGGGCCTTTTTCGGCATCCCGCCGGAGGGGGAATCGATCACGAAGGGCTTCTACATCAACTCCATTACCCTTCCGATGATGCGTGAGTAGTTTACGTCAGACCTACGGGTCCATAGCTAGTAGCTAGATGGCTTCTTCTGTCTCTTTGATTCTCAATACAATGTTCTCCTTGATGTTCTTGGAGATCTATCCGATGTAATCTTCTTTTGCGGTGCGTTTGTCGAGATCCGATGAATTGTGGATATATGATCAGCTTATCTATGAATATTATTTGAATCTTCTCTGAATTCTTTTATGCACGATTTAATATCTTTGTATTTCTCTTCGAATTATTGGTTTGGTTTGGCCAACTAGATTGGTTTTTCTTGCAATGGGAGAGGTGCTTAGCTTTGGGTTCAATCTTGTGTGATTTCACCCAGTGACAAAGTAGGGGTAGCGAGACACGTATTGCATTGTTGCCATCGAGGATAAAAAGATGGGGTTTTCATCATATTGCTTGAGTTAATTCCTCTACATCATGTCATCTTACTTAAGGCGTTACTCCGTTCTTTATGAACTTAATACTCTAGATGCATGCTGGATAGCAGTCGATGTGTAATAGTAGTAGATGCATGCAGGAGTCGGTCTACTTGACACGGACGTGATGCCTATATGCATAATCATTGCCTTGGATATCGTCATAACTTTGCGCTTTTTTATCAATTGCTCGACAGTAATTTGTTTACCCACCGTATTATTTGCCTTCATGAGAGAAGCCTCTAGTGAAACCTATGGCCCCCGGGTCTATTTTTCATCATATTACTTTCCGATCTACAATTTTGCAATCTTTTATTTTCAGATCTATATACCAAAAAACCCAAAAATATTTTATCTTTTGTTTATATATCTCTATCAGATCTGACCTTTGCAATTGACCGTGAATGGATTGACAACCCCTTTATCTCGTTGGGTGCAAGTGTCTGATTGTTTGTGCAGGTGTTGGTGATTTGTGTGTTCATCTCCTACTGGATTGATACCTTGGTTCTTAACTGAGGGTAATACTTACCTCTACTGTCCTGCATCACCCTTTCCTCTTCAAGGGAAAAACCAACGCAAGCTCAAGAAGTACCAGATAGCTATCTTGTTGAATTTGATTATGATCCTACATGTAATTATTATGAGAGAGGAAAATATGGTTGTAGAAATTTTCATGTTACTAAACTACCTCTCGTTATGTTGAGATTGCTATTATCTCTTTCTTCTTCCTTGCATATGCTAGTTTTTGCTTGTCTTCATAAATCTTTTCCCTATAAAATGGTTGTGCATAGGAAGTATGTTAGACTTATGCTTGTTTTTCACATGCTATATGATGCTCTCTTTGTGCTTCAAATTTTTGTCTTTCATGTGATCATCATTAAAATTATCAACGCCTAGCTAAAAGGCTCTAAAGAAAAGCGCTTGTTGGGAGACAACCCAATATTTTTATTTTCTATTTTTATGAAAATATGCAATATTACTTCTGTAATAATTGTGTTTTAGTTAGTGTTTGAGCCAAGCAAGACCTTTGGGATGCTTTGGTATATCGTTGATTTGATTTTGCTGAAAAACAGAAAATTTTGCGTCCAGTAGCAGAATTGTTAAAATTCACTGGAGTGTGGAAAAACTCTGAATTGTTTTACAAAAGATTGATATATGAATTGCCTCTGTTGTCCTAATGTTTCAGCATTTTTGGAGTTACAAAAGTATGACTAATATTCAGGTCTTTACAGACTGTTCTGTTTTTGACAGATTTTGTTTTCGATGTATTGTTTGCTTATTTTGACGAATCTATGGTTAGTATCAGGGGGTATGAACCATGGATAAGTTAGAATACAATATAAAATTGGAATGAGTTCACAACAGTACCTAAAACTGGAGATTTGTTTTATCATACTAACGGATCTCATGAATTTTTTGTTGAGTTTCGTGTTGTGAAGTTTTCAAGTTTTGGGTAAAGTTTTTATGGACTACGCAATAAGGAGTGGAAAGAGCGTAAGCTTGGGGGTGCCCAAGGCACCCCAAGTTAATATTGAAGGACAACCAAGTATCTAAGCTTGGGGATGCCCTGGATGGCATCCCCTCTTTTGCCTTCAATCCATCGGTAAAATTACTTGAGCCAACATTTTTATTCACCACATGATATGTGTTTTTCTTGGAGTGTCTTGTATTATATGATTCTTTGCTTTTTAGTTTGCCACAATCATCCTTGCTGTACACACCTTTTGAGAGGGAGACACATTAATCGTGAATTTATTAGAATACTCTATGTGCTTCACTTATATCTTTTGAGCTAGGTAGTTGCTCTAGTGCTTCACTTATATCTTTTTTGAGCATGGCGGTGGTTTATTTTGAAGAAATTGATGAACTCTCATGCTTAACTTATATTATTTTGAGAGTCTTAAAATAGTGTGGCAATTTTCTCAGGTTATGAATTTGGTCCTAATATGATGGGTATTAAGAGGGATATAATAAAAACTTTCATGAAGATCATTGAATATATGAGAAGTTTGATTCCTTGCATTTGTTTTGAGATATGAAGATGGTGATATTAGAGTCATCCTAGTTATTAATTGTGGATTAGTAAAAATACTTGTGTTAAGGTTTGTGATTCCCGGACCATGCACGTATGGTCTCTCGTTATGCGATGAAGTTAAAGCATGATTTATTTTTGACTGTCTTCCTTATGAGTGGCGGTCGGGGACGAGCGATGCTCTTTTCCTACCAATCAATCCCCCTAGGAGCATGCGTATTAGTACTTTGTTTTGAGGGCTAATAAATTTTTGTAATAAGGATTTGAGTTCTTTATGACTAATGTTGAGTCCATGGATTATACGCACTCTCACCCTTCCACCTTTGCTAGCCTCTCTAGTGCCGTGCAACTTTCGCCGGTGCATTAAACCCACCATATACCTTCCCCAAAACAGCCACCATACCTACCTATTATGGCATTTCCATATCCATTCCGAGATATATTGCCATGCAACTTCCACCGTTCCATTGTTGTGACACACACCATCATTGCCATATTGCTTTGCATGATCGTATAGTTGGCATAGTATTTGTGGCTTGGCCACCATTCATATTTTTTTATACATGTCACGCTAGATCATTGCACATCCCGGTACACCGCCGGAGACATTCATATAAAGTCATATTTTTGTTCTAGTATCGAGTTGTAATTCTTGAGTTGTAAGTAAATAAAAGTGTGATGATCATCATTATTAGAGCATTGTCCCACGTGAGGAAAAGATGATGGAGACTATGATTCCCCCACAAGTCGGGATGAGATTCCACACTTAAAATAAAAAGGAGGCCAAAGAGCCCAAAAAGGAAAAACAAGAGAAAAAAGAAGAAAAAAAAGAAGAAGAAAAAAAGAAAAGAAAAAATGAGAGAAAAGAGAGAAGGGACAATGTTACTATCCCTTTTCCACACTTGTGCTTCAAAGTAGCACCATATTCTTCATATAGAGAGTCTCCTATGTTATCACTTTCATATATTACTAGTGGGAATTTTTCATTATAGAACTTGGCTTGTATATTCCAATCATGGGCGTCCTCAAATTTCCCTAGGTCTTCGTGAGCAATCGAGTTGGATGCACACCCACTTAGTTTTCTTTTGAGCTTTCATACACTTATAGCTCTAGTGCATCCGTTGCATGGCAATCCCTACTCACTTGCACCAATATCAATTGATGAGCATCTCCATAGCCTATTAATTTGCCTAGTTGGTGTGAGAATTTCTTTCTCCTTTTTGTCTAGTACCATCATATTTTATTCCACCCATAGTGCTATATCCATGGCTCACGCTCATGTATTGCGTGAAAGTTGAAAAAGCTTTAGAACGTCAAAAGTATGAAACAATTGCTTGGCTTGTCATCGGGGTTGTGCATGATAAATACTTTGTGTGATGAAGATAGAGCATGACAAGATTATATTATTTTTTAGGGATAACTTTCTTTAGCCATGATATTTTAGAAAAGACATGATTGCTTTATTAGTATGCTTGAAGTATTATTGTTTTTATGTCAATATTAAACTTTTGTTTTGAATCTTATGGATCTGAATATTCATGCCACAATAAGAAAGATTACTTGATGAACATGTTAGGTAGCATTCCACATAAAAAATTCTATTTTTATCATTTACCTACTCGAGGACGAGCAGGAATTAAGCTTGGGGATGCTTGATACGTCTCCAACGTATCTATAATTTTTTATTGTTCCATGCTATTGTATTATCCATTGTGGATGTTTTATATGCATTAATATGCTATTTTATATCATTTTTTGGGACTAACCTATTAACCTAGTGCCAGTTGTTGTTTTTTCCTTATTTTTGTCTTTTATAGAAAATCAATACCAAACGGAGTCCAAACGGAACGAAACTTTTTGAGGATTTTTTTTGGACCAGAAGACAACCACGAAGCTTTGGGAGGAGGCCAGAGGAACCACGAGAGGGCCACAAGCCCTAGAAGCGCGCCCCAGGGGGGGCGCCCCCAGGCTTGTGGGCCCCTCGGGATCCCCTAACCCTAATCTCAGCTCCATAAATTCCCAAATATTCCCCGCATACCAGAGGGCACACCAAAAGTACTTTTACGCCATCGCAAGCTTCTGTTCTCGTGAGATCGCATCTTGGGGCCTTTTCTGGCACTCTGCCAGAGGGGGATTCGATCACAGAGGGCCTCTACACCAACCTTGATGCCCTTCCGATGATGTGTGAGTAGTTTACCACGGACCTATGGGCCCATAGCTAGTAGCTAGATGGTGTCGGGGTAATTGACCACGGGTACCCTGAAGACGGCGAGACAACATTTCAAGACATCGGGGCTAGCAACGCCCCTCAGTCCGACTGCCCCGGCCGGCTCGCCGCCCGGCTGCCCGGACGGCTCCCCGTCCGGCTGCGCGAACCAGCTGGCTGCGCGGAGTCAACAGCGACACCAGCTCCGACCGGACACCGACAAGACGGCGCACTCCAGAAGGCGGCGAGGGTACGGGCCGGCTCCTAGCAGGTGGCACGTCCCTTCCCTAGGAGTTTGAGCCCGACCAGGAGACAAGCTGGGGCATGGCCACAGTGCGCCATGCCTCCCCCAAATCACGGCCGCATGGCTACAGTAGGCGCCGCCAGGCGGCCGCCGACCCGCCCGACGCGGCGCTGTAGCCATGGCGTGCCCGACACGGCCTCCGTCAGCACAGACGGCACCACAGTGAAGAGCCGTCAGCGGGGCCCGCAGGCGGCGGGCCCCAACTGTCGGCCGGTTCCCCGGCAGCCGGCAGGGCCCAGCAGAGGCGGGCCCCAGCAGCCGGCGGAGAACCCAGCCCCCATGGACGCTGGCAGCCGGTGCCTACCACCCGGCCATATTACCATTGTACCCCTAGGGGGTTAGCCTATAAAACCCCCCAGGCCACACCCTTGCAAAGGGCTCCCCTCATGTTCCACTTCAGTTCTACACACACCATAGTCAGGGAGGGGAGAGAGCTAGCCTTCCCCTTCTTCCTCCTTTGGCCGAACAGCTCTAGGAGCGTCATTGTACTCTTTGCTTCATAGTGATCATGCGGAAACCCCGCAGAGCAGGAGTAGGGGTTTCATCTCTCCGGAGAGCCCCGAACCTGGGTAAACCACCGCGTGCTACTCGCATACCCGTCCCTGGATATTCCACTGCAATCTTGCCACCTCAAGCCACCCCGTGGCATCTGTCGTCTCTCAAACCCCCCGTGAGAATACCACGACAGTTGGCGCCAACCGTGGGGCGAGCTGTTGCTGGAATCGCGATCCGGGCGGGACCATCTTCGCCATCACCGCCGCGTCTACGTGGCGTCTCTCCGGTAGCGCTCGGGGGCTCGACTTCGACCCGCCCCTGGAGCGGCCGCGCGGGACGGCACGTCCTCGTCGTCGGCCTCGCCACCTTCGTCACCACCGCTGCGACGCCGGCCGTCCGTCCGCACGGGCGCCGCGCCGCATCGCTTCGGTTGGCCGCATCCATCTCGAGCCGCTCGGCCGCCCACCTCTCCAGCTGCGGCGTGCCGCCGTGCACATGCTCGTGTGCATGCTCGTGCACTCCCGGCCCCTGCCGTCCGCTCTCCCGGCCGTCTCCGGCGAGTTCGGCCGCTAGCCACCTAACAAGGCAGCAGACGCTCTGCTCCTCCACTAAAAAAAAAAAAAAAACAACTCTCAATCCCCTTCGTCCTCGTGCCTAAGAGCTTCCACCACCACCAGCTCCCGCAGCACCGCTCCGCTGTACCCCAGTGGCCCTCCGCGGCCGCGCGCTCGCGTCGGGACGCAGCGCCCTGCTCCTGCGCGCCGGCGGTCGCGCCCTCCAGCGTCGTCAACCCCTGCATGCGACCACGCCGCCCCGAGCTGGAGCCCCGCGGGGCCGCTCTCCGCTCGGGCCGCCCGCGCGTCCGCTGCGCGGCGGGCCACGCGCCGTCCGCCCGCTGCCCCGAGCACCTTCCGCGACCTGCCTCCGTACGTCGAGCCTCGTGGTGCCGCTGCCGCGGGCGCTGCGGCCCGCGGGCCCCGGCTCTGCTCCGCTCCGTCTACGCGCTACATCTCGCCCGGCCTCGCGCCGTCGCACTCGGGGGAGGCAGAGCCCCATCGCCGCGGTTTCCAACTCGTACCCGCGCGCGGCTCCGGTCGCCCTCGGCCACCGCGCACAGCTGCGTCCGCGCGCTACAGCGGCGCCCCAGGCTCCAGGCCGTCCCCTGCGGCTCGTCCTCTCGGCCGGCCCGCGCCTCCGCCTCCATCCCGCGAGCTCCGCGCCCGAGTCCCGCCTGCCGGCCCCGTTTGCTCCGCCTGTAGGCGTGTCTGGCTCGCGGCGTGCGCCGGCTCGGCGTCTCCTCCGCCTCCTCCGCGAACCCGGCCCGCAGCAGGCCGCCCTCGCGCCCCGCCCGCCGGCTGCTCGCTGGTCGGCTCTGAGCGCGCCGGCTCCACGCCGCCTGCTCCACGCACCGACTCCTGCCGCGCCGCTTGCTGCAGCCGGCCGGCCCCGCCGTGCTCGGCCCCGCCTCCTCGCCGCCACAACTCTCTCCCGCGCTGGCTGGCCTCTCGCGCCGCCACCGGCACCCACACGGGCTGCCCCTGTGCACCCGGCCGTGCCCGTGGCCCCCCGCCTCAACCGCGCGGCCGCCGGGTCGCCGAGGCCTCCGCCTTCGGCTCCTCCCCCGTGCCGGCTTCGCCCCGCCTCGCCTGGCTGCCTCGCCGCTGCACCGCGTCCCTGCTCGCCGGCTTCCCCGTGCCTGCCGGCCGGTGCTGCTTCCCCCTGCTCTAAAGAAAAAAGGGCCGGCTGGGAACAGAAAGTAAAAGAAAGATTCGGCTGGAGGAAAGGCAAAGGCCGACTGTCCAGCAGGCGGAGAAAAGAAAAGATGCCGGCGGCCAAAAAAAAGAAAAAGAAAAAAAAGTGTTTGTCCGGCTGCTGGCGGCCGAAGAAGAAAAAGAAGAAAACAAAAGACGCCTCCGCCTGCCCGCGGCGCTGCTCCGCCGGCGGCCCTGCCTGCCCGTTTCAGTGCCCGGTCGGCTGTGCCAAGCCGACCCGGCCGCCTCGAGGCATCGCCAGCTGTGCCAAGCCGGCTCGGCTGCGTCCTGCTCTGCCGTATGGCCAGTCGGGCCTGACCGGTCGGGCCCCCCTTCAAGCACCCTGAGGCTCGAAGGCTACACCCAGCGGGTGCGCCGGCGTGCTCCGCCAACGCCAGGCCGTGCCGGCTGTCTTCGTCAACCTCCGCCTCGTCTGCGTCAAAGCAATGTGAGCTCCTCACCCGCATATTTTCGCACCACGTGCAAACACGGATAACCCCGAGCGACTCGGGGGGCTATCTCCGCATTTTATTACAGTTGCACCACTGTTCGCCCCGGTGCCAGCCAGAGTTGGCCCGGTGGCTGGCCGCTTGGTCTGAGACGTTTGTTCCCGCAGACGGCTTAGTAGCGTGTACGGTACCGAAGGCCCACTCTCAGTCACAGACCGCGGAGCGGCTGTTCGGCTAGCAAGAGCAAACGCTGGAGGCCACCCATGCGAAAAACGTCCGGGGAGAAAAACGGTTCGGGCGACCCGGCCGTTTGCTTTATGAGTATCTGCTCTGTTAAATCCGCTCCCAAAGTCTGAGTACTGTACACTCCACTCTGCGGCCCACTCTCAGCCACAGACCACAGTGCGGCTGTCCGACTAGCGAGAGCACAGGCCAAAGAGTGGAGGGGACATGAAAAAGATTGAAGGGGGCTCGGACGAAACCGAGTCGGCACCATCCGCATAAAACTTGCACCGCTAAAAGCAAACATTTGATATATCTGCGCGGACTAACCTTGTCTTTTGCACGATCATCGCCGAGGGGAACCCCCTCCTCGCCTGGAGACTATGAGGCTGGTTGCGGGCCCGACGCCGGCTGCAACCGGCATCCCACCGCCTGCTTCATCTGTAGCAAAAACCATCCGCCCGACTCTTCGAGTCGCCCGGAGGCTACACCCAGTGGGTGCGCTGGCGCGCCCCCACTGGAAGCAAGACGCGCCGGCTGCAGCCCGCAGCCAGCTGTCTTCGACAACATCAGTCGGCGGACCCCGCGTCTGCGCCCGACAGCATCAGTCGGCGGACCCCGCGTCCGTGCCCGACAGCTTCAGTCGGCGGACCCCGCGTCCGCGCCCGACAGCTTCAGTCGGAGGACCCCGCGTCCGCGCCCGACAGCATCAGTCGGAGGACCCCGCGTCCGCGCCCGACAGCTTCAGTCGGCGGACCCCGTGTCCGCGCCCGATAGCATCAGTCGGCGGACCCCGCGTCCGCGCCCAACACCATTAGTCGGCGGACCGCGAGTCCGCGCCCGACAGCTTCAGTCGGCGGACCCCGCGTCCGCGCCCAACACCATTAGTCGGCGGACCGCGAGTCCGCGCCCGACAGCTTCAGTCGGCGGACCCCGCGTCCGCGCCCGACAGCACCAGCCGGCGAACTCCGCGTCCGCGCCCGGCAGGGCCCCGCGCCCATCAGTCGGCGGACTCCGTGTCCGCGCCCGGCACCCTCGATGCCACCGTCGGCTTCATCACCAAAAACAAGACCCTCCGCCCAACTTTCCCAAGTTGCCCAGAGGCTCGGAGGCTACACCCTGTGGGTGCGCTGGCTCGTCCCACTGGAAGCAAGCCGCGCCGGCTGCAGCCCGCAGCCCGCTGTCTTCGACAACATCAGTCGGCGGACCCCGCGTCCACGCCCGACAGCACCAGCCGATGGACTCCGCGCCCGGCAGGGCCCCGTGCCCATCAGCCGATGGACTCCGTGTCCGCGCCCGGCACCCTCGACGCCGCCGTCGGCTTCGTCACGAACAACAAGACCCTCCACCCAACTTTTCCAAGTTGCCCGGAGGCTCGGAGGCTACACCTAGCGGGTGCGCTTGCGCGCCCCCACTCGGAACATGTTGCGCCTGTTGCACGCCCGCCGTCGGCTGCAACCGGCACCTCGACGCCATCGTCTGCACCAACAACCGCGAAAAGCCTCCGCCCAACTTTTCCAAAGTTGCCCGGAGGCTCGGAGGCTACACCTGGCGGGTGCGCTCGTGCGCCCCCGCCGGAAGCAAGCCGCGCTGGCTGCGGCCTGTAGCCGGTCGTCATCAAGCATCTTCTACATCAACACCCGCTAAAAAACCTCCGCCCAACTTTGCCAAGTTGCCCGGAGGCTCGGAGGCTACTGTCGGGGTAATTGACCACGGGTACCCCGAAGACGGCGAGACAACATTTCAAGACATCGGGGCTAGCAACGCCCCTCAGTCCGACTGCCCCGGCCGGCTCGCCGCCCGGCTGCGCCAACCAGCTGGCTGCGCGGAGTCAACAGCGACACCAGCTTCGACCGGACACCGACAAGACGGCGCACTCCAGAAGGCAGCGAGGGTACGGGCCGGCTCCTAGCAGGCGGCACGTACCCTCCCTAGGAGTTTGAGCCCGACCAGGAGACAAGCTGGGGCATGGCCACAGTGCGCCATGCCTCCCCCAAATCACGGCCGCATGGCTACAGTAGGCGCCGCCAGGCGGCCGCTGACCCGCCCGGCGCGGCGCTGTAGCCATGGCGCGCCCTACACGGCCTCCGTCAGCACGGACGACACCACAGTGAAGAGCTGTCAGCGGGGCCCGCAGGTGGTGGGCCACACCTATCGGCCGGTTCCCCGGCAGCCGGCAGGGCCCAGCAGAGGCGGGCCCCAGCAGCCGGCGGAGAACCCGGCCCCCATGGACGCTGGCAGCCGGGGCCTACCACCCGGCCATATTACCATTGTACCCCTGGGGGGTTAGCCTTTAAAACCCCCCAGGCCACACCCATGCAAAGGGCTCCCCTCATGTTCCACTTCAGTTCTACACACACCATAGTCAGGGAGGGGAGAGAGCTAGCCTTGCCCTTCTTCCTCCTCTGGCCGAACAGCTCTAGGAGCGTCATTGTACTCTTTGCTTCATAGTGATCATGTGGAGACCCCGCAGAGCAGGAGTAGGGGTTTCATCTCTCCGGAAAGCCCCGAACCTGGGTAAACCACCGCGTGCTTCTCGCATACCCGTCCCCGGATATTCCACTGCAGTCTTGCCCTCATCTCAAGCCACCCCGTGGCATCTGTCGTGTCGCAA
Organism: Thinopyrum elongatum; assembly: GCA_011799875.1. Taxonomy (NCBI): domain Eukaryota; kingdom Viridiplantae; phylum Streptophyta; class Magnoliopsida; order Poales; family Poaceae; genus Thinopyrum; species Thinopyrum elongatum. Next base: position 627,285,949 of record CM022303.1, on the reverse strand, counting down.
ACCCCCTGTGAGAATACCACGAAAGATGGCTTCTTCTCTCTCTTTGATCTTCAATACAATGTTCTCCTTGATGTTCTTGGAGATTTATTCGATGTAATCTTCTTTTGCTGTGTGTTTGTTGAGATCCGATGAATTGTGGGTTTATGATCAGATTATGTATGAATATTATTTGAGTCTTCTCTGAACTCTTTTATGCCTGATTAAGATAGCTTTGTATTTCTCTCTGATCTATTGATTTGGTTTGGCCAACTAGATTGATCTATCTTGCAATGGGAGAGGTGCTTAGTTTTGGGTTCAATCTTGCGGTGTCCTCACCCAGTGACAGTAGGGATAGCGAGGCACGTATTTGTATTGTTGCTATTAAGGATGAAAATATGTTTTTTTACCATATTGCTTGGATCTATCCCTCTACATCATGTCATCTTGCTTAAGGCGTTACTCCGTTCTTGTTAACTTAATACACTAGATGCATGCTGGATAGCGGTCGATGTGTGGAGTAATAGTTGTAGATGCAGGCAGGAGTCGATGTGTGGAGTAATGGTGATGTGAACTATGGGTGTTAATCACATGGTCGATGTGTGGAGTAATAGTTGTAGATTTACACTAGAGTCAATAATCTAGTTCACATCACCATGTGATTAGCACCCATAGTTCACATCACCATGTGACCAACACCCAAAGAGTTTACTAGAGTCAATAATCTAGTTCACATCACCATGTGATTAACACCCATAGTTCACATCGCCATGTGACCAACACCCAAAGAGTTTACTAGAGTCAATAATCTAGTTCACATCGCCATGTGATTAACACCCAAAGAGTACTAAGGTGTGATCATGTTTTGCTTGTGTGAGAAGTTTAGTCAACGGGTCTGCCACATTCAGATCCGTATGTATTTTGCAAATTTCTATGTCTACAATGCTCTGCATGGAGCTACTCCAGCTAATTGCTCCCATGTTCAATATGTATCCAGATTGAGACATAGATTCATCTAGATGAGTGTCAAAGCTTGCATCGATGTAACTCTTTACGACGAACTCTTTATCACCTCCATAACCGAGAAACATTTCCTTAGTCCTTTTTAAGGCACCTAAGGATAATTTTGACCGCTGTCTAGTGGTCCACTCCTGGATCACTCTTGTACCCTCTTTGCCAGATAAGTGGCAAGACACACATCAGATGTGGTACACAGCATGGCATCATATAGAACCTATGGCTGAGGCATAGGGAATGACTTTCATTCTCTCTCTATCTTCTGCCGTGGTCGGGCTTTGAGTCTTACTCAACTTCACACCTTGTAATACAGGCAAGAACTCCTTCTTTGACAGATCCATTTTAAACTCCTTCAAAATCTTGTCAAGGTATGTACTCATTGAAAGTCTTATCAAGCGTCTCGATCTATCCCTATAGATCTTAATGCTCAATACGTAAGTAGATTCACCGAGGTATTTCATTGAAAAATTCTTATTCAAGTATCCTTTTATGCTATCCAGAAATTCTATATCATACCCAATCAGCAATATGTCATCCACATATAATATCAGAAATGCTACAGAGCTCCCACTCACTTTCTTGTAAATACAGGCTTCACCGTAAGTCTGTATAAAACCATATGCTTTGATCACCTCATCAAAATGTATATTCCAACTCTGAGATGCTTGCACCAGTCCATAGATGGATCGCTGGAGCTTGCATACTTTGTTAGCACCTTTACGATCGACAAAACCTTCTGGTTGCATCATATAAACCTCTTCTTTAAGATATCCATTAAGGAATGCTGTTTTGACATCCATTTGCTAGATTTCATAATTATAAAATGCGACAATTGCTAACATGATTCGGACGGACTTAAGCATCACTACGGGTGAGAAAGTCTCATCGTAGTCAACTCCTTGAACTTGTCGAAAACCTTTTGCGACAAGTCGAGCTTTGTAGACAGTAATATTACCATCAGCGTCAGTCTTCTTCTTGAAGATCCATTTATTCTCTATGGCTTGCCGATCATCGGGCAAGTCCACCAAAGTCCACACTTTGTTCTCATACATGGATCCTATCTCAGATTTCATGGCTTCAAGCCATTTATCGGAATCTGGGCTCATCATAGCTTCTTCATAATTCGTAGGTTCGCCTTGGTCTAGTAACATGACTTCCAGAACAGGATTACCGTACCACTCTGGTGCGGATCGTGCTCTGGTTGACCTACGAAGTTCAGCAGTAACTTGATCTGAAGTTTCATTATCAACATCATTTGCTTTCTCTCTAGTTGGTGTAGGCATCACTGGAACAGTTTTCTGTGATGTGCTACCACTACAAAAAATGACACATCCTTGACATTTTGGGCCGAACGATTTTTTTTCTGTCATGCTTATGACACTTCTATGACGATAATTATGACAAAACCTGGTATCATCATAGATGTGGTGGGCTCCTACTTCTATGACAAAAAATCATGATAGAAAATGGGCTTTTCGTCCTGGGCGGGCCAGAGACGCACCTGCATGACATTCTTTGGGCCGTCCATGATGGAAAAAATAGTGGTAGAAGCGAGGGCGATGAAAATTTCGGGGAGTTCCTGGTTACGGTGGGTGGTCGGGGCCGAGCGATGCACGCGAGGTTTGCATGTTTTCTCTCATATACGTACGCGCGTGTGTGTGAGGCGTTGGGCTCTAACTGAACCCGAGCGAGGCGTTCGCTTACTGAACCCGAGCGATTGCACTAGCTACGTTACTGAACCCGAGCGATCTATCGATCCCTGGTTGTTAACTGAACCCAATCGAGGGATTCCTTTGCTACTGCTGCTAACTGAAGCCGACCGAACCTGCTGCCTCTTGATGAACAGTGAATGTGGGGGTTGGTTGAACGAGTCGAGACGTACGTGGTTGGGGTTGGATGAACAGTTCCCGGTGGGGGTTGGATGAACAGGACCCCGTGGTAGTAGTAGTAGGCCGTTGCCGCTGGATGAACAGGACCCCGAGAGGAGGCCGCCACAGCCGAGCTGGTTGGGAGTGGATGAACAGGACCCCGTGGAGGGCTGGTTGAACAGTAGCCGGTGGAGAGCTGGATGAACAGTAGCCCGTGGATGAACAGTAGCTGGTGGAGGTAGGAGGAAGACACGGTGGATGAACAGTGTAGGTGGAGGCTGAAGGAAGTCGACAGTGGGTGAACAGTATCCCGTGGAGTCCCGTTTTGCAGTACGCCACACCCCTCCGATGAACAGGACCCCCGTTTCGACCGTAGCGCTCCAACACAAGTCCGTTTCCTCTGTTTTGCGGTATGCCACACCCCTCCCAATGAACAGGACCCCCGTTTCGACCGTAGCGCTCCAACACAAGTCTGTTTCCTCCGTTTTGTGGTACGCCACACCCCTCCCGATGAACAGGACCCCCCGTTTCGACCGTAGCCGGTCAAACAGAAGGCCATTTCCTCCGTACTGCGGTACGCCAGACCCCATTTCAGCTGTTCCGTCCAAGCCGGTTGGCTCCCGTTGAACAGGACGCATTCCGACCAGTCTGTTGCCTCCCGATGAGCAGGATGCTGTTTCTCCGTTCCGACCCAGCTGGTTGGCTGCCCGATGAACAGGACGCCGTTGCTGCCGTCCATTGCCTCTCCATGTACACAAGCCCTGGCCATACGTATGCGCGAGTAGGCGTTCGAGACCCCGCCCATATGTACTTACGTGGCCGTATTTTTTGGCATGTGGCTGTACGTACGTGTACACGGTTTAGAAGGGACTGCCCGAACTGCTACATCGAGGGCTCTACTACTACACGTGCCTCTGCTTGCTCGGCCACGGTTCATCGTTGCAGAGAGACCGATCGACCAGTATGTACGTACACGTTCGCGACAACGCTACGTACGCTTCGACCAGTTAGGTCTCGGCTGTCAGGGAGGATAAGGACGCACTTCCTTGCGTGCGAAGTTATTGATGGTGGGTCCGAGCTATCAGGGGGAGGATTCATTTTTTTTCGCGCCTAATATGGAGGCACTTTCCTCGCATCCGAAGATATAGCTGGTGGGTCCCAGCTGTTAAGGGGGAAAAAGTTTTTTTTCGAAAAATACAACTAAGCCAAAATACGGAGGCCCTTCCGGTAGGTCCCTGCTGTCAGGTGGAGGAATCATTATTTTGTGCGTAATAAGGAGGCACTTCCTTGCTGCGGCTGTGGACCCAGCTGTCAGCCTCTCCACGTATAGTCCTCTTCTGATGTAAGTCGTTCCTTGACCACGTTGACCATGCCGCGCCGAGAGCACCAAGGCAGTGGACGACGGCGAGGCCTAGGAAGGGAATGACCCGGAGCCGGGGAAGACTCGGCAGTTGTTTCCCACACGGAGGGGCGTACGAGGGTTTACTGGTTGGGCTGCAGTGTGAGGCTCCCGTCGCCGGAGAATAATAGCAGGTCTGGGTGAGTACGGGGATGGCCTTGCCAGCGATGGGAGTAGGGTGGGGCGGGGAGGCCTGCGCGGCAGCAGAGCCGGCCACGGGAGGCAGGAGCAAGCGGCACGACCGGTGCTGGTTTGGGCGGCTGGAGCAAGAAGACCAGAGGTTGAAGAAGCACTACGGCCATTGGATGGACATCGTACGGTCACTGGAGCTAGAATCGTTCATATTGACTAAGTTGACAAAGCCCTCCGTCCGCGTCAACTTAGTAGGCCCACAAGTCAGCCTCCAACTATGGTGGGTCCCAGATAGCAGGGGGAGTATTCATTTTTTGTGCGTAATAAGGAGGCACTTCCTTGCGTGCGAAGATATAGCTGATGGGTTCGAGCTATTAGCGGGAGGAACGTTTTTTTCGCGAAATACATAGGCCCTACCGGTGGGTCCCTGCTGTCAGGTGGAGGAATCATTATTTTGCGCATAATAAGGAGGCACTTCCTTGCGTGCGGCCGTGGACCCAGCTGTCAGCCTCTCCACGTACAGTCCTCTTCCGATGGATGTCGTTCGTTGACCACATTGACCATGCCACGCCGAGAGCACCAGGGCGGTGGACGATGGCGAGGCCTAGGAAGGGAACGACCCAGAGCCAGGGAAGACTCGGCAGTGGTTGCCCACGCGGTGGGGAGTACGAGGGTTTATTGGTTCGCCTGCCGTCGCCGGAAAATAATAGGAGGTGTGGGTGAGTAGAGGAATGGCCTGGCCAGCGATGGAGTAGGGTGGGGCGGTGCGGCCTGTGCGGCAGCACAGCCGACCACGGGAGGCGGGAGCAGGCAGTCCCACCAGCGCTGGTTTGGGCGGCTGGAGCAGGAAGATCAGATATTGAAGAAGCAGCACGGCCGTTGGATTAACATCCAACGATCACTGCTGCTAGAATCGTTTGTGGACTAAGTTGACAAAGCCTTTCGTACATGTCAACCTAGTAGACCCACAAGTCAGCCTCCAAATCTGTCCCAAACAGCATACAGCCCGAAATTTCTAGCCTGATTCAAATTAATTTAGAAACTAAACATACCTTAATTTAAATCCAATGAAATTTTACCCGCACAAAAACAATGAAATTTAAAATATCAAAATCCGAAAGAAAAAAGTATTTTGGAACTAATTGCCTGTTTGCTGTATTTTTTCATTTTACAGCCCATTTCTTATTACTTATAGCCCATTTCTTATTACTTATAGCCCATTTTCTGGGCAAGCCCGAATGCATCCCTCCTCGTCTTGAAAGATTTCCGCCCCAGCAGGGCGTAGAAAAGCAAGTAGGACTACGTCGGTTATTCTGCAAAAAACAAAATAGCTAGGCTAGCCATTTTCAGAAAGGAAAAAAAACTAGGTTAGTCATATGGTAAACATATGAAATAAAAGCCTGGGCTAGACGGGCCACAGCTCCCGCACAACCCAGTTGATACCCTTCTCTGTCCCGAAATTTTTTTTACTGCGCGCGCTGCTGGATCCCGGGTGTCTGCCGCTCCTTGTGCAGTTATCTCACTTATTGACTACGTTGACAGTGGCGTGCGACCCAGATGTCAGGAAACCATCAGGAGGAACCCTTTTTTTTCTTGTAATAAAGGAGGCACTTGCTTTCCTACTGCCATGATCCTGGTGGGTCCCTACTGTCATCCTCACCATGTACAGTCATCTCCTTATTCCTCTCGGTTGTTGACCATGTTGACAACACCGGAGGGCGGCGCCGCGGCGAGCGAACCAAGGCGGAGGACGATGGTGAGGCCTCAGACGGGAACGAACAGGAGCCGGGGAAGATGCGCAGAGTTTTAGGGTGCGATGTGGCCATGATGCGTGCACGGCAGCACAGCCAGCCGTGGGAGGTGGGAGCAGGCGGTCCCGCCGGCGCTGGTTTGGGTTTGGCGACTGGAGGAAGAAGAGACTGAAGAAACAAGACAGACGTTGAATGTCAATCCAACGGTCAAGGTTGGCACAATCATTTGTTGACTAAGCTGACACCAAGTAGCATACTCTTTTATATATATGAAGAAAAGAAAAACTGGGCTCGTTCGCCAGATAACATTCCCGAAACTGCGACCGTTTGATCTTGCATTGCAACTAAAACTGCGAGGAAAATGCTTCGTTTGCCGTCCTCCTCCCAGGGAATGTTCGCCACATAAGTGACTAGCACCCTTGGTTTTCAACCGAGAGGTCTTGGGTTTGAGTCCTAGGAACCCTCAATTTTCTCCTCCTTCCTTCCTCGCAAAAAAAAAAGAAAAGAAAAGAAAATCAAAGACTTGAGAAGGCGTACAGAACAAGCTAGTGTACCAGTAAGGAGACGTTGCTGAGTTTTAGAAAAAAGAGAGACGTGCTCCTGTAGCTGGTTCGAAACCAAACCTAGACTATGACTATATATGGTGCTATGCTACTCTGCAAGTAATGAAACTAACATATCCAACGTTCGCTTCTCCTCTTCTCTACTTACTCTGCCTAGCATCAGAAGCTCTGGCCGCAGCAACCATGTCCGCTGGCTGCTCGTTCACCTGCTCTTCAGCAGGCAACAACCAGATATGTGCCAAGTCGCCACCCGTACCATCGCCTGTGGGTCTCATCACACCCCCGCCGGCACACGCACCGCAGCCAGTTGCTCATCACAACCCACTGCCGTTGGTGTGGTGCCACTGCTGCAAATCACGCAGAGTCATCCGTCGCGTCTCAACCACAATCCTCAACCCTGGCCGAGTCTTCTACAAATGCCCGAATCATGGGGTAATAATATGTTTGAGTGTTGTTCCGCTGCTTTCAGTTGCTGATTTTTTTAATAGTTTGGTTGATGATCTTCCAATTTGATTCGTGCAGAAAAGGGAAGATTCGTGTGATTTGTATTTCCGGGAAGTTGCTAATGTCGGGGAATGCAACTACGCTGATTATTTGGTTAGCCGAGGAATCCCAATACCAGCAGGTTGGGGTGTTGGACAAGTAATTGAAGGAACGGCAGAACAGGAAGATGCAGAGCAGAAGGTTAAAGATGCAGTTCCTCTGATCATGGCCAAGCAACAGCTACTGAATGGCCTTGACAGCAATGAGGATATGAAAGAGCTTGTGAAGATAATGGGTAAAATCGATGTGCTCTGTAGGATGATTGTCTCTATATTTGCAGTGTATGTAGCACATGAGCACTTTGCTGAAACTAGTAATGAATGAAACCTGTTTAGCAGGCTGGGCATAGTGTTGTGAACATCTAATGATTTCTATTAACAAAAATCAGGGGGTATCCCCTTTTGCTCATAAATAAATAAATAGCAGAGGCCCTTTTGCTAATAAATAAATAAATTAGCAGAGGCCCTGTCGGGTCAGCTTTGTTCCCATTCGAGGACGTCGAGCAAATTGCAGTCCAACAGCAAACTATGTCATCAAATACAAGTTTCACAGCCAAATATGAGTACAACTAAACAACAATGTCATCATGTTTTAGCCGTCATACAATCACCAAACACAAATCAACATACATAATAAGTGATGTTCTCATAGCAGAATACTAAACAACAACTTCATCAGGTTTCAGTTGTCATAGCAAACACAATTTCACATAGTAGATAAAAAACATCTTGTGACAGGCAAATACGACAAAAGCAATCTAATCATCATCCGCAGCAGCAGCGTCAACATCTTCGCCATTTGTATCAGTCTGAATCGTAATTCCCCCCAGTGTCATCTTCTTCTTCATCCTCAATGTCCTCGAACGTTGGCGTCTTATTGATCAACTCTCGTATGTCCACAGCCCGACAGGCAATCTTTTCGCCAGCGTCATTGATGTGATGGTTCTCAAAGATATTAGGAACATTTGTGGAATCTTCTACATCAGGAGCAGTGTAAGCATCATCTTGTTGTGCAACTTCATTAAACGAATTCCTCTGCTCAAACCTTTCCAATACTCTCCAGTCATTGCTACGTGCAAATGTTCCTTCCAAGAAAAATATCTGTGTTGCTTGATTTGCCAAAATAAAAGGCTCGTAGGTCTGGTACGCTGCCTTGACATTGATGGATTTGAAATAATCATCAGCTCTGGGTTTTGCGATCCTGGCAAACAGGTTATACCAACGACAGCACAACAGAACCACACACCAATGAACCTCGAAACTGGAGATATACTGCAACTGAACAATGTCTGTTATGTTAGCATACATTTCAGTTGTCTCTTCGCCGTACTTATCCGTGCTCATGATGGCACTGCTTTGTGTCTTCCTGCCTTCGTCGCGTGCAAGGGTGTTGTAGCGCATATCTCCAACAACGCAAGATTAATAATGTCTGACCCGAGTATCAGGACCCATTGCTAGTGCGTAAAGGGCATCATTAACTGCCTGCCCATCCTCTCGCATCTTCTTAACCTATGATTAGAAAATAGACAAGCTGATCATCTTATGTACTCAATATATTAAAAAAACTGACAGTGCAATTCAAAAGCTTACATGGCTCTTGAACCATTTCACAAATCCTGCCATAACCAGTTTGTCAATGTTTCTTGGATTTTGCGGCAGTAACTCTTTTGTAGATGCTACACAACATAGTGATCGCGTTAAACATCTAAATATATAAGAATGTGCTGCAAGTTTAGTAGATTACGATGTATAAGCTGCAGTACTTAGCACTTACTCGATATAAGGTAGAATCTCAGGACAGTTATTCAACACATACCAAACCATTTTGTCCAAATCTTTAGGTTTGTCGTCTTGTCGACTCTTCCCTGTAACTCGAACAGAACAATCGAAAACATTGAGCTCGGGATTGTCTTCACCCACCTCTTTGCTAAGCTCATCAGCTGTTTCAATGTATTTTGAGCAGAATGTCAACGCTTCTGTAGCAATGTAGGCCTCTGTAATGGAACCCTCAGGTCTAGCTCTATTCCTAACATACCCCTTGAAAGTGCCTAGCCGTCTTTCAATAGGGTACATCCAGCCATACTGTACTGGACCTCTAAGTAGTGCCTCATCAGGTAGATGAATAGCCAAATGCACCATCACATCAAATAAGGCCGGAGGATATATCTTCTCAAGGTCATATAGGATAGTTAGTATCTTGTCTCTAAGACGCTCCAAAGCATCTATCCTGATATTTCTACTGCAGAGTTTCCTGAAGAATTGTCCCAACTCTGCAACTGCTCTATATAAGTCAGGGCGGCCCAATCCTCTAAGGATAACAAGTAAAACCCTTTGAAGTAGGACGTGGCAGTCATGAGTTTTCCACCCTTGTACCTTGTTTCCATCTGCACTGACTCTCCTTTCAGAGTTGGAAGCAAATCCATGTGGGAATCTCACACGTGACAGGACCTTGTAGAATTCTTTTCTTTTTACCTTGTCCAAGACGTACATAGCTGGTGCCATATCCCATGGTTTACCTTCATCTTCCACCTGCAAATCCTTTCTGATACCCAGGTGTGTCAAATCAATCCTAGATTTTAAGGTATCTTTCGTCTTGCCTTCAATATTAAGAAGTGTGCCGATAGTGCTGTCACATATATTTTTCTCGATGTGCATCACATCAAGATTATGCCGCAGATCCAAATCTTTCCAATACTCCAAGTCCCACAAAGTGGACCTACGGGTAAACAATAATCTCTCTTCTGCCCTGCCACGCTTCCTTTTCCCGCTACCATTATTAGGATGGTTTCCTGGTGTAATATGCCCGACCTTCTCTAATTCCACTTGCAACTCATCGCCGGTGAGCCTCTTTGGCGCATCACGGTTTTCATGCTTTGCATTGAACACATGTCTTCGGTATTTTGTAGGACACGGCTTGTCCTTGGCAAGAAAACGGCGGTGTCCAATGTAACAGATCTTGCTAAGTATTGCGTATGACTGCGGATTCTTGTCATAGTGAACACATGCATTGTAACCATGTGTCATTCGCCCTGACATAGTGCCCAAAGGCGGATAATCATGGATGCACCAAATTATAACAGCACACAGAAAGAAATTAGCTGGTGGGCTGCTATATAGGTCTCGAGTGAGAACACCCCTCCATAGCTGTTGAAGTTCCTCCACAAGAGGCTCCATGAATAAATCAAAATCCTTTCCAGGACTTTTTGGACCTGGGATGAGCAAGGCCATCATGTAGTTTGATTCTTTGGTGCAGACATTTGGAGGCATGTTGTAAGGGATAACATGCACTGGCCACATGCTATATGTGGCACTCTGGTGGCCAAATGGGTTAAATCCATCTGTAGCTAAGCCAAGTCTAATGTTTCTCGGGTCAGCAGCAAACTTTTTGTGTTTCTGATTGAAGCTTTTCCAGTCACTACCATGAGATGGATGGCTCATTACATTCTGATCTCTGTACTCCTGGTTCCTAGAATGCCACAGTACATCCTCTCTTGTTTCAGTATGATGAAACAACCTCTGCAATCTTGGTATAATCAGAAAATGTCTCAGAACATTATGAGGAATCCTCTTCACAGCATCGCCATCTTTCCATCTTGATGGTTTGCATTTTGGGCATTCACTTAAGTTGGCATAATCCTTCCGGAACAGAACACAATTATTCTTACAAACATGGATCATATCATATCCAATTCCAACTGCACGAAGGAAATTCTTCATTTTACTGTAGGTGTGTGGCAGCTCAGACGCATCTGGGAAAGATTTGCAGAAAGCAGCCAACATCGCATCGAATGATTTGTTGGTCATCCGCTCAGATGTCTTCACCTGAAGAATGGTGACCATAGCTGAGAATACTGACAGCTTATTTCCTGGGGTGACAGCCATGTTGCATTGTTCCAACATGCGAGCCCACCGTTTTTCTTCTGTAGGTGAAAGTTCACGAAATGCGCGAGCATTTCATAGCATTGTTTCAATGTTGGTCAAACTAACTGGCTCCGCCAACACCACCTCCTCCTCCTCTTCCACCTGAGCATCAGGCAGATCAAGATGGTGATCTGCTGCTTCCACATAGTAAGTAACATTGACGTTCACAGCTTCACCATGATGAACCCACCTAGTATATGTGACCGACATCCCATACAAGTGTAGATGATTTTGCACAGTTGACTGGGGTCTTGTAACTGAATTCATACAACTGCTACACGGGCAGAGCACATCTGATTTCGGACCACCGTACTCAGCTCTGATAAAGTTCATGAAGTTTTCAACCCCCTCGACATATGCAGTGGAGAATCTTTGAGCAGAAGTTATCCAAGTCATGTCCATCTGTTAGACATACAAATTAGTTCTTCTACTAGATATTATAGGAAAAACATATATGCTTTTTTATGAAGTCCAGAAAAAAAAATACCTAGGTCGATGTCTAAAGCTATGGCAAGATATTTGGACAAGCAGATCTAAGTAACGAAATATATATGTAAAGCTAATTCAGCAAACAGATTTGAGTGCTAAATTATGGCAGGCTATTTCAGCAGTCAATGAGGCCGAGCACACAGCCATCGAAGGCCATCTCAGCAACAAAGATCGAGTATAAAACGGTGTAGAGCTATTTCACCTAAAAGATTGGCTACTAGACCATGGCAATCTACGTCACAATAAATATATGGCAGGATATTTTAGCAACTAATCAGGCATGGCATGCCATCTCAGCTAAGCAGATTGAGTATAGAACAGGGCAAGAAGCTTCTTAAGCAGAGCATATTGATTGTAAACTATTTCGGCAAACAGTGAGATTAACAGCGTCTATCAGCTAACATTCAGCGCTACTTCGACATGCACGGGGCCTCAGTCTAGAATGCATGTACCATGGGAGTTGCTGACCGCCGTGCGTCTCCACAAGAACGTCGCCAGTGGTGGCTGCGCGGCTAGAGGACGGTAGTCTACAAGAGCGTACTGTGGGAGCGAGAGGATCGCCGTGCGTCCCCTCGATGAACCGCGGCGCTGACGTATCGGCGCGGCGGGGAGGGCGGCTTTGGCGGAGCGAATGGAGTAGAGGGGGCCAGGGGGAGGGGGTTTGGGGAATATTATTGGCTAGTTGGCCGAAGAGCGGTTGAATTTGGGATTTGGGGGGAATTTTGGCGCGGTGGGGTGGGGAGTTTGGCGCATGGTCGGTTTCTCCAAGTGCGGTCCCACGTGTCAGTGAAGAGGCAAGCCGAAGCGCATTCCGTTTGCGTGAGCCGTGTGCAAGACCGACCGTGTGAGGGGTGCAATGCGACCGCGACAGGCGTGCTCTGAGTGTACCGCCTTTTTTCCTTTTAAACTTGGTGCTTCGCGCGATCCATCGATACGACTACTAGTAATCTGGTAATCCCGACTAAAATGGCGCGGCCGGGTCTTTTCCCGTGCGATATGCTGGGAGGTTGGCTTACTTGGTTTTTTTAGCACGAGTAATGCTACACCTACGTCATCCCAGTTACGTAATTAATGTAATGTGAAACATGTGGGCTGTTGATTGGAGATTGGGGGGAGGGAGGGGCCCACCACCATGAAAATCATGGGGGAGAGAGAGAGGAAATTTACGTTAACCATTTCGTAGGTTCCCGTAGATGTAGAAAGATGTGAAATGCGTGAATGTGTAGTGGACGTACTATTGGAGTGCCTAAGATAAATTGTGTATGTAGACCCTATGTGTTTATTTACTTCGCATGTTAGCTTTGTCTTGGGTCAAACCTTCTAAGTTTATACACATAAAAACGAATCATAATTCCATATATTTTCATACTCCTACAATATATCTTACTATTATTGTGAAAGTTCATATACACCGGACGAGATTCATGCAAACACGGCAGATTTTCATTACATTTCGAACTTTTATAGGACAGAAAAATAAAAGAAACCCAACCCTAAACCTTTTCTACGGCGTCGACCGACGTCCTCCATCTGCCATCTCCATGTACGGGGGTGGGGTTCAAGACCCGTGAAGTGAAGGTGCGGTCTCCGGTGAGGAAGAGTAGAACACGGGAGACGGACCGGCCAGTTGGCACACCATGCCCTGTCGCCTCCCATGCCCTACTCATCCTCGGAGGAGTCCCCGACCTCGGCGGTGCCGGTGGACATGAGGTCGATGATGATGGACGTGGACGGTCCGTCGCTTCACCTACCACATGAGCCACCGAACATTGGACGGCGACAAGTAGGATGCATGGCTTACGGTGCTCCCGTCGTCGGCCGCCAGCGTGGCCACCGCTTGTGCGGTCGCGTCCGCGTCTGGCTACGCCGCTATTGCGTTGCGAGCGGCGACTTGAGCGAGGGCGGCGACCTCGAGCTTCATCCCCAAAGACAAGCTCTCCCGCAGAGCGTTCACGCTCGCGGTCATGGTGGATGTGGTGCCACCGTACCAGGTAGCAGGAGGATGCGCTATGGTGTGGAGTTTAGCTGGGCCTTGCCACTTTAAGTAGCGCATTCCGGTGAGGCCAAGCGTCTGGGTGCATCATTAAGTCGCCGGAGTTGGTTCCTCAGGCACCGAGCCTCTTAATGATGGCATACGGACGGACGGCATGAATGCGGGCAGCTGGCGCCGGCTGGGAATGCACCGCGCAATGGCGCGAGGGACGAGGGTTTTTGGTGTGCCAGGGTAGTCAGCTGCGGTCGTGGCAACGTTGGAGATGCCCTTTGCTCACATGCGATCCCCACATGTCATTGAAAAAGCAAGACGACCCGGCATGGTCTCAGGTCCTGGGGATGCAGTTGGCCGCGCTAGAAAACTCCGCGGACGCATCGCGGCGCGCGCGCACTTTGGTGCCCCGTGCATCCTCGATGAGCCGGGTGTTGATCTGCTGGTCGTGCCACAACGCTAACTCCACCCTCGGCACTCTGAAGCCGAGCGTGTCCAGCAACGATGAGCGTGTCGCTCACCGCGGTCGCCGTGTCCAGAGGCGGTGCGGGAGCTGCGCCACGTTGTTGGCCCCCACGACCCACATGAACGGTTGCCGGTGGCGAGGAGGTCGTGGGCCAGCTCCTCCATTGGACTAGTATGTGCCACATCATCCCGACAGGTGTGCCCCACATGTCGGTTTCCTTGTTTTCCTGGCCAAATTCGAGCGTCAGTGCTCCGCGTTACGCATTAGGGGCAGAACAGGTGGTTTTTGTGCCCTGATTCAAATGTGGTACAGTACCAAGTTGTTACCCTAGCCCCAAGTGTGGTGGTTTTGGGTACGGTACCACCCTTTTCTTTTCAACTAGTGAAGCGTAACACTTGATTAAGTAGCCGGATGGTGTGCTAATGTAGGTGTCCTACTGTTTGAAGGAATAATTGAGGTGTGCCCGGTCCGTGCCCGCATTTAGGGGTCCAACTTACCATGTTCCGGCAGTAGTAACTATATACTAGTCCCTGCGTACTCCCTCTGTTTTTATTTACTCCGCATTTTAGCTTCGCTCAAAGTCAAACTTTGTAAAATTTGACAAAGTTTATAGACAGAAATAATAAAATATACAATAACAAATCAATACCATTAGATTCATTATTGAATATACTTTCACATCATATAGATTTGCTATTGTAAATGTTCATATTTTTTCTATAAATTTGGTCAAATTTTATGAAGTTTGACTTCAGTCAAACCTAATATGCAGAGTAAATAAAAATGGAGGGAGTATCTTACTCCGTGACCAAGACGGAAGGGAAAACGAGACAACTTTATGTTTATTTGAGCCGTTCAAGTATAATCATGTGGCGTTGCTTATTTCTCATTCCTCTCCAACCCTCTTCTCCATCAATCATGCCGCCCTCCGGTCGAGTCCATCCTCCCGCATGCCTCATTTGAACATTCCGTCGAGTATCATTCGCATGTGGGCCTAGACCATGCTTGTATTTCCAATGTTGTAATTTGTCCGACATGCATACAGACAAACGGTTCGTTTAAAGTTTCACTTTGCCTCCTCTACGTGTCGCTTCCAATCTTAGTTTTTACATCCCATTCGGTTCATGCCCCGACACATCTTGACGAGATCGATTGATGTTGAGAGATCAAGTGCATGTCATGCAAGGAGATAAAGGTTTGGTGTGTTTCTATGATAGAAATGACCCGGGGGGTCTGTGTGGATCGGAGGGAGTATATTGTACGTTCAAAAGCGAAACGAACGTACTGTACCCACCCTAGTCCTCTTTCAATCAATCTCCGGACCCCGAGATGAAACCGAGAGAGAACGAGTGGGTGCATGTGTGATACCTAAGGCGGATTCAAAATTTTGAACCGGTGATCATAGCATCAGCAAATCATATATAAAGGGTATTCAATGTTCGTTTCGCTTTTGAACGTACAATATACTCCCTCCGATCCTTTCTAGTTTACATATAAGTTTTATGTGTAGTCAAAGTATCTCTACTTTGCCCAAACTTACAAAAAAAGTATCAACATTCAACAACGCCCAATCAATATTGTTAGATTCGTACGTACTGCTAGATTTGTATTCAAACAGAGATGGTTTCCAATTTGTTTTCAAACACGTGAATGTGCTTGTTCTCGCGCATGCTCTTCCTACTAGGATTTCGCCACGTATAGCCAGTCCAATAGTAACTTTTTTAAGCTCCCTGTCCAATAGTAGTAGAAGTAGTAGTACTAGTGGAGTACTGACAACATCTGAAGTAGAGTATGCAGTGCTCATAGTACTAGTAGTATACTCCCTCCGTTTTTATTTACTCCGCATAAAACGGAGGGAAACACTCGGCCGACCTCTCTCTCTTCTAGTAGTATAAACGACGTGGGCGGGGGAGGGGGAGGGACGTCGGTTTGCTCTCAACTGCAGTCCCACAAGCGAGCGAAAATGCAAGACGAAGCGTGTTCCATTCGGTGAGCGACGTGGAGGGTCCAGCGTGCCGGGGTGCAACGCGAACGCGAGAAGAGTGATGTACACCGTCCGTTCCTTATGAACTTGCATATT
Organism: Thinopyrum elongatum; assembly: GCA_011799875.1. Taxonomy (NCBI): domain Eukaryota; kingdom Viridiplantae; phylum Streptophyta; class Magnoliopsida; order Poales; family Poaceae; genus Thinopyrum; species Thinopyrum elongatum. The sequence goes on along the minus strand of CM022303.1, from coordinate 627,269,761 downwards.
TCGAGTACTCCTTTTTTTAACACAATACAGACGCAAGCGCTCATACATTCGCACATACACTCACCCCTATGAACGCACACACGCACACCCTACCCCTATGAGCACCTTCGAGAGACTGAGCCATCATACCTCTATCTCTACTCTTATCTCTACTCTCGGTGATGATGGTGTGCCTGCCATCTTGCAATATAGACCGTCCGATCTATATCTAACGGATAGAAAGCAAACTATGGCAATTTTGCAAAAGGATACCCGCACCTCTATCGTTCATCCTTATCTCCTACAACTTCATTGTTGAGTAATTAAAAAAGGAAGCCTCTAGAACAATCTGGCATGGTGGCTACTACCGGCGTCGTCCATCCCCATGCCTCTGCTAAGTCCGACCACCAATCACCACCGCGCCCCACTCCTCCTCACCTTATCTCATCTTTCTCGAGATACCATTTTTTGATGAAATTCTCGAGATATCATAAAAAAATGCATCCTGATGTTCCGTGCAATGCACGGGCATCTTGCTAGTCATGTTGAGATTTACGAAGTCACCGCCTCGTTGTTGACATGAACGGTGGGGAGGTTCGGACGTCTGCCACATGAAACTCCGAAACTTTGGTCCCATCCCACCCCACAACTCTCCAGGCTCCAGCCGTCCGGCTTTGCAAACTCCGCACAGTCAAAACCGATTGACCGGTCGTCACCGGAACCACTATTCACACCAGAACCTTCGTTGCTCGGCCTACGCCAGCTACTTGCCGGCCGGTCACCACTGCCCCAAAACCACACCTCCTCTCCAGCCCATTCCCCCACCTTTCGATCCCCTAGCCCGCATCAACCGTCCCCTAGTTCACCGGAAAGCCCAGGTGTGCCGCAAGATCACGTACTACAAGATGCTGACGCTGGAGCGCCGCGCAGAAATCGCGGCGGCGGTCGGAGCCACAAACCTCCGTTCCCAAGCTCGCTTTACAGCGGGCCAATCCCCGAGTTCTCTGGAGCCAAGCTCCGAGGAGGAGGAAGCCGATCCAATGTTCATCGCAGAGGTCGCGGTGCAGAAGGCCCCCGATGCGTATGAGACGATGGACGTCAACTTCGTGCCGGCGTCCGGGTCCCCCATGGTGCAGGCGGACCAGCGGTTCAACCTGGCGATCCTAAAGGAGGACCGGGAGGCAGAGGCTCAACTCAACGCGGAGCACGCGGATGCCGCTGCCATCGAGGCCCTCCTGCAGGCGGAACTTGACGTCCTGGATTTGAACCGGGCGGCGGAGGCTCAACTCGACGCGGAGCGCGCGGATGCTGCTGCCATCGAGGCCCTCCTGCAGGCGAAACTGGACGTCCTGGACTTGAACCGGGCGGTGCTCGCGTCTGGGCAGAGCGCCCGCACGCTCCGCGTGAACGAGTAGCTGGAGGCCGAGGACAACCATGGTGCAGAGACACATGTCCGCAGCTACGGCTGGTTCGCGCCGGCAGCCAAAGACGACGAGGCCGTCTTGTTCCGCGAGCAGTGATAGTTTTTTCTTTATGTTGTTGTTTTTAGGGATCTTTTGCTGTGTAAAAACATATATTTATGCAAGTCACCTGACTTTCATTATTTGGGTCAGTCGACCATTTCAAGCGGTTGGATGAATATCCTATGTCTCCTAACCCTTCTTCTTCCTCACCTCTTCTTCTTCCCCAACACACCACCGCACGGGCCGTACGGATCTTCCCCAACATGCGGTTGGATAAACATATTGTATGAACGAAAATTATGTGTCAGCGGTAGGATGGCTGAGGTTGGTTTGATCACATGCGGTAGCATGTGTCAGTGAGGGTGCGTTCCCTTGGTTGAGTTTGCGGTGTGCAGGAGCGACTGTGTGAGGGTGCGGTGCGACCGCGATAGCCGAGCGCAAGTGTACCTCCTTTTCATTTTGAAAACTTTAGGCAAGCTTGGCAAAAATGTGTGGCGAAGTATGGCAATGCAAGGCCTAGACCCAAACATGATACAAGTACGTACGTACTACTTGTGTTAAAAAAGAAAGGCGGGGTTTTCCTTTGCGGGATTGATCGATACAAATCTTCGTTTGACGTGTCAATTAATGCGTATTTTTTTCTCCAACGCCCAAAGAGCTAACCATCTCACTCCTCATTGCTTGATTAATGCAGCGCCATACAAACCAACCTTCTCACTTCCGCATGCATGCAACGGTATATTTAATGTCCTTGGTTGCTAGTACGAGGCAAACCCCATTAATTTTTCCTTGATTAGTGTTAGTGGCCTTCTACAAATTGTAATTTTGATACTGGCCTTGTATACAAAAAAATGGAGGTAGTAACTATTTGACTTCCTTCCCCATTGCGGCGACGTCGACGATATCTCGAACGTTGTGGTTTGGCGAAGTGCGTTCGATGGAGCACACCATTGAGGGAGACCATGGTAAGTCGTTCGCAGGTGCCGCCTGCAAGCCGAGATAACCGCATTTTTGCATCCAGGAAGTCCGTTGAACCAAAGGACGCGTAAATGTACTAGTACTACACAATAGCGTCGTCCGTCCAGCTTAGTGCGGTAAGGTGGTTTCTCGAAGAAGACGATGGAGAAGCGGAGTCAGCGAAGAGTGAAATGATGGTTGCTTCGTCCGTGCTTTGTGATTTGACGCCTCACTGCTTTGTGATTTGTGATAGAAGGGACAGGGGAGTAGACTCTGTGCTCTATACTGTACATGCGTCCAAGCACGGGAGAAAGAGGAGAGAGGTTGCATTTTTCTATTCCTTCAATCAATCAATTAGGGCGCTTCGGTTCCATCTTTTTGGGTTTGGCAGCACCATCCACAATGGTTCCCATCGATGCCAAAAGCAATTTTCACATTTCGCTACACATTGTGGATGCCCTTAACTGTACCACTTGGTTTTGCTCCTATGTGCTATCTATACAAATCTCGATTATATTGATCTAAAAAATTATAGTATCAAGATTAGTAAAAAGGAGGTGATTTTGCCGCGCGGAAGGCGGGGGAGGTTTCTTATTTTTAGAGGACGTTGGCCTGGCGGTTTGCTAACATGCGGCCCTGATACGTCTGCAATGTATCAATAATTTTTTATTATTCCATGCTGTTATATTATCATTCTTGGATGTTTTACAATCATTTTATAGCAACTTTATATAATTTTTTGGGACTAACCTATTGACATAGTGCCTAGTGCCAGTTGCTGTTTTTTTGCTTGTTTTTTATGTCACAGAAAATCAATACCTAACAGAGTCCAAACGCAGCAAAAAATTTTGGTGATTTTTTCTAGACCAGAAGACACACGATGGGCCAAGAAAGTACCTGAGGGGGGCTCCGAGGGGAGCACAACCCACCAGGGCGCGCCCAGGTGGGTTGTGCCCACCTCGGCCGCCTCCTGCACCGCCTCTTTGCTCTATAAATACCGTGGACGTCCAAAAACCCTAGGGGAGTCGACGAAAAACAATTCCAGCCGCCGCAAGTTCCAGAAACCACAGATCCAATCTAGACACCATCACGGAGGGGTTCATCATCCTCATTGGTGCCTCTCCGATGATGCGTGAGTAGTTCAATGTAGACCTTCGGGTCCGTAGTTAGTAGCTAGATGGCTTCCTCTCTCTCTTTTGATTCTCAATACAATGGTCTCTTGGAGATCTATTTGATGTAACTCTTTTTGCGGTGTGTTTGTTGGGATCCGATGAACTTTGAGTGTATGATCAGATCTATCTTTTTATCCATGAAACTTATTTGAGTCTTTTGATCTCTTATATGCATGATTACTTATAGCCTCATATTTCTTCTTCGAATCTTTGGTTTAGTTTGGCCGATTAGATCGATTTTTCTTGCCATGGGAAGAGGTGCTTTGTGATGGGTTCGATCTTATGGTGCTCAATCCCAGTGACAGAAGGGGAAATGACACGTATGTATCGTTGCCATTAAGGATAACAAGATGGGGTCTAATTCCTACATGAATAGATCTTGTCTACATCATGTCATCGTTCTTATTGCATTACTCCGTTTCTCCATGACCTTAATACACTAGATGCATGCTGGATAGCGGTCGATGTGTGGAGTAATAGTAGTAGATGCAGGCAGGAGTCGGTCTACTAATCTTGGACGTGATGCCTATATAATGATCATTGCCTAGATATCGTCATGATTATTTGAAGTTCTATCAATTGCCCAATAGTATTTTGTTTACCCACCGTATGCTATTTTTCTCGAGAGAAGCCACTAGTGAAATCTACGGCCCCTGGGTCTATTTTCCCATCATATACTTTCAGATCTATATTGCTATTTGCCTTTTTTATTTATTTGCATCTTTTATTTTCAGATCTATACTATCAAAAAACCCAAAAATACCTCGCTGAATTTTATTTGCTTTTATTTGAATCTATCAATCTATTACAACTTTCTCACATCCGTTTGCCAATTTCTGGCGCCGCTACCCGAAAGGGATTGACAACCCCTTTTACACGTCGGGTTGCAAGTATTTGTTCTTTGTGTGCAGGTGCCGTTCACGTAGTGTTGCATGGTTCTCCTACTAGTTCGATAACCTTGGTCTCATCACTGAGGGAAATACCTACCGTAGCTGTGCTGCATCATCCCTTCCTCTTTGGGGAAATACCGACGTAGTTCTAGCCGCAATCAAAAGGAATTTCTGGCACCGTTGCCGGGGAGACATCATCAACATCTACCAGGTTCCTAATCACAAATCTCATCTCCTTGCAATTTACATTATTTGCCAATTGCCCCTCGTTTTCATCTCCCCACTTCACAAAAATTTGCCGTTTTATTCGACCTCTTTTTCGTTTGCCGTTTTCTCGTCAAATCTGTTTTTGAGTGCAATCTTGTGTGTGTAGTCATGATGCCTCAAAGAAAATATTATGATGTTCCTAACCCCAATATTTTGCTTGAAATTGAGAAAAGTACTAAGGAATATATGACTACACAATTTGAGCACAATAAATATTTTACTGAAGAACTTAAGGAACACTCTATTGCGTTGGATGCTATAACAAAACAACTTGATGATATTAGTAGAGAAGTTTGTAATCTTCAATCTAAGTATGCTTTTGCTAAAAGTTTGCTAGGGAAAATATCCGATGCACAAGCTACCCTTGTAAATCAAATGGCCGCTAAACCAATCTCGTTAGAAGATAAAAATGATGAAGATCTTAAAGTGATTGGTGTTTCTTCTATTGATTCCTTGTTTAGTAAAATTAAGACTGATGATAAAGGGACTGAAGCAGAGTCAACTTTAGTTAGAAGGCGTCCCGATAATTCGGAGGGTGAAAATCTTGTTGAGAAAATTCATAAAAGTGGGTTTGGCGAGGTCAAAACTTTAACTAGTGATGTGCCCACTCTTTTGGATTACAAAGACTTTAATTATGATAATTGCTCTTTGATTGATTGTATTTCTTTGTAGTAATCCATGATAAATCCACCCCATGCCTATGAACAAAATAAAGCTTTCACTAAACATATTGTTAATGCTATGATGAAAGCTTTGGAAGAAAAGTTGGAATTAGATATTTCAATTCCTAGAAAATTAAATGATGAATGGGAACCTACTATCAAAGTCAAGATTAAAAATTATGAGTGTTTTGCTTTGTGTGATTTGGGTGCTAGTGTTTCCACAATTCTGAAATCTTTATGTGATGTGCTTGGTCTTACCGATATTGAAGAATGTTCTTTAAATCTGCACTTGGCGGATTCTACTATTAAAAAGCCTATGGGAAGAATTAATGATGTTCTTATTCTTGCAAATAGGAATTATGTGCCCATAGATTTTATTGTTCTTGATATTGATTGCAATCCGTCTTGTCCAATTATTCTTGGTAGACCGTTTTTACGCACTATAGGTGCCGTGATTGATATGAAAGAAGGGAACATCAAATTCCAATTTCCTTTGAGAAAGGGTATGGAACACTTCCCTAGAACAAGAATTAAGACACCATATGAATCAATCATGAGGGCATCTTATGGATCTATGAATAAAGATGACAACACTTAGATCTATGCATTATGCCTAGCTGGGGGCATAAAACGATAACGCTTGTTGGGAGGCAGCCCAATGAATAAAATTTATTTTTTGTCTTTTTATTTTTGTTCTTGTTTGTTTGCATAATTATGCTACTATTATGATTGTGTTTTTTATGTTTTAATTAGTGTTTGTGACAAGCAAAGCCTTTGGGATAGCTTTGGTGATAGTTGATTTGATCTTGTTAGAAAACAGAAACTTTTGCGTCCAGTAAAATAATTTTAGAAACAGTACAGACAAAAAATTCTGAATTGTTTACACAAGATTGATATACAAATTTCCTCTGTTTTCCTAATATTTCAGAATTTTTTGAGTTACAGAAGTATGAGAACAATTCATATCTTTGTAGACTGTTCTATTTTTGACAGATTCTGTTTTCTTTGCATTGTGTGTTTATTTTGATGAATCTATGGTTTGTATTGGAGATTATAAGCCATGGTAAAGTTAGAATACAGTAGATATAATGCAATAACAAAATTTGAATGGGTTTTCTACAGTACTTAAAGTAAAGATTAGTTTTCTCATACTAACGGATCTCACGAAGGTTTTGTTGAGTTTTGTGTGATTGAAGTTTTCAAGTTTTGAGTGAGATCAAGATGGATGAAGGAATAAGGAGAAAGAAAAGCCTAAGCTTGGGGATGCCCCATGGCACCCTAAGTTATTATCCAAAAGAGGAACAAGCAACTAAGCTTGGGGATGCCCCTAGTGGCATCCCCTCTTTCTTCTAACGACCATCGGTATTTTACTTGGAGCTATATTTTTATTCGTCACATATCATGAGTTTGGCTTGGAGCGTCTTGTATGATATGAGTCTTTGCTTGTTTTTCTCTTCTTTTTAAGTCAAGTATCCTTGCTGGACACACCTATTCGAGAGAGCCAAAATTATGCCATGATTTGTTAGAATTGCTCTCTATGCTTTACTTAAATCTTTATGAGCTTTGGAATTGCTCTAGTGCTTCACTTATATCTTTTTTGAGCACGGTGTGCTTTAGTATTTTTGAAGAAATGCTCTCATGCTTCACTTAGATTTCTTTGAGAGTTAGTAAATTTTTTAGAAACTCTCTCGTGCTTCACTTAAATTATTTTGAGAGAAGAAAATTTTTATGCTCATGTTCTTCACTTAGATTTGTTTGAGCTATCAAAAGCAACATATAAAATTAGTCCCAAAGTGATAGATATCCAAGAGGGATATAATAAAAACTTTCATGAAGATCATTGGACAAAATAAACTTGATTCCTTGTAATAGTTTTGCGATATGATGATATAATATGTGAGTAATGTTAATGAGTAATTATGGCTTAGTAAGAATACTGATGTTAAGGTTTGTGATTCCCTATGCAAGCACGAAAGTCAATAGTTATGCAATGAAGTTATATCCTACTTGTGGTGCATTATTCGGTGTTAGTTATGCTTAATGCTCGCTTATGAGATTTTTTGTTTCTTGGTTGGATGCTTCTCAATCTTTTGCTAGCCTTCATTAGCACTAAGTATGATCACTACTTGTGCATCCAAAATCCTTAAACCCAGTTTTGCCATATGAGTCCACTATACCTACCTATATGCGGTATTCTTTTGCCGTTCTAAGCAAATTTGTATGTGCCATCTCTAATTTTCAAAATAAATTTCTCTTTTGTGTGCTCGTACCGCTCATGAAGTGGCAGGGGGTGGCCAATATTTTCCATGCTAGATGTGTTATTCTCAAGATGAGTGTTTATTCACTTGTCATTGCACAAGAGTACAACAAAGGTATTAGGGATGCCCAGTCCGGAAATGAAAAATGAATTTACTTTATGTTGTCAAATAATAAATTCCTTGGAAAGTGTTGGTATGGACGGCATCCGTGGATTCGGTTAGCCGTGGAATGTGAAAGTATGGTGGAAAAAGGAATAAACTTTATTTTCTGTTTGGGAACCGCCTATGATATATCTAGCATGGAAAGTGTTGGGAATTACTCGGTCATTTTCGTTGACAGGAAAAGCATGCCACCCAAAATGTTTTTATTTCTATCTTTTTCGCTTTGAGCTCTGGCACCTCTACAAATCCCTACTTCCCTCTACGAAGGGCCTTTCTATTTACTTTATGCAATTTTTATTTTGAGTCTCCATCTTTTCTTATAAAGCACCAACTAAGGGGCACTATGATCGTACTTGAGCATTGGGTGTACCTAATATGCGAGTGTGTTTCATGAATGGATCAATGATTGAGCATAATGGGCTAGGGATAACTTGCTTTAGTATTGGTATTTTGAAGGACATGGTTGTTTGTTGATATGCTTGAGTATTGAAATCTTCATGTCAAAACTAGACTATTGCTTTGAATCATATAAAAGTCCAAATGTCCATGCTATAAAGAAAAGAGTATGTGATGAACATGTTAGGCAGCATTCCACATCAAAAATTCTGTTTTTATCATTTACCTACTCGAGGACGAGCAGGAATTAAGCTTGGGGATGCTGATATGTCTCCAACGTATCTATAATTTTTGATTGTTCCATGCTGTTATATTATCATTCTTGGATGTTTTACAATCATTTTATAGCAACTTTATATCATTTTTTGGGACTAACCTATTGACATAGTGCCCAGTGACAGTTGCTGTTTTTTTTGCTTCGCAGAAAATGAATACCAAACGGAGTCCAAACGCAGCGAAACTTTTTGGTGATTTTTTCTGGACCAGAAGACACACGATGGGCCAAGAAAGTACCTGAGGGGGCTCCGAGGGGAACACAACCCACCAGGGCGCGCCTGGGGCCCAGGCGCGCCCAGGTGGGTTATGCCCACCTCGGCCGCCTCCCGCACCGCCTCTTTGCTCCATAAATACCCTGGACGTCCAAAAAACCTAGGGGAGTCGACAAAAAACAATTCCAGCCGCCGCAAGTTCCAAAAACCACAGATCCAATCTAGACACCATCACGGAGTGTTTATCATCCTCATTGGTGCCTCTCCGATGATGCGTGAGTAGTTCATTGTAGACCTTCGGGTCCGCAGTTAGTAGCTAGATGGCTTCCTCTCTCTCTTTTGATTCTCAATACAATGGTCTCTTGGAGATCTATTTGATATAACTCTTTTTGCGGTGTGTTTGTTGGGATCCGATGAACTTTGAGTTTATGATCAGATCTATCTTTTTATCCATGAAAGTTATTTGAGTCTTTGGATCTCTTATATGCATGATTACTTATAGCCTTGTATTTCTTCTTCGAATCTTTGGTTTAGTTAGGCCGACTAGATCGATTTTTCTTGCCATGGGAAGAGGTGCTTTGTGATGGGTTCAATCTTACGGTGCTCAATCCCAGGGACAGAAGGGGAAATGACACGTATCTATCGTTGCCATTAAGGATAACAAGATGGGGTCTAATTCCTACATGAATAGATCTTGTCTACATCATGTCATCGTTCTTATTGCATTACTCCGTTTCTCCATGAACTTAATACACTAGATGCATGCTGGATAGCGGTCGACATGTGGAGTAATAGTAGTAGATGCAGGCAGGAGTCGGTCTACTAATCTTGGACGTGATGCCTATATAATGATCATTGCCTGGATATCGTCATGATTATTTGAAGTTCTATCAATTGCCCAACAGTAATTTGTTTACCCACTATATGCTATTTTTCTCGAGAGAAGCCACTAGTGAAATCTACGGCCCCCGGGTCTATTTTCCTGTCATATACTTTCATATCTATATTGCTATTTGCCTTTTTATTTATTTGCATCTTTTATTTTCAGATCTATACTATCAAAAAAACCAAAAATACCTCGCTGAATTTTATTTGCTTCTATTTGAATCTATCAATCTATTACAACTTTCTCACGTCCGTTTGCCAATTTCTGGCGCCGCTATCCGAAAGGGATTGACAACCCCTTTTACACGTCGGGTTGCAAGTATTTGTTCTTTGTGTGCAGGTGCCGTTCACGTAGTGTTGCGTGGTTCTCCAACTGGTTCGATAACCTTGGTCTCATCACTGAGGGAAATACCTACCGTAGCTATGCTGCATCATCCCTTCCTTTTTGGGGAATTACCGACGTAGTTCTAGCTGCAATCAGGTCCCATGTGTTAGTGCTTTACCAAGCCGATTCGCGTCCCACATGAGGCAGAACAACGGCAAAAGCAACACGTCGTTAACTTGAAGAAGATGGGGAAGAAGTAGCAGCGAGTGAAATGATTGTTGCTTCGTCCCTCCAACTTCTTTTTTTAGCATTACTTCGTCCCTCCAACTTAACTGCGGGAAAGGTGCAGCTTTTTGATTTGATGCCTCATTGCTCATTACTACGCCGGCGCCATGACTGGGGTGCTTCACCCCTGCTGCTCTGCACTGTTATTTTGGTATGGCACATGGACCCGGTTGCTTGATGTCCCACATATCGGCGAAAGGGACTAGAACACTTATGAAAGCGAGCGCTCCACTCTTACGACGGAGGAGTACACGACACGGCGGCCCAGTGAACTGTTACTTGTACTGTAGTACTACTATAGTTTTGCTGTTTCGCATGATCCATCGATACAAACTCGATTAAACAGGCAAGGGCGGGATTTTTCCCGCGTGGTCGATGATACTAGCCATACATTTCAAAGGCAATTTTAATGTATGCAAACTGAATAATTAAGTAACAATATGAGATCTAGTAAAACTAAAAACACATATGATTTATTGTGTTAGAGTGTAGTAGTAGTGCTGTATTGCATAGTTGTTAGATGTAACATGCGAGAACGTGTAGAGATGTACTTTTGGAGGGCCTACAGAGAGAAATTGGGCATAAAGTGGATTCAAAAATTTGTATTCGTCTTCATAGCATTTGAAACTCATATCTACAGTTTGTACAGTAGACGTGAATGCTTGTTCGCTCTTACGAAACCAGTACATCAATAATGGGGTGGCGTGCGCCAATTTAGTCACTGGCACGTTGGCCTACTCGGCTCCACAGAGAGAGCGAGAGAAGAGATAAATACACGGGCGGTCAGTGTATTTCAAGCGAAAAGAATAATACGGTCACCGGACTTCAGAATACGCTCATTACGGTCACTATATACGTTTTGCGGTGATTATACGGTCACTTGCTCACCATTCAGCACCGGATTGCACTCTGTTGACCGGCCAAATAGTCTGCGTGGCACTATGTTGATTGGTTAAATTGACCACGTTCCTTGTGGGTCCCACCTGTCAGTTCGCATAGGAAAAAGGTGAAATAAACACAAATTTATGCAGGCGCGACAAGACTCCAACCCGTGAGCGGGAACCACCTGGTTGTATATGTGTCTGTCAGGGCCTGACGTGTGCGCATGCACGTGTAGGTTGAGCACTTGAGCGTGAGAGTGTGTGTTGGTCGTGTGGTGTGTGCATGCATGCATGCATGCATGCGTGTGAGTGTTCCGTGCATGCGTGGATGTGTGTGTATGTGTGAGTGTTGCGTGCGTGCGTGGCTGCGTGTGTTCATGTGAGTGCTGCGTGCATGCAGTTCGTGTGCATGCGTGTGTGTGTGTATAATCACCACACCAGCTCATGTGTGTTAAAACAGACGGCTCAGCATACCAATACAAGGCCACCTTGTCCGCTGTGCCTGCGGTCATGACTTCGAACCACCGTCCAATATTTTTTTATCATTTGTTTTCATTCTTATACACGCCGACAGGTGGGCCCAATGGTAGTGAGATAATGTGATGCAACACTAGAGGTGCCACGTGGAGCGTTTAACTGGTCAACTAGTCGTGTCTTGAGCAAATACAGAGCTGTACGGTGAGCCCGTGACTGTATAATAACCACAAAATGTAAATGGTGACCGTAATGAGTGGATTCTGAAGTCCAAAGTATGTATCGTGTTGTCGCTTCAAATACAATGATCGTCACTGTATATATCGCGAGAGAAAGATGAAACATGGGTGAATGTGCTGGGGGCGTACTTTTAGAGGAACTGGAGATAGTTTGTGTGCGTACGTGAAAGGGGCGTAGAGGGGGTGTATGCGATGGAGAGACAGATGCTCTTCGTTTCTCTTTATTATGACTAACTTTATATATAGTATAAAAATATAAAAATTCACAGTGCGGAATAAATATCATTGGGTGCACCATGCAATGCATATTAACATTCATACTCCTCCATATAACTTTGTAATGTTGTATATATGTAGAAATTCTAAAATAATTTTTTGGCCACACTTTGTGTGGTTTTATTCAAAAGGAATGCTGTATGCGAAATAAACATGAAGAGAGGGCTTTCTAGATCAATGGGGTACGTGATGTAACATGTGTGAATGTGTAGTTGATGTATTTGGCTGGGCCTAGAGAGGTATGTGTATGTATTACGTATTCGAGAGAGGCATGGATAGAGGGGCCGGCGGGGGGGAGGGATGTGGGAGAGATAGCACGAGAAATGAGAGAGGTCTAGAGAGAGAGAGACAAATAGGATGTCACGGCGAGAGATGCCCTTGAGTGTGTATATACAAGGGGGGAGGGGATAGAGGCACGAGGAGAAAATATTTTGTGTGGTGTCTGTGTTGGTATGTGTAGGTGTGAGAAGATAACGAGACCTGGGGGCAGAGGGTGTGTCACCGCGTGAGGTCCGGTGGGCCGAGGTGAGGCCCTTGGTTCGGTTCCGTCCTGCGCCACATTGGTCGGCCCGTGACGCATTTAGGGAGACCCATGGAGGACTAGTCGTACAAGACAAATATACCAGAGTCGTGAAGGACTCTGTGTCCACTGACAAAGCCGGCTAGTATTTGTAACCCTAGGTCCTCGGACTAAGGTAACCCCTTATCTCTGATATTACCATTCATCCAACCTAACTTTAAGGGCATCCTACAGAATGCTCTGCTAGAATCATACTCGTCAATTAGGAAGAGAGGTGGAGACAATGCATGCGAGACAGGCCTAAAGATAATGTGCGTGCGGGAGACACGCAGGCAGGTCTATGTATATAGAAAGGGTCGATGGGGATTGTGCGTGTGTATGCTTGTGAGAGGAAGAGTGCTTGTGATAAAGGTTAGTGAAAACAGACGTAAATAGTTGCGAGAGGGAGGGAGGGTTATATCGAGAGCATGTCTGCGAGAAAGATACCTCGGGAGAGAGTGTGTGAGCATGTGTGAGAGACCACCGATGGATATACACCGTGTGCGCGTATGTGTGAGAGAGAAAGTCAGCGCGTGTGTGAGGAGGGGCCTATGGAGAGTGAAACTACACGTAAAAGACTGATGTACACACTGATTAAAAATATAAATTGTATCCAAATATTAGGATAGGATCATGATATTTGCAATTCGCATAAGGAATGGTCATTGATCCATCAGACATCTATATTCTATCGAATTTGAGCATGTCTATGTTATTATTTAACATAATTGATCCACAGAGTTAGTATTTTGAACTCCAGACAATGCATCGCTTTAGCAATCGAATAAAAACGTGAGTATGGTTCATGTTGTGTGTGTAAAGCACATTATACATACAAAAGTTACACAATGAACATTATAAATTGCTAGCTATGAACTAGCATACATTTGAATTCAACTTAAGGTGGTTTAAAAAATTCGAATTCGACATGAAGTCCATTCAATTATTTGAATTCGAGATCATGGCATTTGTAAATCATACCTAAATTATGGGGGCACCAATCTTTGCTCTGCTTTTGTACATAATAGCATATATAGTCGTGTACAAAATAGATTCAAATTTACCTCCTTCATTCCAAATTATAGGATTTTCAAGTGTCAAAATTTCAAAAAGAAGTGCATAATTTAATGTGGTTTCCAAACATACAAGGTCAAATTTAACGTTGTCTATTTAGGTCAATCCTCAAAGTTCAAGAGTACTCTAAACATGAATGCTTCTGTTTCAAAATTTTGAACGAAGCACCAAAAGTGCCTCTACTCGCCCGAAACCGTGTGAGACCAATGTTTGGTAGAAGGAAATTACTTTTCTAACTCCGACCCGTGAAGCCTACCGGCCCGACGTCTATAGATCTAAACCGGGGTAGGTTTGTAACTTCATCTTGAAGGAAATATGCCCTAGAGGCAATAATAAAGTTGTTATTTTATATTTCCTTATTCATGATAAAGGTTTATTATTCATGCTAGAATTGTATTGATCGGAAACCTAAATACATGTGTGAATACATAAACAAACATCGTGTCCCTAGTGAGCCTCTACTTGACTAGCTTGTTGATCAAAGATGGTTATGGTTTTCTAACCATGGACATGAGTTGTCATTTGATAACGGGATCATATCATTAGGAGAATGATGTGATGGACAAGACCCATCCGTTAGCTTAGCATAATGATCGTTCAGTTTTATTGCTATTGCTTTCTTCATGTCAAATACATATTCCTTCGACCATGAGATTATGCAACTCCCGGATACCGGAGGAATGCCTTGTGTGCTATCAAACATCACAACGTAACTGGGTGATTATAAAGATGCTCTACATGTATCTCCGAAGGTTTTTGTTGAGTTGGCATAGATCGAGATTAGGATTTGTCACTCAGAGTATCGGAGAGGTATCTCTGGGCCCTCTCGGTAATACACATCATAAGCTTGCAAGCAAATGACTAAGGAGTTAGTCACGAGGTGATGTATTATGGAACGTGTAAATAGACTTGCCGGTAACGAGATTGAACTAGGTATGAAGATGCCGACGATCGAATCTCGGGCAAGTAACATACCGATGGACAAAGGGAATTACATATTTTGTCATAACGGTTCGACCGATAAAGATCTTCATAGAATATGTTGGAGCCAATATGAGCATCCAGGTTCCGCTATTGGTTATTGACCGGAGAGGTGTCTCGGTCATGTCTACATAGTTCTCGAACCCGTAGGGTCCGCACGCTTAACGTTCGTTGACGATATAGTATTATATGAGTTATGTGATTTGGTGACTGAATGTTGTTTGGAGTCCCGGATGAGATCACGGACATGACGAGGAGTCTCAAAATGGTCGAGAGGTAAAGATTGATATATGGGACGATGGTATTCGGACACCAGAAGTGTTTCGGGGGTCACCGGGTACTAATCGAGTCACCGGAAGGGGTTTCGGGCACCCCCGGCAAAAGATATGGGCCTTATGGGCCAAGAGGGGAAACACACCAGCCACAAGGGGCTGGTGCACCCCCCATATGGGCCGGCCTAGGAGGAGAAGGAAAAGGGGGAAGGGAAAGGAAAGAGTGGAATAGGATTCCCCCTTCCTTCCCTCTCCCCCCCTCCTACCTTCCCCCTCGACTAAATATGGCAGGGGGCGCCACTTGGGGAGGACCGCAAGTAGGATTCGGCCTACTTGGGGCCTCTCCTGGCTGCCTCCCCTCTTCCTCCCACCTATATATATGTGGGAGGGGGGCGCCTAGCACACCCCAGACAATTGCCTAGCCGTGTGCGGCGCCCCCCTCCACCGTTTACACCCCGGTCATATTTTCGTAGTGCTTAGGCGAAGCCCTGCGGAGATCACTTCACCATCACCGTCACCACGCCGTCGTGCTGACGAAACTCATCTACTACCTTGACGTCTTGCTGTATCAAGAAGGCGAGGGTCGTCACCGAGCTGAACGTGTGCAAAACGCGGAGGTGCCATGCGTTCGGTACTTGATCGGTTGAAGCGCGAAGAAGTTCGACTACATCAACTGCGTTGTGAAACACTTCCGCTTACGGTCTACGAGGTTACGTAGACACACTCTCCCCATTGTTGCTAAGCATCTCCATGGATAGATCATTGCGTGTGCGTAGAAATTTTTTGTTTTTCCATGCAACGTTTCCCAACAGTGGCATCCGAGCTAGGTCCATGCGTAGATGATATGCACGAGTAGAACACAAAGAAGTTGTGGGCGGTGATAGTCATACTGCTTACCACCAACGTCTTATTTTGATTCGGCGGTATTGTGAGATGAAGCGGCCCGGACCAACCTTACATGTCCACGCACATGAGACCGGTTCCACCGACAGACATGCAACTAGTTTTGCATAAAGGTGGCTGGCGGGTGTCTATTTCTCCTACTTTAGTTGAATCGAATTTGACTATGGCCGGTCCTTGAAGAAGGTTAAAACAGCGAACTTGACGAATCACTGTTATGGTTTTGATGCGTAGGTAAGAACGGTTCTTGCTAGAAACCGTAGCAGCCACATAAAACTTGCAACAACAAAGTAGAGGACGTCTAACTTGTTTTTGCAGGGCATGTTGTGATGTGATATGGTCAAGACATGATGTGATATACGTTGTTGTATGAGATGATCATGTTTTGTAAAAGTTATCGGCAACCGGCAGGAGCCTTATAGTTGTCGCTTTATTGTATGAAATGCAAACGCCATGTAATTGCTTTACTTTATCACTATGCGTTAGCGATACTTGTAGAAGCAATAGTTGGCGAGACGACCACGACGCAACGATGCAGATCAAGGTGTCGAGCCGGTGACGATGGAGATCATGACGATGCTTTGGAGATGGAGATCAAAAGCACGAGATGATGATGGCCATATCATGTCACATATTTTGATTGCATGTGATGTTTATCTTTTATGCATCTTATTTTGCTTAGTACGGCGGTAGCATTATAAGATGATCCCTTCACTATATTTCAAGGTATAAGTGTTCTCCCTGAGTATGCACTGTTGCGACAGTTCGTCGTGTTGAGACACCACGTGATGATCGGGTGTGATAGACTCTACGTTCAAATACAACGGGTGCAAGACGGTTTTGCACATGCGGAATACTTGGGTTAAACTTGACGAGCCTGGCATGTACAGACATGGCCTTGGAACACTGGAGACCGAAAGGTCGAACGTGAATCATATAGTAGATATGATCAACATAGAGATGTTCACCATTGATGACTACTCCATCTCACGTGATGATCGGACATGGTCTATTTGATTTGGATCATGTATCATTTAGATGACTTGAGGGATGTCTATCTAAGTGGGAGTTCTTAAGTAATTTGATTAATTGAACTTAATTTATCATGAACTTAGTCCTGATAGTATTTGCATATCTATGTTGTAGATCAATGGCCCGTGCTGCCGTTCCCTTGAATTTTAATGCGTCCCTAGAGAAAGCTAAGTTGAAAGATGATGGTAGCAACTACACGGACAGGGTCCATAACTTGAGGATTATCCTCATTGCTGCACAGAAGAATTATGTCCTTGATGCACCGCTAGGTGAAAGGCCTGCTGCAAGACTAGATGCTGATGTTATGAACGTCTGGCAAGCTCGATCTGATGACTACTCGATAGTTCAGTGTGCCATACTTTACGGCTTAGAATCGGGACTTCAAAGACGTTTTGAACATCATGGAGCATATGAGATGTTCCAAGAGTTGAAGTTAATATTTCAAGCAAATGCCCGAGTTGAGAGATATGAAGTCTCCAACAAGTTCTATAGCTGCAAGATGGAGGAGAACAATTCTGTCAGTGAACACATACTCAAAAAGTCTGGGTATCATAATCACTTGACTCAGCTGGGAGTTAATCTTCCAGTTGATAGTGTTATTGACAGAGTTCTTCAATCACTGCCACCAAGCTACAAAGGCTTCGTGATGAACTATAACATGCAAGGGATGGAGAAGACAATTCCCGAGCTCTTCGCAATGCTCAAAGCTACGGAGGTAGAGATCAAGAAGGAGCATCAAGTGTTGATGGTTAACAAGACCACTAGTTTCAAGAAAAAGGGCAAGGGAAAGAAAGGGAACTTCAAGAAGAATGGCAAGCAAGTTGCCACTCCCGGGAAGAAGCCCAAAGCTGGACCCAAGAATGAAACTGAGTGCTTCTACTGCAAAGGGACTGGTCACTGGAAGCGGAACTGCCCCAAGTATTTGGCGGATAAGAAGGATGGCAAAGTGAACAAAGGTATATTTGATATACATGTTATTGATGTGTACCTTACTAATGCTCGTAGTAGCACCTGGGTATTTGATACTGGTTCAGTTGCTCATATTTGTAACTCGAAACAGGAGCTACGGATTAAACGAAGATTGGCTAAGGACGAGGTGACGATGCGCGTCGGGAATGGTTCCAAAGTCGATGTGATCGCCGTCGGCACGCTACCTTCGGGATTAGTTTTAGACCTGAGTAATTGTTATTTGATGCTAGTGTTGAGCATGAACATTATATCTGGATCTTGTTTAGTGCGAGACAGTTATTCATTTAAATCAGAGAATAATGGTTGTTCTATTTATATGAGTAATATCTTTTATGGTCATCACCCTTGAAGAGTGGTCTATTTTTGTTGAATCTCGATCGTAGTGATACACATATTCATAATATTGATGCCAAAAGATGCAAAGTTGATAATGATAGTGCAACATATTTGTGGCACTGCCGTTTAGGTCATATTGGTGTAAAGCGCATGAAGAAACTCCATGCAGATGGGCTTTTGGAATCACTTGATTATGAATCATTTGATACTTGCGAACCATGCCTCATGGGCAAGATGACTAAAACTCCATTCTCCGGAACAATGGAGCGAGCTAATGACTTATTGGAAATAATACATACCGATGTATGCGGTCTGATGAGTGTTGAGGCACGCGGCGGGTATCGTTATTTTCTGACCTTCACAGACGATTTGAGCAGATATGGGTATATCTACTTGATGAAACACAAGTCTGAAACATTTGAAAAGTTCAAAGAATTTCAGAGTGAAGTGGAGAATCATCGTAACAAGAAAATAAAGTTTCTACGATCTGATCGCGGAGGCAAATATTTGAGTTACGAGTTTGGCCTTCATTTAAAACAATGTGGAATACTTTCACAACTCACGCCACCTGGAACACCACAGCGTAATGGTGTATCCGAACGTTGTAACCGTACTTTATTAGATATGGTGCGATCTATGATGTCTCTTACCTATTTACCACTATCGTTTTGGGGTTATGCATTAGAGACAGCTGCATTCACGTTAAATAGGGCACCGTCTAAATACGTTGAGACAACACCGTATGAACTGTGCTTTGGCAAGAAACCTAAGCTGTCATTTCTTAAAGTTTGGGGATGCGACACTTATGTCAAAAGGCTTCAGCCTGATAAGCTCGAACCCAAATCGGAGAAGTGTGTCTTCATAGTATACCCTAAGGAAACAATTGGGTACACCTTCTACCACAGATCCGAAGGCAAGATCTTTGTTGGCAAGAATGGAACCTTTCTGGAGAAGGAGTTTCTCTCAAAAGAAGTGAGTGGGAGGAAAGTAGAACTTGATGAGGTAATCGTACCTTCTCTCGAATTGGAAAGTAGCACATTAGAGAAATTCGTTCCCGTGATGCCTACACCAACTAGAGAGGAAGCAAATGATAATGATCATGAAACTTCAGATCAAGTTGCTACTGAACCTCGTAGGTCAACCAGAGCATGATCCGCACCAGAGTGGTACGGTAATCCTGTTCTGGAAGTCATGTTACTAGACCAAGGCGAACCTACGAACTATGAAGAAGCTATGATGAGCCCAGATTCCGACAGATGGCTTGAGGCCATGAATTCTGAGAAAGGATCCATGTATGAGAACAAAGTGTGGACTTTGGTGGATTTTCCTGATGATCAGCGAGCCATAGAAAATAAATGGATCTTCAAGAAGAAGACTGACGCAGATGGTAATGTTACTGTCTACAAAGCTCGACTTGTCACGAAAGGTTTTCACCAAGTTCTAGGAGTTGACTACGATGAGACTTTCTCACTCGTAGCGATGCTTAAGTCTGTCCGAATCATGTTAGCAATTGCCGCATTCTATGATTATGAAATCTGGCAAATGGACGTCAAAACTGCATTCCTTAATAGATTTCTTAAAGAAGAGTTGTATACGATGCAACCAGAAGGTTTTGCCAATCCTAAAGGTGCTAACAAAGTGTGCAAGCTCCAGTGATCCATCTATGGACTGGTGCAAGCATCTCGGAGTTGGAATATACGCTTTGATGAGGTGATCAAAGAATATGGTTTTATACAGACTTTCGGAGAAGCCTGAATTTACAAGAAAGTGAGTGGGAGCTCTGTAGCATTTCTAATATTATATGCGGATGACATATTGTTGATTGGAAATGATGCAGAATTTTTGGATAGCATAAAAGGATACTTGAATAAGAGTTTTTCAATGAAAGACCTCGGTGAAGCTGCTTATATATTGGGCATCAAGATCTATAGGGATAGATCGAGACGCTTAATAGGACTTTCACAAAGCACATACCATGATAAAGTTTTGAAAAAGTTCAAAATGGATCAGTCAAAGAAAGGGTTCTTGCCTGTGTTGCAAGGTGTGAAGTTGAGTAAGACTCAATGCCCGACCACTGCAGAAGATAGAGAGAAAATGAAAGTCATTCCTTATACTTCAGCCATAGGTTCTATCATGTATGCTATGTTGTGTACCAGGCCTGATGTGTGCCTTGCCATAAGTCTAGCAGGGAGGTACCAAAGTAATCCAGGAGTGGATCACTGGACAGCGGCCAAGAACATCTTGAAGTACCTGAAAAGGACTAAGGATATGTTTCTCATTTATGGAGGTGACAAAGAGCTCGTCGTAAATGGTTATGTCGATGCTAGTTTTGACACTGATCCGGATGACTCTAAGTCACAAACCGGATACGTATTTATATTGAATGTTGGAGCTGTCAGTTGGTGCAGTTCCAAGCAGAGCGTCGTGGCGGGATCAACGTGTGAAGCAGAGTACATAGCTGCTTCGGAAGCAGCAAATGAAGGAGTCTAGATGAAGGAGTTCATATCCGATCTAGGTGTAATACCTAGTGTCGGTGTCAAAACCGGCGGATCTCGGGTAGGGGGTCCCGAACTGTGCGTCTGAGGATCAATGGTAACAAGGGACGATGGGGACACAATGTTTACCCAGGTTCAGGCCCTCTTAAAGGAGGTAAAACCCTACGTCCTGCTTGATTATATTCGATGAGTATAGGGGTTACAAGAGTTGATCTACCTCGAGATCGTAATGGCTAAACCCTAGCTGTCTAGCCTATGAGAATCTGATAGCCTCTACGGACTAAACCCTCCGGTTTATATACACACCGGAAGGATCTAGGGTTGTACAGAGTCAGTTTGCAGAGGAAGGAATAGTACATCCGGACACCAAACTTGCAATCCACGCATACAGGAGTCCTACCTGGACACGGGGGATAGTCTTCTATTTTTATCTTCACAGCCCATTAGTCTGGCCCATATCAAATAGTCCGGACACCCGAGGACCCCCTAATCCAGGACTCCCTTACTAGCCCCTGAACCAGTCATCGATGATGATGTGTTCGGCGCGCGGATTATCTTCGGCATCGCAAGGCAGGTTCCTTCTCCTGAATACTTTAAGTTAGCTTCCTGCACAAAGGAACTATATCCAGCTCTGCATAATCAATACAACCCTTAGCCGCGATGATAAGATGTCAAAATAGGAACAGTGTCTTTTACTGACAACTTTTCTGCGAAGCGTCACACTTGACCCTTCAACATTTTGAACCGTTTTCACGTCTCCCGTTTCGCGTTTCGAGGCCTAGCTCTCATTGGCACGTCTTGTCAAAGCAGATATCGTGCCCGCCTATTACAGGATTCACATCAATGTGGTTTGGGTAATCCAACCGCATCGTTCGCACGATCTCTTTGGGAACATGCGAGTTTTAAGGCTTGAGAGGGGGGGCGTTTGGTATTTCACTGCCTATAAGAGGGTAAAGAATCCTCCTTTGTCCCCACGCCTTCTTCTAGCTCCTGCCTTCCCACCTTCGAGCTCCAGCGCCCAAAACTTCAATCTTCCCCACCGCCACCACCTCCCCCAGCCATGGCTGGATCCGGTTCCAAGGGCAAGTGGGAGGCCTCCTCCGTCACTGAGAAGGACATCAAGGAGCTCCGGAGCACGGGATATCTATCCGCGGATATCGCGCACAGGCTCCCTAATAAGAATCAGGTCATCCCCACTCTGGAGCCCGGCGAGAGGGTTGTATTCATTCCTCATTTCCTCCGAGGTCTAGGGTTTCCCCTCCATCCCTTCGTCCGGGTCCTTATGTTCTATTACGGGCTAGATTTCCATGATCTAGCCCCAAATTCTTTCCTCCACATCTCAGTGTTCATCGTCGTGTGCGAGGCTCTCCTCCGCATCCCACCACACTTCGGCCTATGGCTTAAGGTTTTCAATCTGAAGCCGAAGGTGGTCGATGGCCAGCATGCGGATTGCGGCGGGGCCATGGTAAGCAAGCTCCCCAACGCCGTCTGGCCCAAAGGGGCGTTTGTGGAGACGGTCAAGGTGTGGCAGCAGGAGTGGTTTTACATCACCGAACCCCGCAACGCCAACTGGGCGGCCACACCTGACTTCATATCCGGACCCCCCACGAGGCTCACCTCCTGGACCGCCAAGGGCCTTGATTGGGGGTCCACAGCGGAGGTGCAGATGCTGCAAACACGCATCACTAACATGATAGGCAAAAACACCGGTCTCACAAACGTGATTCAGGTGATGCTCTTCCACCGCACTCTTCCTTGCCAACTCTGGGCCTCTCACATGTGGGAGTTCAATCCGGAGGAGCCACGGACCGTGAAGCACTTCTTCGGCACAACGCACGAAGATATTTGGAGGCAGCTCTTCAAGGCCCAAAAAATGTGGCCAAAGAAGACCGAGGACATCGGACTCGACATCGAGAACCCGGCCTCACCGGTAAGCATAACCTTTACGAAGACTTGTCTGGTCAGCCGCTTGAATATAATGTAAGTCATATTGCCTGCCTTCTGAACAGGGCTAGACGGCAAAGGCGGAGCGGATCAACTGTCCGGCACCACTGCCTGAGAACCCAGCCATACCCCAGCTAACAGATATGCTGGTCCCGGCGCCATATCAGGCGCCGGAGAGGAAGGCCAAGAAGACGAAGGGCAAGGAGGCCAAGAGCGGCCCCCGCCATAAGGGTCCTGCGGACACAGTATTCGGAGAGACCGAAGACCTCTCTTCCCGTGACGGAGACGAGGAAGAAGAGGAGGAGGATGTGGAAAGCGACTCCCCTCGTAAGGGGAGGAAAAAGAAGAGGGCGGCCTCCGAAGACCCGAAGGGGGAGGCGCCCAAAAGAGGGAAGATGACCCTCCCGGACAGTTCAGACTCGGATTCCGAACTAGTCTCCAAAAAACCTCCCAGGGCAAAGCCCCTGGCCGAATCGCAAGTATTCATAGACTTACAAGTTCATCTTTTCGGTTTTCCTGTTTCCATTATATAAGCCATTCGTTGTGTGCCTTTCAGCCCTCCACGCGAGCTTCCGAACACTCCGTCATCGGAGGGGAACTCTCTGCCGCCCAAGATGGTAGAGAGCGAGACGCCGCCACGAGCCCCTCGCCTATCACCATGGATGACACTGAGGTGTTATCCCGAAGGACCTCTCCTGGCCACATAGGGGTGGGCGAGGCTGTCGAAAAACCGCCCGAGGTTAATACCTCGGTCGCCGAAGACATAGGGAAGGCAACCCCTATGACAACCGACGGTGGGGACCCCCAACAATCCGGGCCCCAGCCGGACACCATTCCGGAGACCAATGTGACTCCGGGATCAGGTGAGCTGCCCCCTTCAAAAGAGGGGGGAGGAGCATCAGCTCCGTCGGCGACCTCCGCTAATCCGGAGGCGCTGAACGCTCTAGCGGAAGCACTGCAACGTGCTTCCATCGTGGAGGAGCACCGCACCTTGATGGGTGCACTGGTGGAAAAGGTTCAGTCTGCAAAAAGCGGACTGAACGAAGCCTTCACCAGCCTACTGATAGGCTTTGAGGTATGCGACATAATGTCCTAAATATTTTTGTTTCATTTAGAGGAATGTACCTGTATACAGATAGTAGCCCCTGGGGCTCTGTTCAGTTTGAAAAGAACCGGACAAAGGATCCACATAATACTCGGGCGTGTTATCATACTACTCTGTTGTTGCAACATGCTTCCCTGTTGGCGGCCACCGCCCAAGCCGCAGAAGTTTTCGAACTCAATCGGAAGCATGAAGCAGCCAATGAAGAGCTCAACGGCATCAACAAGCGGTTCAATGAGACGCAAGGTATGTGCATGATGAAAAAATTCATTTTCATGTCAGAAGTGACATGTAAGTTGAGAGGTTAACTCACAGGATGCTTTGATTATGAGCATAGTTGGCGCAGCCGAGGTCCAGACCCTCAAAGGCGCCCTCGCCCAGGCCAAGAAGGAAGCCGAGGCAAGCAAGGCAGCCGCTGATAAAGCGGCTGCTGACCTAGAAGCCGAACAAGTTGCCCGCCGCCAACATGAAGCTCGGGTGGCCGAAGTCGAGCAGGAGCTGAGGGATGCCATCAGCAAATTCGAGACATTGGAGCAGAAGACTTCGGCCCAGTCATCCGAGCTTGCGAAGGCTCTCCATGATGCCAAAGAGGCGTGGAACGAGTCCCGGAGTGCTCGTGAAGAGATCCGTCAAGTGAGACAGATAGCGGCTGGTAAGGCCTTTCCTTTGCAGAGTATTTTTGGAGGTCAAAGATATGCCTTGCTCACTCGAGTGTGGAGTTCTCCAGACGCGTTTGCGGACCTCCCGAGGAGTGCCGGCGATGCCGCACAGTTCTTCCGAGCCCGGGAGGGGAACTCTACCGAGAAGCTATTCTGGTCACAGTTTCTTGCACCGGAGCATCCGGTGCTCCTGAATGACCAGATGAAGCAGCTGATGGAGCTGCATAGGTTGTCTGGTTTGGCGATGAAGGGTCTAATAGTCCAACTTTGGCCTGCCAAACCAATTCCCAGTAGCTACTTCGGTTTGATGAAGCGGCTCGTCAGCGCACTGCCTCGAATTGATGATGTGAAGCGTTCGGCCTGCATAGAAGGTGCTCGGATGGCCTTCGCCCGCGTTAAGATGCAATGGGCAAAGATGAAGGCCACCGATGTGGCGACCGCAGGCCCGCCCGAAGGCAAAGATCATCAGAGGCCGGAGAGATATTTTGACGACGTCTTGGCAGGGGCCCGAATAGTAGAGGGCCAATGTTCTAAGTACATCATATTTGAGTAGATTTATTCGGGTTGTAAAAACTATGTTATGAACCCATGCTTGTATATTGCGCCTTTTGTTTCAAGCAATGTTTTCCTCCTGTGCGGCCATTTATTTCTGAAAGTTGCCAGTCGTCGGCTTTAGCCCTAACGTAGATGCTACGGGGTTGTTCGTAGTGACGCGTGACCACACTTTATCCAACGTCTTGGTCCGTAAAGGAGGTGTCCACGAGGTGAACCTGGCAATCAGACTATGCGGCTTTATTACTTTCACTTAGCCATAAGAGTTTGACGGTGGGGCTAAGTACTAGCCCCTTGTGCGTGTGCGGCAATCCGGGCTGAATAGCCATTTCCACGCGGCTTGGACGAAGACCAGCCCCTCGTATAACACGGAGTAAATCGCTAACGATTGTAGTATAAGACTAAGTCACCGAATCGCTGACTAGCTCTTGCTTTATCATGACAGTTAGTTTTCGGCTTTCTCTACTGAGGTATTTAACTGGACGAACCAGAAATACAATCGCATTAGTTCTCCCTTTACTACCTTAGCCGAACGAGCAGAACGTAAGGTGGTAAGCATAGGAGCCAGGCAACCCAACTATAGACCAAAGACATGATTCGAAGCAGATGCATATAATGCAATATTCGGGACGCCGAAGAGTACCCCATAGTAGTTCAGACTTTAAAATGTGCCGGGCTGGATATAGCCCCCGGTGTTTAAGACCGGACTAAGGCACGTGTGGCAGTCGGGCGTAGGGAGGGAAGACAGATGATAATATAAAATAGATGAGTACCAAACAAAAGTGGTGATCAACTGCTTCCTTTATGCCCTGATTAATACGTCAAGATGTGTCATTACAGATAATGCCCGAAGGCCAAGGCCATTTTACATGCCGAAAGTTTGCACAAGGGAAAGGTTTATATAGGGCTTTTTTGAGAAAATAGTGGCTTGAAGGTCCTAATGATGCCCTGCTGCACGTCTGCGCCGTTTCTCCTTGGTTGGAAATCCTTTGAGAGGAGGAGTCGATGGTTGTTTATAAGAAAGGGGATCCTAGAAAGGAGTCCCTGTACAACCATGGAGTAGGTAGGTTTTTAATGAACCTATGGTAAAAGAGAAAAAAAGTATGTTAAGGTCCGAATAGGGTCAAGCCGTACTATAGACCTGTTCCGCAGTATGCCTCCGGCGCTGCCCAAGGTATTTTAATTGCATAATTATGCACACGCGGTACGTATGCCGCAACCTTATGGGGCGATCGGCGGAGGCCAAACTGCTATTCAAGCTCCGGATTCGCCGAGCTGTCATGCTGTAATGTTGATCGGACTCGCTTAGTGGTGTCATGAGTCTTGATGACCGATGAGCTGTTGAGGCCGTTCTGTACCTCGGCTGCTAGGGCCGCGGTGTGCTCCTCAGTACGGAGGGAGCGTTCCATATTTCCATTGACTGTGATGACGCCGCGCGGTCCGGGCATTTTGAGCTTCATATAAGCATAGTGCGGGACTGCATTAAAGCGGGCGAAAGCAGTTTGCCCAAGCAATGCATGATAACCACTGCGGAAAGGGACGATATCGAAGATCAATTCTTCACTTCGAAAGTTATCTGGAGAGCCGAATACCACTTCCAGTGTTAAGGAACCCGTGCAGCGGGCCTCTACGCCAGGTATCACTCCTTTAAAGGTAGTGTTGCTGGGCTTGATTCTTGACGGGTCAATACCCATCTTACGGACAGTGTCTTGGTAAATCAAGTTGAGACTGCTGCCGCCGTCCATAAGGACTTTAGTGAGATGGTATCCGTCGATGATGGGATTGAGTACCAGGGCCGCTGAACCTCCGTGACGGATACTGGTTGGGTGGTCCCTGCGATCAAAGGTGATCGGACAAGCCGACCAAGGGTTGAATTTCGGGGCGACAGGCTCTATGGAGTAGACGTCCCTCAGTGTGCGCTTGCGCTCTCTCTTGGGGATATGCGTGACATATACCATGTTCACTGTTTTCACCTCGGGGGGAAACTTCTTTTGTCCCCCGGTGTTCGGAGGGCGGGGTTAATCGTCGTCCTCGCTTTGAGGTCCTTTCCCCTTATATTCAGTATTTAATTTACCGGCCTGTTTAAAAACCCAGCAGTTTCTATTGGTGTGGTTGGCAGGCTTGTTAGGGGTGCCATGGATTTGACAGGGCCTATCCAGTATTTTATCCAAGTTCGACGGGCCGTCTCTATTTCCTTTCAATGGCTTCTTCCGCTGACCGGGTTTAGAGCCGCTGAATCCGGCGTTGACCGTCGTATCCTCGGTTTCTTCATTGTTGTTCCGGAGCTTATTTTTGCTGCGTTGTGGCCTTCCATTGCCTTCCCTGGCCTCAGAGGTGCCAGGGTCGCTGGTGCTGTTGCTTCTACGAGCCAACTTGCTATCTTCGCCCACACAAAAGCCGGTCATGAGTGCAGTGAGAGCTGCCATAGTCTTCGGCTTTTCCTGACCGAGGTGTCGGGCGAGCCATTCGTCACGGACGCTGTGTTTAAATGCCGCTAAGGCTTCGGCGTCCGGACAGTCGACAATTTGGTTCTTTTTAATTAAGAACCGAGTCCAGAGTTTGCGGGCTGACTCTCCGGGTTGCTGGACTATGTGACTCAGGTCATCAGCGTCCGGTGGCCGGACATAAGTGCCCTGAAAGTTGTCCCAAAAAGCATCCTCTAAATCCTCCCAACTGCCAATGGAGTTCTCTGGGAGGCTATTCAACCAGTGCCGTGCTGGCCCTTTTAGCTTTAGAGGAAGGTATTTAATGGCGTGGAGATCATCATCGCGAGCCATGTGAATATGGAGAAGAAAATCTTCAATCCATACAGCGGGATCTGTCGTTCCATCATATGCCTCGTTGTTTACGGGTTTAAACCCTTCCGGAAACTGGTGCTGCATTACCTTGTCGGTAAAGCACATGGGGTGTGCGGCGCTTCTATATCGGGCAACATCATGACGGAGTTCGGATGACATCCGTGTTCGGTTCTCGGCTCGAACTTGGTTATGCTTGTCGTGCCAGGCTTGATGGCCGTTGTCTCGTGTTGGAGCATGTCCCCTTGATCTGTAGATTGATCTGGTCTGGCCGGCTCTATTGTCCAGGTCCTGGCGTAAGTCATATGTGTAGCCCGGAGCCGCTGCTTCTTTGCCTCTACGGCGAGGTGGCACGGGCTGGTGTTTGGCATAATTAGCCGCTTTGTCACGTCCACGTGGTGGTCGGTCCGGTTGATCAGCATGATAGTGTCCTGACGGTATTGGCTCAAGGGCTTCGTCGTCAAATTGTGGTAGTAGCTTGCGTTTTGGGTAGCTCTTTGTCGGGCGCTCGAGGCCGTATTCTTCGGCAGCTAGGACCTTGGTCCATCTGTCGTTGAGCGTATCCTGTTCGGCTTGAAGTTGTTGCTGTTTCTTTTTCAGGCTCCTCGCAGTGGCGATGAGCTATCTCTTGAAGCGTGCTTGTTCAAGGGGTTCCTCTGGCACGATGAAATCTTCGTTGCCGAGGCTAACATCCTCCTTGGAGGCCGGTAGATAGTTACTATCTTCTGAATCCTCATGATCGACAAGTTCGTGGGAGTTGACTTGTCCCTCTTCCCTATCATCCTGCTCGAACGCAGGGTCGACGGGGTCTTTGGCATTGTCCGGAGTGTCATCATCTCTGGTGCCGGTGTTGTTGTCCTTCGCCCAACGTGATCGCGAGCGGCGCCGCTGACGCCGGCGCTTTGGTGGATCATCGACGGGCTTGTCCTGATCTGGATCTTGAGTGCCATCGTCGTCCTGCTTCTCAGGTGTGTCCACCATGTATACATCATAGGTAGAAGTGGCCGTCCAACACCCAGTGATAGGCGGGTTTTGACCTGGTGGATCCTCGACAGTGGCTATTAAGTGGGTGGTGGGTGGGACGTAAAATTCCCTGCTCTAACCCCCAGTTTAGGCTGATCGTAGTTCGGAGGTGATACTTCCGTGATGGCGAGAGATCGCATTAGGTCTAGTGTCTCGTTTAAGAGCGAAAGCCGGACGAGCGTATGATGATCTGCGAAGCTAGGTTCAGTAATAACCACTTGACCGAGCTCAATGGACGCAGACCTCAAGAGTTCGGAGTTGACGTCCAGAGGCGAGTCCGGCTCCCCGATGTCAGGAAGAGTCATGTTTGACTGTGGGTCTACTGACAGTATAGTCGCCTCTGGGTCTCCGGCAGGAAGCTCCGTAATGGGAGAGAGTCCGGCGGGGTTTATCCTCCCGTCTTCGGACAGAGTGGTCCGCCCTGGATCTAAGGCCAGGGCAGGCACGAGAGTCGATCCTTGAGCGGAGTCTGACGACGGATCCGATGGGTTTTCTTCATGTGGATGAAGAATGGCGGCCGAGGCCGAGAACCCTTCGAAGACCAAGTCTCCTCGGATATCCGCGATGCAATTCAAGCTTCCAAATCTGATCTGATGACCAGGGGCATAGCTGTCGATCTGCTCGAGGTGACCAGTTGAATTGGCACGTAGAGCGAAGCCGCCAAACACAAAGAGTTGAACAGGGAGAAAGGTCTCCCCGGAAACAGCATCGTCGCTGACGACAAGTTGAGCCATCGATCCTTCTGTCGACGACACAGTGGAACTCTCAATGAAAGCACCAATGTCGGTGTCAAAACTGGCGGATCTCAGGCAGGGGGTCCCGAACTGTGCGTCTGAGGATCAATGGTAACAAGGGACGATGGGGACACGATGTTTACCCAGGTTCGGGCCCTCTTAAAGGAGGTAAAACCCTACGTCCTGCTTGATTATATTTGATGAGTATAGCGGTTACAAAAGTTGATCTACCTCGAGATCGTAATGGCTAAACCCTAACTGTCTAGCCTATGAGAATTCTGATAGCCTCTACGGACTAAACCCTCCAGTTTATATACACACCGGAGGGATCTAGGGTTGTACAGAGTCGGTTTGCAGAGGAAGGAATAGTACATCTGGACACCAAACTTGCAGTCCACGCATACAGGAGTCCTACCCGGACACGGGGGATAGTCTTCTGTTTTTATCTTCACGGCCCATTAGTCCGGCCCATATCAAATATTCCGGACACCCGAGGACCCCTAATTCAGGACTCCCTCACCTAGTGCATCGGGTCCAATGAAAATCTTTTGTGACAATACTGGAGCAATTGCCTTAGCGAAGGAGTCCAGATTTCACAAAAGAACCAAACACATCAAGAGACGCTTCAACTCCATCCATGATCAAGTCAAGGAGGGAGACATAGAGATTTGCAAAATACATACGGATCTGAATGTAGCAGACCCGTTGACTAAGCCTCTTCCACGAGCAAAACATGATCAGCACCAAGACTCCATGGGTGTTAGAATCATTACAATGTAATCTAGATTATTGACTGTAGTGCAAGTGGGAGACTGAAGGAAATATGCCCTAGAGGCAATAATAAATTTGTTATTTTATATTTCCTTATTCATGATAAATGTTTATTATTCATGCTAGAATTGTATTGATCGGAAACCTAAATACATGTGTGAATACATAGACAAACACTGTGTCCCTAGTGAGCCTCTACTTGACTAGCTCGTTAATCAAAGATGGTTAAAGTTTCCTGACCATGGCCATGATTTGTCATTTGATAACTGGATCACATCATTAGGAGAATGATGTGATGGACAAGACCCATCCGTTAGTTTAGCATAATGATCGTTCAGTTTTATTGCTACTGCTTTCTTCATGTCAAATACATATTCCTTCGACTATGAGATTATGCAACTCTCGGATACCGGAGGAATGCCTTGTGTGCTATCAAACGTCACAACGTAACTGGGTGATTATAAAGATGCTCTACAGGTATCTCCGAAGGTGTCTGTTCGGTTGGCATAGATCAAGATTAGGATTTGTCACTCCGAGTATCGGAGAGGTATCTCTGGGCCCTCTCGGTAATGCACATCATAAGAAGCCTTGCAAGCAAAGTGACTAATGAGTTAGTTACAGGATGATGTATTACGGAACGAGTAAAGAGACTTGCAGGTAACGAGATTGAACTAGGTATGAAGATACCGACGATCGAATCTCGGGCAAGTAACATACCGATGGACAAAGGGAATAACGTATGTTGTCATCACGGTTTGACCGATAAAGATCTTCGTAGAATATGTAGGAGCCAATATGAGCATCCAGGTTCTGCTATTGGTTATTGGCCGGAGACGTGTCTCGGTCATGTCTACATAGTTCTCGAACCCGTAGGGTCCGCACGCTTAACGTTCGATGACGATTTTATATTATATGAGTAATGTGATTTGGTGACCGAATGTTGTTCGGAGTCCCGGATGAGATCATGACATGACGAGGAGTCTTGAAATGGTCGAGAGGTAAAGATTGATATATAGGACGATGGTATTCGGACACCGGAAGTGTTCCGGAGGGTACCGGGTACCTATCGGGTCACCGGAAGGGGTTCCGGGCACCCCCAGGCAAAGATATGGGCCTTATGGGCCTAGAGAGGGACAGAACAGCCCACAAGGGGCTGGTGCGCCCCCATATAGGTTGAAATAGGAGGAGAAGGAAAGAGGGGAAGGGATAAGGAAAGGGGAGGATTCGGCATCCCCCTTCCTTCCCTCCCCCCCTCTCTTTCCTTCCCCCTCCGGCAATTAAGGAAAGGGGGGGCGAATTGGGATAGGACCCCAAGTAGGATTCCTCCTACTTGGGGCACCCCATGGCTGTTCCCCTCCCCCTCCCACCTATATATACATGGGGAGGGGGCGCCTAGAACACAGAAGAACAACTGTTAGCCGTGTGCGGCGCCCCCTCCACAGATTACACCCTCGGTCATATTCTCGCGGTGCTTAGGCAAAGCCCTGCGTGGATCACTTCACCGTCACCGTCACCACGCCGTCGTGCTGATGGAACTCATCTACTTCCTCGACACTTTGCTGGATCAAGAGTTCGAGGAACGTCATCGAGCAGAACGTGTGCAAAACTCGGAGGTGCCGTACGTTCGGTGCTTGATCGGCCAGAACGAGAAGAAGTTCGACTACATCAACCGCGTTGTCAAATGCTTCTGCTTTCGGTCTATGAGGGTACATAGACACACTCTCCCCCATCGTTGTTATGCATCTCCTAGATAGATCTTGCGTGAGCGTAGGATTTTTTTTTTTGAAATTGCATGCTACGTTTCCCAACAAAAGGTACTAACAAAGTATGCAAGCTCCAGCGATCCATCTATGGACTGGTGCAAGCATCTCGGAGTTGGAATATACGCTTTGATGAGGTGATAAAAGCATATGGTTTTATACAGACTTTCGGTGAAGCCTGTATTTACAAGAAAGTGAGTGGGAGCTCTGTAGCATTTCTAATATTATATGTGGATGACATATTGTTGATTGGAAATGATATAGAATTTCTGGATAGCTTAAAAGGATACTTGAATAAGAATTTTTCAATGAAAGACCTCGGTGAAGCTGCTTATATATTGGGCATCAAGATATATAGGGATAGATTGAGACGCTTAATAGGACTTTCACAAAGCACATACCTTGATAAAGTTTTGAAGAAGTTCATAATGGATCAGTCAAAGAAAGAGTTCTTGCCTGTGTTGCAAGGTGTGAAGTTGAGTAAGACTCAATGCCCGACCACTGCAGAAGATAGAGATAAAATAAAAGTCATTCCCTATGCCTCAGCCATAGGTTCTATATGTATGCTATGCTGTGTACCAGACCTGATGTGTGCCTTGCCATAAGTCTGGCAGGGAGGTACCAAAGTAATCCAGGAGTGGATCACTGGACAACGGTCAAGAACATCCTGAAGTACCTGAAAAGGACCAAGGATATGTTTATCATTTATGGAGGTGACAAAGAGCTCGTCGTATACGGTTACGTCGATGCTGGCTTTGACACTGATCCGGATGACTCTAAGTAACAAACCATATACGTATTTATATTGAATGGTCGAGCTGTCAGTTGGTGCAGTTCCAAGCAAAGCGTCGTGGCGGGATCTACGTGTGAAGCGGAGTACATAGCTGCTTCGGAAGCAGCAAATGAAGGAGTCTGGATGAAGGAGTTCATATCCGATCTAGGTGTAATACCTAGTGCATCGGATCCAATGAAAATCTTTTGTGACAACACTGGAGCAATTGCCTTGGCGAAGGAATCCAGGTTTCACAAGAGAACCAAACACATCAAGAGACGCTTCAACTCCATTCGTGAACAAGTCAAGGATGGAGACATAGAAATTTGCAAGATACATATGGATCTGAATGTAGCAGACCCGTTGACTAAGCCTCTTCCACGAGCAAAACATGATCAGCACCAAGACTCCATGGGTGTTAGAATCATTACAATGTAATCTAGATTATTGACTCTAGTGCAAGTGGGAGACTGAAGGAAATATGCCCTAGAGGCAATAATAAAGTTGTTATTTTATATTTCCTTATTCATGATAAAGGTTTATTATTCATGCTAGAATTGTATTGATCGGAAACCTAAATACATGTGTGAATACATAAACAAACACCGTGTCCCTAGTGAGCCTCTACTTGACTAGCTTGTTGATCAAAGATGGTTATGGTTTCCTAACCATGGACATGAGTTGTCATTTGATAACGGGATCACATCATTAGGAGAATGATGTGATGGACAATTCCCATCCGTTAGCTTAGCATAATGATCGTTCAGTTTTATTGCTATTGCTTTCTTCATGTCAAATAAATATTCCTGCGACTATGAGATTA
Source organism: Thinopyrum elongatum (assembly GCA_011799875.1). Classification (NCBI taxonomy): domain Eukaryota; kingdom Viridiplantae; phylum Streptophyta; class Magnoliopsida; order Poales; family Poaceae; genus Thinopyrum; species Thinopyrum elongatum. The sequence continues at coordinate 627,236,149 of CM022303.1, read as the reverse complement.
TGCAACTCCCGGATACCGTAGGAATGCCTTGTGTGCTGTCAAACATCACAATGTAACTGGGTGATTATAAATATGCTCTACAGGTATCTCCGAAGGTGTTTGTTGAGTTGGCATAGATCGAGATTAGAATTTGTCACTCCGAGGATCGGAGAGGTATCTCTGGGCCCTCTCGGTAATACACATCATAAGATTGCAAGCAAATGACTAAGGAGTTAGTAACGAGGTGATGTATTATAGAACAAGTAAAGAGACTTGCCGGTAACGAGATTGAACAAGGTATGAAGATGCCGACGATCGAATCTCGGGCAGGTAACATACCGATGGACAAAGGGAATTACGTATGTTGTCATAAAAGTTCGACCGATAAAGATCTTCATAGAATATGTAGGAGCCAATGTGAGCATCCAGGTTCCGCTATTGGTTATTGACCGGAGAGGTGTCTCGGTCATGTCTACATAGTTTACGAACCCGTAGGGTCCGCACGCTTAACGTTCGTTGACGATATAGTATTATATGAGTTATGTGATTTGGTGACCGAATGTTGTTCGGAGTCCCGGATGAGATCACGGACATGACGAGGAGTCTCGAAATGGTTGAGAGGTAAAGATTGATATATAGGACGATGGTATTCAGACACCGGAAGTGTTTCGGGGGTCACCGGGTACTAATCGAGTCACCGGAAGGGGTTTCGGGCACCCCCGGCAAAAGATATGGGCCAAGAGGGGAAACACACCAGCCACAAGGGGTTGGTGCGCCCCCCATATGGGCTGGCCTAGGAGGAGAAGGAAAAGGGGGAAGGGAAAGGAAATACTGGAATAGGATTCCCCCTTCCTTCCCTCTCCCCCCTCTTTCCTTCCCCCTTGACTAAGTATGGCAGGGGGCGCCACTTGGGAAGGGCCCCAAGTAGGATTCGACCTACTTGGGGCACCTCCTAGCTGCCTCCCTTCTCCCTCCCACCTATATATATGTGGGAGGGGGGTGCCTAGCACACCCCAGACAATTGCCTAGCCGTGTGCGGCGCCCCCCACCACCATTTACACCCCGGTCATATTTTCGTAGTGCTTAGGCGAAGCCCTGTGGAGATCACTTCACCATCACCGTCACCACGCTGTCGTGCTGACGGAACTCATCTACTACCTCGACGTCTTGCTGGATCAAGAAGGCGAGGGACGTCACCGAGCTGAACGTGTGCAGAACGCGGAGGTGCCGTGAATTCGGTACTTGATCGGTTGAAGCGCAAAGAAGTTCGACTACATCAACCGCGTTGTGAAACGCTTCCGCTTACGGTCTACGAGGGTATGTAGACACACTCTCCCCCTCGTTGCTATGCATCTCCATGGATAGATCATTGCGTGTGCGTAGAAAATTTTTGTTTTTCCACGCAACATTTCCCAACACATCTAGACAACACCCAACCGCCTCCGAAAAACATTCATACACCGTGGCCGCCTAAACACACATTCGCTCGGCCGAAATCACTCCCGCCCACTATTTGGGACACCTGGGATTACCGTCCTTCCCCCGACCCACAGTAGGTCCGAAATTTAAGAGGGGGGAAAGTTTGTACTTTCCCCAAATTTCAAACAAGCGCGTCCCATCTGTTCAAAAAAAAAACAAGCGCGTCCCAGACCGAAACATGGTTCACCCTTAGCTCCCCCCGCCACCCCTGCCCCCTGTCCGATTCCCCATTCGTACTCCGTGGGCGCCAAAACTATCTCTCCACCAGCCGCGAAACCCCGACGTCCTCCGTCCGTCACCCCATCCCACCCATCAACCGCCGCCCTCCTCCATCACGCCGGAGCCGATACCCCGACGTCGTCGTCCACCGCAACCGCAACCGCAACGCCCTCCACGGCTAGTAGTTGAAGCCGAGGCCGAGCTGCCTCCAGGACACCGACGTGCGCCGTACCCGAGCCAATTCAACCACGCCATCCTGCGCCTCACCGCTGCCGCTCCAACGTCGCCACGGTCCACCACACTGGAGTTGTTCCCGCTACGCCGTCCTTCGCCGCCTCGAATCTGCTTCCCCTCCGGTGACAGATGGCCACCGCAACACAGTCAACAATTTGGCCATGGGTTCGTCCAAGGCTCCACCCTCCTCCAAAACATCGGTTCCCCCGGTAAAAAGAAGAACATCACCGCAATATCAGGAGGACACAACACTGGCAACCGGAAATGGTACTCCTCTTCCCTTATTCATGCAAATCTTACGTGTCTGCTTGCACGGTATTCATCCCACAGAAGACACTAGTTGACCGCTTCTTCCTACACCTTCTTCCTGATACTAGATGTTCCTAGTAACTCGCGATGCACAAGGTTTCTCCTCATATACTATTTCACCTTAGCTAGAGGTCCGTCGCCCCCTGGATTTCAATTCCTGGTCAGTTGATTCCTAATTAAAGGAAGCATTCCCCGGCGTAATAGGCGCTAGTCTGCCTATTATGCCGGGGAAGCAGCGCCTCGGTGTTTATCTTAGGGGTGTGTGGGGCCTAGGAGCTGCTGGCGCCTGATCTGGAGGTCGGCCGAGCTTAAAGGGATGGCCGAGGGGCGCTGCCAAGCACGGTGGTGGTGTGAGGTCGAGGGGAGGGTGGGGTGGCGGAGGCAGGGGTCTGGGCCGGTGGTCGCTGGTGGTTCGAGAAAGATCGTCAACAGTGACTGGCGGGAGGTAAACTAAGGCCATCTTCCCGTTCCTTGTAGATCGGACGGTTCATAAAAAAATCGACTGACCTATTTATTTTCAGTCGACTGTTATTTTGATAGGACCACATGTGGTGGTGTGCTGGAGGAGTACCTGCATTTCCCAGCCATCCCTGTGCTCATATATTACAAAATCATACGGAGTAGAATCTAATTTTGTTTGCCATGCAATGTTGTAGAGCTATCATATGTCTCCTGTAATTTATTTTTTAGCCACCTGCTATCTGCTACTTTTACAGTGCACTAGTTCTGCACACACTTCACCCATACTCTCACTATTGTTTTTTTATGCATGGGTATTTCAGCCTCTGCCAACCGGTTGATAGAAGCACGAAATAAAAGAGAGAATCAGCTCCAGCTTTCTTCGGGCTTAGGCAAGACACGTTTCGGCTCTATAAAGGGTGCAGTGTCATCAGATGGAGACGGTAAACGTAGCTCTGGAGTTGATGATGTCGCTCGCCATGAACCACCATCCCAGGTGCTTGCTTTAACTTCACGGTGTCATATGTGGTTGCATGTTGCATATGGTGTCTAGCTTGTATTCGAAAGGCCGAAGTCGGTCTTTATTAAGATAAGGAAAGATATTTTTTACATGAACCACCATCCCGGGAGCACTAGAAGCCAAATAGCTAGTCAGGGCACTGGCCGAGCCAGTGACAAGCCCAGCACAGACAGGCATCACCTGCAAGCCAACTAAAACGCCACGGTGGTGGCGAAGTAGCCCGCCTCCCACTAGGCTCTCAGGTCCTCGATGATCATGCTCACCACTCTAGCCGGGTGTCTAGCTTGTATTGCTTCCAATTTGGTTAAATTGCATCTGCTTAGCTTACACATTATACCTTTGAATATGACATGCCTTCCTGTTTTTGGTACATACTACTACATCTGTCTATTAACCATGTTCTTACATCAAACTAATTTCTTGTGTATCCCTCATTAATCACTTATGATGAGACAGTCAGGCTCATGGACTGTTGTAAGAAAAGATCCTCTTTTAAAGAATGCAGTGTCAGCCTCCCCACATGATTCTCAAGAAACAACAATGCTACATGAAGATAGTCAACGTAGCTCTATAGTTGATGACCGCATTTCCCCTACACCACCATCGCATGTGCTTGCTCTAACTTGGCAGCGTGATATGTGGTTGCATGTTGCATATAGTGTCTAGATTGTAATTCTTCCAATCTGGTTAAATTGCATGTGCTATTCTACTTAGTTTATACATTATACCTGTTAATGTGACATGCCTTCCTATTTTTGGTACATAGTACATCTGTCTATTAAGCATGTCCTTGCATAAAACTACTATTTTTTTGTATGCCGCATCAATCAATATGACGAGACACCTTTAGTATATGCAGTGTGATATTGGTTGCATCTTTCATATGATTTATAGCATGCGCTGCTTCTAATTTGTTGAAACGCCATTTATGATGGGATGCTTTTAACTTGGCAGAGTCATATTGGTTGCATCATTCATGTGGTGTCTAGCTTGCATTGCTTCTTATTTGTTGAAATGGCTTCTGCTTAGTTTACACAAATAGTTGTGAATATGCCATGCCGTCCTATTTTTCGTACATATTCCATCCTGGTATCATGTGTTTGCCTTACATCAAAGTAGTGATTGTCAGTATCATGCATGAATGAGTTCTGAAGAGTGAATTTTATTGCTTTTTCTTGTCGGTTTTACTTGACAATTCAAAATCAATAAAGCGGAAGGAAATTAGCAAGGCAGTGGATAAAGGTGCTCCTTCCAAACGGAGGGCCTCTACAGATTCTACTCCGCCACCCCCCCAAGAAGATTTGCAAGACAACACATGCATAGACACTCTACGTAGCTGTGTTGAAGATGAGCACGTCTCCCCTAGTCCATCATCACAGGTGCTCCCTCTAACTTGGCACTGTTATATGTAGTTGCATGTTATGTATGATGTCTAGCTTGTATTGCTTCTAATTTTGTTGAATTCCATCTGCTTACTTTACACATTATACTTGTGAATAAGACACATGTTCCTATTTCTAGAACATACAATATCTGTCTATCACACCATGTTCTTACATCAAAGTACTACTGTTGTGTAACCTGCAACAATCACTTATCATAAGACACGTTTAACTTGGGAGTGTGATATAGGTTACATCTCGCATTCTTTTCTAGCTTGTACTACTTCTAATTTGTTGAAATGGCACTTATGACGAGACAGTTTTAACTTGGTAGAGTGATATTCGTTGCATCTTTCATATGGTGTCTAGCTTTCATTGCTTCTAATTTGTTGAAATGCCTTCTTCTTAGTTTACACATCATAGCTATGAATATGCAATGCTGTCCTTTTTTCTTACACATTCAATCGTTCTATCTTGCGGTCGCCTTACATTAAAGTAGTGTTCGTCAGCATCCTGCATCAATGAGTTCTGAAAAGTGAATTTTTATTCATTTTTCTTGTGGGTTTGACTTGACAAGGCAATACAATTAAGAAAGAGGAAGGAAAAAATAAGGCAGGGACTGATGGCGGTCTTTCGGCAAAACCGGCATCCCAGGTGCTTTCTCTAGCTTGGCAGTGTGATATTGTCTTGCATGTTGCATATGATTTTGTTGAATTCCATCTGCTTACTTTACACATTATACTTGTGAATAAGACACGTGTTCCTGTTTCTAGAATATACAATATCTGTCTATCACACCATGCTCTTACATCAAAGTACTACTGTTGTGTAACCTGCAACAATCACTTTTCACAAGGCACGTTTAACTTGGGAGTCTGATATAGTTTACATCTCGCATTATTTTCTAGCTTGTACTACTAATTTGTTGAAATGGCACTAATGACGAGACAGTTTTAACTTGGTAGAGTGATATTCGTTGCGTCTTACATATGGTGTCTAGCTTTCATTGCTTCTAATTTGTTGAAATGCCTTCTGCTTAGTTTACACATCATAAGCTGTGAATATGCAATGTTGTGAATATGCAATGGCACTAATGATGAGAGACCTTTAACTTGGTAGTGTGATGTTATTTGCATCTTGCATATGATTTATTTCTTGTACTGCTTCACATTTGTTTAAATGCCAGTTATAACGAGACACTGTTAACTTGGTAGAGCGATATTTGTAGCATCTTTCATATGGTGTCTACCTTCCATTGCATTGCTTCTAATTTATTGAAATGCCTTCTGCTTAGTTTACACATCGTAGTTCTGATTATCTCATGCCGTCCTGTTTTTCGTACATATTACATCCTCCTATCATGCGGTTGTCTAACATCCAAGTTCAGTTCATCTGTATCACGCATCAATTTGTTCTGAAGAACTAAATTTTTATTCCTTTTTCTTGTCGGCTTGACTTGACATGTGTAGCGACCCGACCCGAATGGATCGAATCTCTGTGTTCAAGTGTCATCCCTGGATCGGTAATGCTGACACACACAGTACTTGAAGGATTTATAACAGAGTGCAATCACACACTTATTACATCGAATGTCTCAAAAGAGAACTGATTACAATAAATATGGCTTAAGGCCATCTAATTAAGATAACAGCGGAAGGCTTGGAAGACAAAGTGAGTCCATCAACTCCAACGGCATAGCTGAGTGCATGACAACGACCTAGCACACCTTACTCTTCGTCTGAAAAGTCTGCAACATGATACGTTGCAGCCTGAAACGGGTCAGCACATGGAATATGCTGGCAATATAACACAGTAGAGCAATGAACAGAATAATTGCTAATACTACATGCATATTTGGCTGGTGGAAAAGCTCTAGGGTTATACTGTTTTGCGAAAAGCCAATTTTTCCCTACAACAAAGGAATATATTTTATTTAACTATCATGGTGGTTGTTGAACATTGAGAAGGTAAATCCCCCTCTCAATCCCAATTAAAAGTAATTATTAATCCCAACAAATTAATTTAGAGTGATGGGATTCAATATGATGATCCAAGAACCAGATACTCAAGATGTCCATAACCGGGGACACGGCTAATCATGACTAGTTTGTACACTCTGCAGAGGTTTGTGCACTTTTCCCCACAAGACTCGATCTCCTCCGTTGGATTTCTCGCACTACATGGTGTTTGAGAAACGGATGACCGAGACACAGTCTTTCAGAAACATTTACTCTTTACTCTAGGTAGACAGTTACACCTACTTTCCCCTACATCTGCTAGCCTACCACTGAAAGAGGTCATGTAACATACTCAACTATGCTAGAGCCCATAATAGCTTGTGGCTGCACACGGAAGTTTCTAGCATGAATAATCTTATGATCCCTTTGAGCCTGGGTGGCGGACCGTAGGAGGATCACACGGTATATCCCCGGGATCTCCTAGGACAACACTGGTATATCCCCAGGTGCCCAAACAAGCAATCCACCCAGATGTGTATTAAAGTTGCCACCTTAAGTTGACCATTAATTAAAAATCTCACATCTGTCATGGATACACTCAAACCCAATCCACGTCTACGAGCATAGCATGGCAACATAAGCATAGCGTGGAAGTAACTCCCAAGGGTTTGTTATAAAAAGGGCAATAGGTTCTACCTCATCATCTACTTCCCAGTACCCACAAGTTAATCACATCCTAATCATGCAATATTTGAGGGTCGAAACTAATGCATAAAAACTGGGTAACGAAGAAGTATGATCAATGTGTTACTTGCCTTGCTGACGATCTGCAAATCCTAGGGACTCGTAGTAGCACGCTTCGCACTCCGGGAATTCTATCGCAAACAAACAATAGCATACATAAGCAATCAAGCGAAGATGCACGGGTAAAACCCAAATGAGAAGACCTAACCAGAAAGTTCAACTGAAGAACTCCGGTTTGCAAAAAGAATCAAATCAAACGGAGCAACGAAACTCAAACTGCAAAAGAAACAAGCTTTGATTGCTAATCTGGACTAAAGTCAAATTTTACAGTAGCAAAAACTTGTTTTAGTTGATTAAACAGAAAGAGGGCTGGGGCAGGGTGGCTTGGGGCAGGGGGCGACGAGGCGGCGGCGTCCCGGACTCCGGCGGAGTCCGGCTCGGGCACGGGGCGCGCGCGAGCGGAGGCGGCGGCGTTGCCGGGCCGGCTGGGCTTCGGCCCAGTTCGGTCCGGCGGAGTTTTTTTTTTAAATAATTCCGCGCAGAAAAACAAATAAAAGAAATACTAAACGGACTCCAAAATTCCCGAAATAAATTTTCCCCGTCCTCTAAAAATCTCCCGGACAAGGTAAACATTTATTTGGGACTCTAATGCAATTTTGAAAAATGCATATTTTTCTAAATTCAAATAAAATTGCAATAAAAATCCAAATAAAATATTTATTTGATTTTAATATTTTTCCTCCAATATTCCATTTATTTTGGAGAAGTCATATTATCTCCTCTCATATATTTTTAATATGAAATATTTTCGGAGAGAAAAATAGTTAAACCAAATTGATCCCTGTTTCAATATTTGAGAAAATTCAAATATGAAAACGGTGAAATCCCCAACTCTCTCCGTGGGTCCTTGAGTTGCTTAGAATTTTCGAGGATCGCAAAACGAAATGCAATAAAATATGATATGCAGTGGATGATCTATGTATAACATTCCAAATTAAAAATTTGGGATGTTACAAACCTACCCCCCTTAAGATGAATCTCGCCCTCGAGATTCGGGTTGGCTAGAAAACAGGCGCGGGTGGTCCTTCCGGAGGTCTTCTTCGCGCTCCCAGGTAGCTTCCTCCTCGGTATGATGACTCCACTGAACTTTGCAAAACTTGATAACTTTGTTGCGTGTAACTCGGCTGGCAAACTCGAGAATCTTGACGGGTTTCTCCTCGTAGGTTAGATCACTATCCAATTGAATTGCTTCTAGGGGCACTGTATCTCTTAGAGAAATATCAGCCATCTCCGCATGGCACTTCTTCAACTGGGAAACGTGAAACACATCATGAACTCCTGACAGTCCTTCGGGCAATTCCAACTTGTAGGCAACTTCACCCATACGTTCCGATACTCGGTATGGTCCTACAAACCTCGGGGCTAACTTTCCTTTAACTCCAAAACGTTTCACTCCTCGTAAGGGTGATACTCGTAGATATGCTCTGTCTCCGACTTCATAGGTTACCTCCTTGCGTTTTGGGTCGGCATAACTCTTCTGTCTGGACTGGGCTACTTTCAGTCTATCTCGAATCAGCTTAACCTTCTCTTCGGATTCCTTAATCAAATCCGGTCCAAACAACTGACGGTCTCCAACTTCATCCCACATCAACGGTGTTCTGCACCTCCTTCCATACAAAGCCTCGAAAGGTGCCATCTTCAAACTGGCTTGGTAGCTGTTGTTGTATGAGAACTCCACGTAGGGCAGATTGTCATCCCAACTAGATCCATAATCTAGCGCACAAGCTCTTAACATGTCCTCCAGAATCTGATTGACTCTCTCGGTCTGTCCATCTGTCTGCGGATGAAAAGCTGTACTAAACTCTAGCCTGGTTCCCAATGTCTGGTGTAGTTGGCGCCAAAACTTTGAAGTAAACTGGGTTCCTCTATCTGATACGATGGTCCTCGGAACTCCGTGCAGACATACGATCCTGGTCATATATATCTTGGCCAACTTCGCACTCGTATATGTGGTTTTCACTGGGATAAAGTGAGCTACTTTGGTCAACCGATCCACTACTACCCAGATAGAATCATATCCTGATCGGGTCCTGGGTAATCCGGTGATGAAATCCATGCCAAGCTTATCCCACTTCCATTCGGGTATTGGCATAGGCTGTAGCAATCCTGCGGGCTTCTGATGCTCTGCCTTCACTCTCTGACATACATCACATACGGCTACATACTCAACAATATCCCTCTTCATACCCGTCCACCAGAAACGCTCTTTTAAGTCCAAATACATCTTGGTGTTTCCGGGGTGTATCGAGTATGGCGAGTCATGAGCCTCCTGTAGTATCAACTTCCTGATCTCGGCATTATTGGGTACATACACACGGTCCTCAAACCATAAGGTGTCGCGCTCATCTTCACGAAAACCTTGGGCTTTTCCTTTGCGCATTCTATCCTTTATCTCGGCAATTTCTTTGTCCTCTTTCTGAGCTTCTCGAATCCTTCCCAATAATGTTGACTGAACTTCCATAACTGCAACAAAACCTCTAGGGACTATCCCCAAACGAAACTCCCTGAGATCTTCGGATAACCCCTTTGGTAAACCTCCGCTTTTGAGGGTATTGACATAACTTTTCCGGCTCAAAGCGTCTGCTACGACATTGGCTTTTCCTGGATGATAATGCAACTTCATATCATAATCCTTTATAAGTTCCAACCATCTCCTCTGCCTGAGGTTCAGCTCCTTCTGAGTGAAAATATACTTCAAGCTCTTGTGATCCGTGTACACATCACAACGGTTCCCAATAAGAAAATGTCTCCAAGTCTTAAGTGCATGAACTACAGCTGCTAACTCCAAGTCATGCGTGGCATAATTCAACTCATGTGGCCGAAGCTGACGTGAGGCATATGAAACAACTCTTCCTTCCTGCATAAGTACTCCTCCCAGTCCTAAGCGAGAAGCGTCGCAATACACTTGGAAATCCTTGCGTATATCTGGCAGAATCAGAACTGGGGCTGTAACCAAACGTTTCTTCAGTTCCTGAAAACTTGCCTCACATTCATCTATCCATTTGAACTTAGTGTCCTTCTTCAGTAACTCCGTCATAGGCTTCGCAATCTTAGAAAAATTCTCGATAAATCTCCGATAATATCCTGCAAGTCCAAGAAAACTGCGGATCTCCCCTACTGAGGTGGGTGCCAACCACTCAGTGACAGACTGAACCTTAGTGGGGTCTACTGCTATACCTTCGCCCGATATAACATGTCCAAGAAATCCAACTTCCTTCAACCAAAACTCACATTTGCTGAACTTGGCATACAACTGATGTTCCCTGAGCTTCTCGAGAACTAAACGCAGATGCTCCTTGTGCTCCTCTTCATTCTTTGAGTATACCAAGATATCATAAATGAACACCACGACAAACTTATCCAAGAACTCCATGAACACCTTGTTCATCATACTCATGAAATAGGCAGGGGCATTAGTCAATCCAAATGACATAACTGTGTACTCATATAGCCCATACCGGGTGGTGAAGGCTGTCTTAGGTATATCCTGTTCTCGGATCTTCAGCTGGTGATACCCTGATCTCAGATCGATCTTGGAGAACACTTTAGCTCCTTGCAACTGATCAAACAAATCATTAATCATTGGCAGTGGGTACTTGTTCTTAATCGTCACTTCATTCAATGCGCGATAATCAACAACCATTCTCAAGGATCCATCCTTCTTCTCAACTAAGAGCACTGGGGCTCCCCACGGTGATGAACTTCGTCGAATGTAACCTTTCTCCAATAATTCCTTGATCTGCTTCTTAATCTCCTCCAGATCATTTGCGGGCATCCGGTATGGTCTCTTTGATATTGGTCCGGTGCCTGGCAACAACTCTATCAAGAATTCAATGTCTCGATCCGGCGGCATGCCTGGTAACTCCTCTGGAAATACATCTGGGTAATCCTTCACAATAGGCACCTCCTCCTGAACAACTCCCGTGAGAGAATTTACTTGGCTCCTTCTAGGCACATGCCTAGATACATACTTGATCCTCTTTCCCTCCGGGGTGGTAAGCGAAATCGACTTACTCGCACAATCGATGCTTCCTCCATACATCGATAGCCAATCCATGCCTAGTATCACATCCAATCCTTGTGACTTCAAAACTATCAGGTCTGAGGGGAAAACATGACTTCCAATGATCAATGGCATCTGAAAACATCCTTGTCTTGCCATATACTCCGCACCGGGTGATCTTACTAACATGGGTGTCCTAAGTACCTTAGTGGGCAACTTATACTTATCCACGAATCCCCTTGATATGTATGAATGCGATGCACCAGTATCGAAAAGAACAATTGCAATAAAAGACTTAACCAAAAACTTACCGATAACTGCATCAGGCTGCTCCTCAACCTCCTCCACGTTCACGTGGTTCACTTGTCCTCGGTTGAATGGATTGGGCTTCTTCCCAGCGCTTCCATTACCATTGCCATTCTTCAATTCTGGACATTCGTTGGCATAATGTCCAGTCTTCCCGCACTTGAAATAGGTAACGTGGCTTTGATCCTTCTTGGCGGGTGTGGCTGGGTTAGAGCGGTTCTGATTACTGCCTGCTCCATGTCCATTTCCATTCTTGTGGCCATTATGGTTGTGTGAACTTCCTCCATTGTGGTTATGACCTCCATGGTTATGAACAAGTCCTCCTGAGTTCGGGGTGAACCAGGGCTTCTGCTGAGCTCCTGAGTTGAACTTCCCTTGTCCATACTTCCTCTTGCGGCTATCAATCTGCTGCTGCTTCCCTTCAATCATAAGAGCTTTGTCTACCAACTCCTGGTAGTTGTTGAATGTTGCCACCATCAACTGCATACTCAGCTCATCATTCAACCCTTCCATAAACTTCTCCTGCTTCGCGGCGTCAGTGGCCACATCATCCGGGGCATAGCGAGCTAATTTACTGAACTCATCCACGTACTGCCCCACGGTACGGTTTCCCTGGCGTAAGTTGCGAAACTCACGCTTCTTCATGCTCATAGCTCCTGCTGAGACATGTGCCGTGCGGAAAGCTTGCTGAAACTGATCCCAAGTGACATTGGCTATAGGGAATGTGGCTGTGTAATTCTCCCACCATGAGGCTGCGGGTCCATCCAATTGATGTGCGGCAAAACGCACCTTCTCAGCGTCTGTGCATCCTGCGGTGGTCAACTCCCTTCCAATCCTGCGTAGCCAGTCATCCGCAACTATTGGCTCGGTGCTACTGGAAAACACCGGCGACTGCAACCTCAGAAAACGGGCTAAGTTGTCAACTGGTGGTGGTGGCGGTGGGTTGTTGTTGTTGTTGTCTTGGTTCTGAACTAGTAGCTGCATCAGGGTATTCTGCTGTTGAATCAACTGAGTGAGCTCCGGTGGGAAAACAAATCCGGTGTCGCGTCTCGGAGGCATCTGATGGGTTTAGAGGGAAGAGATTAGAATAGAGTAAGGTCTAGTGAGAAAGCACTACCCATATGCACACGAGACAAACACATTCATAACACACCACTCAATTCAAGCAAGAGCATACAATCTATCTAACTACCGTTACAAAAGTGCTCGGACTATTACTATTTACATGGGGAAAATGCTAAGGATAATATGGTGGTCATCTAGAAATTTTGATCGGTGGAAGACTCCATGATATCCGCTCCAGCTTCGTCTTCATAATCATCATCACTACTGTCGGGGTCGGATTCGGTGTCGTCGATGATGATGTAGTCTTCAGATCGAATTTCCTCGGGTTCGTCGTCTTCTTCTCCGGGCGCGGGGTCTCCCATGAATACTCCTAGCTTCCTTGTCAGGTCGTCATTCTTTTCCACTAGTATTGCGATTTCCTCCTCGTATCCGTCGCGTGTAGACTTGAGTTCCTCTTCTAGCTCCATGTTCCTGGTCATCACCTTCTTCAAATCTATCATGCTTGCACACATCTGGTTCTCCTGTCGACGAATGTGCTGGTTTAACTCCTGGATGAAAGCTGCAATGGACCTGTCCCTCCGGGTGCTGATCATCTCCCATTGCTCATCTCGGCGCCCACATAACTGGTAGATCGTGTCCTTAAGATCCTTGTGATACACTTCGCCGATGCGTCCCATGGCGATGTGGGCTGCCATGCTCTTTCCTAGACTCCAGGTTGGTGCATCAAAGGAAAACTCTATGGGCTCCGTAACTGGCGTGAATGTCCTTCCTGGAATTTGAACTCGAATCATCCAACGCTCCTCTTCTGGTACAGTGACGGTGTAGGTCCCGGTGAAGCTTGGTATTCTGATGTTCAGGTACCTAGTGACTTCCTTCAAGTGTCGTCCAAAAGGTGTGTCTTCATCCGGTTGTGTAAACTTGTTCCTTGAGTCCGCCATCCTAGAGAATAGAAGATGGAGAGAAGTCAGAAATGAGTAGAGAAGAGTGTCCTATGGCTTTTCTTAGTGGTCGTGTCCTACAGTCAGCGTGTGCTCTGATACCATCTCTGTAGCGACCCGACCCGAATGGATCGAATCTCTGTGTTCAAGTGTCATCCCTGGATCGGTAATGCTGACACACACAGTACTCGAAGGATTTATAACAGAGTGCAATCACACACTTATTACATCGAATGTCTCAAAAGAGAACTGATTACAATAAATATGGCTTAAGGCCATCTAATTAAGATAACAGCGGAAGGCTTGGAAGACAAAGTGAGTCCATCAACTCCAACGGCATAGCTGAGTGCACGACAACGACCTAGCACACCTTACTCTTCGTCTGAAAAGTCTGCAACATGATACGTTGCAGCCCGAAACGGGTCAGCACATGGAATATGCTGGCAATATAACACAGTAGAGCAATGAACAGAATAATTGCTAATACTACATGCATATTTGGCTGGTGGAAAAGCTCTAGGGTTATACTGTTTTGCGAAAAGCCAATTTTTCCCTACAACAAAGGAATATATTTTATTTAACTATCATGGTGGTTGTTGAACATTGAGAAGGTAAATCCCCCTCTCAATCCCAATTAAAAGTAATTATTAATCCCAACAAATTAATTTAGAGTGATGGGATTCAATATGAGATCCAGAACCAGATACTCAAGATTCCATAACCGGGGACCCGGCTAATCATGACTAGTTTGTACACTCTGCAGAGGTTTGTGCACTTTTCCCCACAAGACTCGATCTCCTCCTTGGATTCTCCGCACTACATGGTGTTTGAGAACGGATGACCGAGACACAGTCTTTCAAAAACATTTACTCTTTACTCTGGGTAGACAGTTACACCTACTTTCCCCTACATCTGCTAGCCTACCACTGAAAGAGGTCATGTAACATACTCAACTATGCTAGAGCCCATAATAGCTGTGGCTGCACACGGAAGTTTCTAGCATGAATAATCTTATGATCCCTTTGAGCCTGGGTGGCGGACCGTAGGAGGATCACACGGTATATCCCCGGGATCTCCTAGGACAACACTGGTATATCCCCAGGTGCCCAAACAGCAATCCACCCAGATGTGTATTAATTTGCCACCTAAGTTGAACCATTAATTAAAATCTCACATCTGTCATGGATACACTCAAAACCCAATCCACGTCTACGAGCATAGCATGGCAACATAGCATAGCGTGGAAGTAACTCCCAAGGGTTTGTATTAAAAAGGGCAATAGGTTCTACCTCATCATCTACTTCCCAGTACCCACAAGTTGATCACATCCTAGTCATGCAATATTTGAGGGTCGAAACTAATGCATAAAAACTGGGTAACGAAGAAGTATGATCAATGTGTACTTGCCTTGACGATCTGCAAATCCTAGAGACTCGTAGTAGCACGCTTCGCACTCCGGGTACTCTATCGCAAACAAACAATAGCATACATAAGCAATCAAGCGAAGATGCACGGGTAAAACCCAAATGAGAAGACCAAAACCAGAAGTTCAACTGAAGAACTCCGGTTTGCAAAAAGAATCGAATCAAACGGAGCAACGAAACTCAAACGCGAAAGAAACAAGCTCGATTACTAATCTGGACTAAAGTCAAATTTTACAGTAGCAAAAACTTGTTTAAGTTGGTTAAACAGAAAGAGGGCTTCGAGACGAAGATCTAGGCGCTTGAATCGCCTGATTCCACAACGAGCGAAAAGTTATACTAAAACGAAAATCGGATCAGAAATCGCGATCGAAAATAATCGCGGAAAATCCGAGAAAAAAAAACTAACGAACAGGCTAACGAACGAACGTTCGCTGTCTGCGGTTAAACGGTGAAAACCGTTCGTTAAAACGAACGTACGACGAACGTCCGCTAAATAACTAAACGCGGAAAACCGATCTAAAAAGAATAAACCGGTATTTAAAAAAACCGAACCTAGATCTAGGGTTTAAACAAAACCTATCGGTTTTTCTCACGAAACCGACGGCGGCGGCGGGATTCCGGCGAGGCTCCGGCGGGGCGGCGGCGGCAGCGCGGGGCGGCGGTGTGGGGCGCGCGGTGCGGCGGCGTTGCGCGGCGGAGTGCGGCGGCGGCGGGCGGCGGACGCGGCGGCGGCTGGCGAGCGAGGCGGCGCGGCGGCTCGGCGGCGCGGCGAGGGCAGGCGGCGGCGGGCGGCGGCGGCGGCTTGGGGCTCCAGGGGGGCCCCGGGTCGGCTTTTTAAGGGGGGAGGGGGTGGCTTGGGCGAGGGGGCGACGGGGCGGAGGCGCGGCGGCGGCGGACTCCGGGAGAGTCCCGGTCGGCCACGGGGAGGAAAGGCGGCGGCGAGGCTGCTGGGCCGGCTGGGCTTCGGCCCAGTTCGGTCCGGCGGATTTTTTTTTTTTTAAATAATTCCGCGCAGAAAAACAAATAAAAGAAATACTAAACGGACTCCAAAATTCCCGAAATAAATTTTCCCCGTCCTCTAAAAATCTCCCGGACAAGGTAAACATTTATTTGGGACTCTAATGCAATTTTGAAAAATGCATATTTTTTTCTAAATCCAAATAAAAATCCAAATAAAATATTTATTTGATTTTAATATTTTTCCTCCAATATTCCATTTATTTTGGAGAAGTCATATTATCTCCTCTCATATATTTTTAATATGAAATATTTTCGGAGAGAAAAAAATAGTTAAACCAAATTGATCCCTGTTTCAATATTTGAGAAAATTCAAATATGAAAACGGTGAAATCCCCAACTCTCTCCGTGGGTCCTTGAGTTGCTTAGAATTTTCGAGGATCGCAAAACGAAATGCAATAAAATATGATATGCATGGATGACCTATGTATAACATTCCAAATTAAAAATTTGGGATGTTACAACATGGCACAGAGAAAGAGGAAGGAACACAGAATGGCAGGGGATGGTGTTAGTACTCAGGACACACGGAAACGGAAGCGGAAGAATTATGCAGATTCTGCTGGTACTGATGGTGCAATAGAAGGTCAAAGTCTAGCGGAAAATTGTACAAACACAGTATCTCGTGCTACACGAGCTGCAAAACAAGCCAAACAGAAACTAATAGCTGCCACCAAACAAGCAGCGACAGCCCTAGTTGTTGCAACACCTTCCACAGTACCACCAGCTGCATGAGTTACTCGTTTGTCAACTCAGCTAGCAGCACGTTCCCAAGCTCCCTTGCCACCTGACACTACTTCCGAAGCACTCTTGACACAAGACGAGTTGGCAAGATCAGATGAACCTTGTGAGCTTCAACAGCAAGAAGGTAGTTGCTGGAGTCAAGTTACAGTCGCATGCTTCTTTATATGTAGTCTCACAGTTTGATGTACACTAACACTTCCTATGTTCGTTGTTGGACTAGCACCTAGGCGCAAGAGGAAACAGACATCAGGGATAATGTTCGATAGGTTAACTAAATCTAGAGGAGGAAGAATGGATATCCATTTTGAGGCAGGTTTAAAAAGGCCACATGATGCTATAGAGTCAGCCAAGTTAGTATCAGAGGCAACGGTTGTCGTTAGGTGTCATGCACGTATCCTTCCAACATGGATTCAGTACAGGAATGACAAAGACGAAACCCAGTTCAACACCTTCCTCGACCATTTATCTGTAAGTATGGTTATGTATGGAAACTAGTAATATCGTCTTGCTCTGTCCCATACTTTCTAGGTTGCTGATAATGAGACTCCCATAATTTTCAACAGATGAGGTTCAAGTTCGATAGCCAAGATGATGCAACCAGACAAGCTTGCACCCATGTTTTCAAGTCTGCTCTATGATAGTATTGGTATAACTTGAGGAAAACTCACTTTGAAGGCAAGGCTAACAGTGAACTTGCCCAAACATCTCCAGTGGAAAATATATCGGATGAAGACTGGAGAGGCCTCGTTAAACACTTGTCTGATCCAAAGTATCAAGTACGTTATATATATGTGATCAGATCACATGTTGAACTCCTATTTACACATGTGCCTCACAAATCTATCTTCTTGTAGGTGAACTGTTCAAAGAACAAGGCCAACCGTACGAAAGTGAAATTCTAGCAGACAGGATCTCGTAGCTATATTGCACACTGTGAGGCTCTTGTAATTAGCTGTTGTTTCACTCTTTTCGCTGTGCCATATTATCAGATCTATATTGACTTGTTCCAAATGCAGAGGAAAGCCCGCAAGGACCAAAAAGTACCTGAACCAAATGCTGTGGAAATCTTCAAGGACTGTCACACCAGCAAGACGAAGGGCATGACTACACCAGTCAAAGCCGCTATTGTAAGTCCTTAATCCTCATGCCTTTTAACTACTACTTACTCTGACTTGTGCATTGAACTGCACGGTTTGCAGCCAATGCCTATTACTCTTTTCAATTTTATACACAATTGTCTTAGCGTATCATTGCACCTTACAAGGTTTAAAAGAGAGGAGTGATGTTCCTTTAATCTTGATATGTAATCTAGTTCCGTGCTGGACTTGCCCACACAATGTTACAATTGCTTGTTTGTCTGTTCTCAGTTGTTTTGTGATATGAATGATGTCATACTATGCTTACCGTATTATAAACTTTGTCTCTTTATCCTTAGCTGTCAATACAATGTGAAGAAATAGACAATACATTAGCCATGGTACATGGTCATATGTTTGGAACCTGGTTCTATTATGTACTTTGCAGTAAAATACAACTAATATTTTACACGGATTCACCAGAATAAGTTATGTATGTAGACCAAAGCTATTTTGTTTGGTTTTGCTGCTTCCTTAATATCTTCTATTCTGGTACTACTAATGTAAAAAAGTCAACTTTTCAGCAAGCTATGGAACAAATGGTGGAACCGCCACCTTCTGAAGGTGGCGAGGCAATTATAACCGCAATGTCACCTCTTGCTGCAGTGGGTCAGTACCTGACCACTAACAGTGCCAAAAGCACGTTCCTGCGTAATACTGGGTTGGTTGTTAAGGCAATCTCATCCAAACTGCCTCATGATCAAGATATGCAAGCTCAAAACAATGTTATATCTGCGCTCCAGACACAAGTCCATTCCCTAACGAGACCCTTTGTGAAACAAGGACAGCCATTGTTCGATGTCGTCAAGATATGCATGGTTTTGAAACCAGACTATCAGACATTTGCTATGTTGTTCAGGAGCCTAGGAGAAATGTAGGCGAAGGTTATGGTGCTCCATCGGACAGTACAGCATGAAAACATAATAGTCAGGTCAAATGAACTGAGCTTCTAAACTTCTGGTGGTGCATTTATCTGCCGGACTGTTAACTTTTATGCCAACCTTCCATTTGTTTTATGGTTGTAATTTGTTTTGTTGCGATACAAAATTTGTTCTTAACGTGCAGCCACCGGCTCAAGAAAACAGCAAGCCATTTTGTATAGTGTAGGGTGTTCCCTATATTTGCACTAGTGGCGAACTTCGATGCCCAGTGGATGTAATCTGTGCAATCGCCTTAATAGCCTAGCGTTAGTTTCTGGCTTATTTATTTCCTAGTCTTCTTTTTCCTTGGTTTGCTAGTGGCCGCAACAACCATGGGCCATATACGGACCGTGGTAACCTTGAGCCTGCTACAGGCCGTAGGATCCATGGGCCTCCTACAGGCCGTCGGATAAATGGGCCTCCAACGGGCCGTAGAATCAGTGGGCCTCGGGCCATCAGATAAATGGGCCCACATGGGCCATAAACGGGCGTAATTGGTATCGGGCCAGCACGATAACGAACCGTTAACAGGCCGGAAGACAGCAGAGGCTTAATTCTATCACAGGCATAACGGGTCGTTAATGGGCCAGAATATAGGACGGGCTAGAAACGGCGCAACGGGTTAACAGGCCACAAACGGGCCGATTCTAACCACGGGCCAAATTTGGCCCATTAGGGGAATATGCCAGTAACGGGCTGGAAGTAATCGAGGGCCGAAAAGGAGCCCAAGAACGTATGGGCCGTCAGTAGGCCGAAAGCTAAAACGGGCTGGAAACGGCCCATGTGAATCATGGGCCGTTAATGGGTACAAAGAAATTTACTGTTCATTATGGGCCAGAGTCACCGTGGGCCACTAAAGGGCCCAAAGATATGAAAGGCCTCATATGGGCCGAAAGACGTCGTCGGCCATACATGGGCCGAAAGTGAAACGGGCTGGTGTTATATTCGACGGCCCACATGACGCTGTTGGGCTGATTTCGGGAAGGTCCTAACGGGTCGTGAGTTACCGGGCTGTAAAATGGGCTATATGCGAGCAGACCGTTAACAGGCTTTTCATGGGCCGGCCCGCTAGCTTTTGACCAAGTCAAATGGGCCAGCCTTTGTAAGCTAAATGGGCCAGTGTTGGGCCGTCGCACGTGTCCACATATCATAGGCGCCTATCTGACCCAATGACGAGCTGACACGTGTTTCCTTCGGCCAATGAGAATATTACACGTGGAAAATCCCCATTGGTCCGGGCTGTTAACGGGTTATCGGATCCAAAACCGGACCCGATAGCTTAACGGTGACCCGTTACGGTGGATGCCACGTGTCGGTTACCCTTGACGAAAGTACTTCCATGACGCGTCATTTATTGTCATGGAAGTGAACACTTCCGTGATGATAATTTTGGTATTGTCATGGAACACTTCTACGACAGCACAGGTATGACTATCTTGATTCTGTCATAAAATCGTCATGGATGTACATGCATGACAGAAAACGTGACCTACTGTGACAAACACGTATCATCACTGAAGTGTATTTTTTTTAGTGTACTCTCCAATTCGAGAGAAGGTACAATTACCTTATCAAGTTCTACTTTCCTCCCACTCACTTCTTTCGAGAGAAACTCCTTCTCTAGAAAGGACCCATTCTTAGCAACAAAGATCTTGCCTTCAGATCTGTGGTAGAAGGTGTACCCAATTGTTTCCTTAGGGTATCCTATGAAGACGCACTTCTTCGATTTGGGTTCGAGCTTATCAAGTTGAAGCCTTTTGACATAAGTGTCGCAACCCCAAACTTTAAGAAATGACAGCTTAGGTTTCTTGCCAAACCACAGTTCATACAGTGTCATCTCAATGGATTTAGACGGTGCCCTATTTAACGTGAATGCAGCTGTCTCTAATGCATAACCCCAAAACGATAGTGGTAAATCAGTAAGAGACATCATAGAACGCACCATATCTAATAACATACGGTTACGACGTTCGGACACACCATTATGCTATGGTGTTCCAGGTGGCGTGAGTTGTGAAACTATTTCACATTGTTTTAAATGAAGGCCAAACTCATAACTCAAATATTCGCCTCCACGATCAGATCGTAGAAACTTTATTTTCTTGTTATGATGATTCTCCACTTCACTCTGAAATTCTTTGAACTTTTCAAATGTTTCAGACTTGTGTTTTATTAAGTAGACATACCCATATCTACTTAAATCATCTGTGAAGGTCAAAAAATAACGATACCTGCCGCGTGCTTCAATACTCTTCGGACCGCATACATCGGTATGTATTATTTCCAATAAGTCATCAGCTCGCTCCATTGTTTCGGAGAACGGAGTTTTTAGTCATCTTGCCCATGAGGCATGGTTCGCAAGTATCAAATGATTCATAATCAAGTGATTCCAAAAGCCCATCTGCATAGAGTTTCTTCATGCGCTTTACACCAATATGACCTAAACGGTAGTGCCACAAGTATGTTGCACTATCATTATCAGCTTTGCATCTTTTGGCATCAATATTATGAATGTGTGTATCACTACGATCGAGATTCAATAAACCATTCACATTGGGTGTATGACCATAGAAGGTTTTATTCATGTAAACAGAACAACAATTATTCTCTGACTTAAATGAATAACCGTATTGCAATAAACATGATCAAATCATATTCATGCTCAACGCAAACACCAAATAACATTTATTTAGGTTCAACACTAATCCCGAAGGTATAGGGAGTGTGCGATGGTGATCGTATCAACCTTGGAATCACTTCCAACACACATCGTCACCTCGCCCTTAACTAGTCTCTGTTTATTCTGCAACTCCTGATTCGAGTTACTAATCTTAGCAACTGAACCGGTATCAAATACCCAGGGGCTACTATGAATACTAGTAAGGAACACATCAATAACATGTATATCAAATATACCTTTGTTCACTTTGCCATCCTTCTTATCCGCCAAGTATTTGGGGCAGTTCCGCTTCCAGTGACCATTTCCTTTGCAGTTGAGGCACTTAGTTTCAGGCTTGGGTCCAGCTTTGGGCTTCTTCATGGGAGTGGCAACTTGCTTGCCATTCTTCTTGAAGTTCCCTTTCTTTCCCTTGCCCTTTTTCTTGAAACTAGTGGTCTTGTTAACCATCAACACATGATGCTCCTTCTTGATTTCTACCATCGCCGATTTCAGTATCGCGAAGAGCTCGGGAATCATTTTCGTCATCCCTCGCATATTATAGTTCATCACGAAGTTCTAGTAGCTTGGTGATAGTGACTAGAGAACTTTGTCAATCACTATCTTATCTGGAAGATTAACTCCCACTTGATTCAAGCGATTGTAGTACCCAGACATTCTGAGCACATGCTCACTGGTTGAGCTATTCTCCTCCATCTTGTAGGCAAAGTACTTGTCAGAGGTCTCATACCTCTCGTCACGGGCATGAGTCTGAAATACTAATTTCAGCTCTTGGAACATCTCATATGCTCCGTGGCGTTCAAAACATTTTTGAAGTCCCGGTTCTAAGCCGTAAAGCATGGTGCACTAAACTATTAAGTAGTCATCATATCGAGCTTGCGAAACGTTCATAACGTCTGCATCTGCTCCTGCAATAGGTCTGTCACCTAGCGGTGCATCAAGGACATAATTCTTCTGTGCAGCAATGAGGATAATCCTCAGATCACGGACCCAGTCCGCATCAATGCTACTATCATCTTTCAACTTAGTTTTCTCTAGGAACATATCAAAATAAAACAGGGGAGCTATACGCGAGCTATTGATCTACAACATAGATATGCAAAAACTATCAAGACTAAGTTCATGATAAATTAAGTTCAATTAATCAAATTACTAATGAACTTCCACTTAAATCAACATCCCTCAAGTTGTCTAAGTGATACATGATCCATATCAACTAAACCAAGTCTAATCATCACGTGAGATGGAGTAGTCTTCAATGGTGAACATCTTCATGTTGATCATATCTACTATATGACTCATGTTCGACCTTTCGGTCTCCAGTGTTCCAAGACCATGTCTGTACATGCTAGGCTCGTCAAGTTTAACCCAAGTATTCTGCATGTGCAAAACTGTCTTACACCCGTTGTATGTGAACATAGAGTCTATCACACCCGATCATCACGTGGTGTCTCGAAACGACGAACTTTCGCAACGGTGCATACTCGGGGAGAACACTTATATCTTGAAATTTAGTGAAGGGGTCATCTTATAATGCTACCGTCGTTCTAAGCAAAATAAGATGCATAAAAGATAAACATCACATGCAATCAAAATATGTGACATGATATGGCCATCATCATCTCATGCTTTTGATCTCCATCTCCAAAGCATCGTCATGATCTCCATCGTCACCGGCTCGACACCTTGATCTCCATCGTTGCATCGTGGTCGTCTCGCCAACTATTGCTTCTACAACTATTGCTAACGCATAGCGATAAAGTAAAGCAATTACATGGCATTTGCATTTCATACAATAAAGAGACAATCATAAGGCTCCTGCCGGTTGCTGATAACTTACAAAACATGATCATCTCATACAATAACATATATCACATCATGTTTTGACCATATCACATCACAACATACCCTGCAAAAACAAGTTAGACGTCCTCTACTTTGTTGTTGCAAGTTTTACGTGGCTGCTACGGGTTTCTAGCAAGAACCGTTCTTACCTACGGCAAAACCCACAATGGTGAATTATCAAGTTTGTTGTTTTAACCTTCTTCAAGGACCGGCCGCAGTCAAATTCGATTCAACTAAAGTAGGAGAAACAGACACCCGCCAGTCACCTTTATGCAAAACTAGTTGCATGTCAGTCGGTGGAACCGGTCTCATGTACATGGACATGTAAGGTTGGTCCGGGCCGCTTCATCCCACAATTCCACCGAATCAAAATAAGACGTTGGTGGTAAGCAGTATGAACATCACCGCCCATAACTTCTTTGTGTTCTACTCATGCATATCATCTACGCATAGACTTGGCTCATGATGCCACTGTTGGGGAACGTTGCATGAAAACAAAAAAAATTCCTACGCCCACGCAAGATCTATCAAGGAGATGCATAGCAATGAGAGGGGAGAGTGTGTCTATGTACCCTCGTAGACCGAAAGCGGAAGCGTTTCACAACGCGGTTGATGTAGTCGAACTTTCTTTGCGATCCAACCGATCGAGTACCGAACGTACGGCACCTCCTCGTTCAGCACATGTTCAGCCCGATGACGTCCACGCCTTCTTGATCCAGCAAGACGGCGAGGTAGTGGATGAGTTCCGACAGCACGACGGCGTGATGACGGTGATGGTGAAGTGATCTCCGCAGGGCTTCACCTAAGCACTACGAAAATATGACCGGGGGTGTAAACGGTGGAGGAGGGCGCCGCACACGGCTAGGCAATTGTCTCTTGTGTGCTAGGCGCCCCCCTCCCACATATATATATAGGTGGGAGGGAGGGAGGAGCAGCCAAAGGAGGCGCCCAAGTAGGAGGAATCCTACTTGGGGTCCCTCCCAAGCCGCGCCCCCCTGCCATATATAAATAAGGGGGAAGGAAAGAGGGGAGGAGAGGGAAGGAAGGGGGAGTCCTACTCCACACTTTCCTTTCCCTCCCCTCTTTCCTCCTCCTCCTCATAGGGCCGGCCTCTATAGGGGCGCACCAACCCCTTGTGGGCTGCTGTGTTCCCTCACTTGACCCATAAGGCCCATATCTTTGCCAGGGGTGCCCGAAACTTCTTTCCGGTGACCCGATAAAGTACCCGGTACCCTCCGAAACACTTCCGGTGTCTGAATACCATCGTCCTATATATCAATCTTTACCTATAGACCATTTCGACACTCCTCGTCATGTCCGTGATCTCATCCGGGACTCCGAACAACATTCGGTCACCAAATCATATAACTCATATAACACTATATCGTCAACGAACGTTAAGCGTGCGAACCCTACGGGTTCGAGAACTATGTAGACATGACCAAGACACCTCTCTGGTCAATAACTAATAGCGGAACCTAGATGCCCATATTGGCTCCTACATATTCTATGAAGATCTTTATCGGTCGAACCGTTATGACAACATACGTAATTCCATTTGTCCATCGGTATGTTACTTGCCCGAGATTCGATCATCGGTATCTTCATACCTAGTTCAATTTCATTACCGGCAAGTCTCTTTACTCGTTCCGTAATACATCACCTCGTGACTAACTCCTTAGTCATTTGCTTGCAAGCTTATGATGTGTACTACCGAGAGGGCCCAGAGATACCTCTCCGAAACTCGGAGTGACAAATCCTAATCTTGAACTATGCCAACTCAACAAACACCTTCAGAGATACCTGTAGAGCATCTTTATGATCACCCAGTTACATTGTGACGTTTGATAGCACAAAAGGTATTCCTCCGGTATCCGGGAGTTGCACAATCTCATAGTCGAAGGAATATGTATTTGACATGAAGAAAGCAATAGCAATAAACTGAACGATCATTATGCTAAGCTAACGAGTGGGTCTTGTCCATCACATCATTCTCCTAATGATGTGATCCCGTTATCAAATGACAACACATGTCTATTGTTAGGAAACCTTAACCATCTTTGATCAACGAGCTAGTCTAGTAAAGGCTTACTAGGGACACGGTATTTGTTTATGTATTCACACATGTATTTAAGTTTCCGATCAATACAATTCTAGCATGAATAATAAAACTTTATCATGAATAAGGAAATATAAAATAACAACTTTATTATTGCCTCTAGGGCATATTTCCTTCAAAAACAGCAAGGTAGCAATTGATAAAATGAAGCATAAACGGTATTGCAATGCTTGAAAATGAGGCCTAGGGTCCATACTTTCACTAGTGCAATCTCTCAACAATGCTAATATAATTGGATCATATAACCTTCCCTCAACGTGCAATGAAGAATCACTCCAAAGTTCCTATCTAGCAGAGAACATAAGAAGAAATTGTTTGTAGGGTACGAAACCACCTCAAAGCTATTCCTTCCGATCAATCTGTCCTAGAGTTCGTACTAAAATAACACCAAGCTATTCTTTCCGATCGATCTAACCAAGAGTTCGTACTAAAATAACACCATATGATACACATCAACCAACTCTAATGTCACCTAGATACTGATTGCGGCTAGAACTGCGTCGGTATTTCCCCAAAGAGGAAGGGATGATGCAGCACAGCTACGGTAGGTATTTCCCTCAGTGATGAGACCAAGGTTATCGAACCAATAGGAGAACCACGCAACACTATGTGAATGGCACCTGCACACAAAGAACAAATACTTGCAACCCGACGTGTAAAAGGGGTTGTCAATCCCTTTCGGGTAGCGGCGCCAGAAATTGGCAAACGGACGTGAGAAATTTGTAATAGAATGATAGATTCAAATAAAAGCAAATAAAATTCAGTGAGGTATTTTTGGGTTTTTTGATAGTATAGATCTGAAAATAAAAGATGCAAATAAATAAAAAGGCAAATAGCAATATAGATCTGAAAGTATATGATGGGAAAATAGACCCGGGGGCCGTAGATTTCACTAGTGGCTTCTCTCGAGAAAAATAGCATACGGTGGGTAAACAAGTTACTGTTGGGCAATTGATAGAACTTCAAATAATCATGACGATATCCAGGCAATGATCATTATATAGGCATCACGTCCAAGATTAGTAGACCGACTCCTTCCTGCATCTACTACTATTACTCCACACATCGACCGCTATCCAGCATGCATCTAGTGTATTAAGTTCATGGAGAAACGGAGTAATGCAATAAGAACGATGACATGATGTAGACAAGATCTATTCATGTAGGAATTAGACCCCATCTTGTTATCCTTAATGGCAACGATACATACGTGTCATTTCCCCTTCTGTCACTGGGATTGAGCACCGTAAGATCGAACCCATCACAAAGCACCTCTTCCCATGGCAAGAAAAATCGATCTAGTCGGCCTAACTAAACCAAAGATTCGAAGAAGAAATACGAGGCTATAAGTAATCATGCATATAAGAGATCAAAAGACTCAAATAACTTTCATGGATAAAAAGATAGATCTGATCATAAACTCAAAGTTCATCGGATCCCAACAAACACACCGCAAAAAGAGTTACATCAAATAGATCTCCAAGAGACCATTGTATTGAGAATTAAAAGAGAGAGAGGTAGCCATCTAGCTACTAACTGCGGACTTGTAGGTCTACAATGAACTACTCACGCATCATCGGAGAGGCACCAATGAGGATGATGAACCCCTCCGTGATGGTGTCTAGATTGGATCTGTGGTTTCTGGAACTTGCGGCGGCTGGAATTGTTTTTTGTCGACTCCCCTAGGGTTTTTGGACGTCGAGGGTATTTATAGAGCAAAGAGGCGGTGCGGGAGGCGGCCGAGGTGGGCACAACCCACCTGGGCGCGCCTGGGCCCCCAGGCGCGCCCTGGTGGGTTGTGCTCACCTCGGAGCCCCCCTCAAGTACTTTCTTGGCCCATCGTGTGTCTTCTGGTCCAGAAAAAATCACCAAAAAGTTTCGCTGCGTTTGGACTCCATTTGGTATTGATTTTCTGCGAAGTAAGAAACAAGCAAAAAACAACAACTGGCACTGGGCACTATGTCAATAGGTTAGTCCAAAAAAATGATATAAAGTTGCTATAAAATGATTGTAAAACATCCAAGAATGATAATATAACAGCATGGAACAATCAAAAATTATAGATACGTTGGAGACGTATCAGCATCCCCAAGCTTAATTTATGCTCGTCCTCGAGTAGGTAAATGATAAAAACAGAATTTTTGATGTGGAATGCTGCCTTAGATGCTTGAGTCTCCTTGAATATTTACTTGTGGTGCCTTGGACATCCCCAAACTTGAACTCTTGCCTCTCTTTATTCTCCTCATATCGATACCTCATCGGTCTTCGAACACTTCATCCACACAAAACTTAACCGGACTTTTTTAGCGGGGTTAGTACATATAACATCAAATCCCATCATGTACTGCTGTAATATTATTGTATAATTATAATCAATCATTACCCACTGTATGCTATCACAATTCTATGGCCCCAAGTCAAAGGAGGCTCAACAAGATTTCAAACATACGCAAATAATGAAACTATAACAACAATCTGTGAAAACAGGGCAATCTGTAAAGATGCAGATGGTACGTATACTTCTGTAACTCAAAAAATTCTAAAAAGTTAGGACAAAATAAAAAAAATTGCATAGAAGTACCTTGTAAAAATTTCAGAATTTTTGCACGTTCCAGTAAAAAATATAAATTCACGCACTACAGCAAAAGTTTCTGTTTTTGCGCTGCACATACCAAACAAGCAATTTAATCATCTTAAAGGCAAATCTTGACACATTATTTTTATAGTACAATGGATTTTTACGAGGGGGTAATTATTTTTGTGAGAAGTCCGCGGGAGTTTGAGAGGCCGGATTTGCCAAGTCCGGCTGTAGATGCTCTTAGAGGACGTGGACACATGTCTTGGGAACGTCCCTTTAGAGTTTTTTGAGACATTTAAAATTTGAGTTTTTGATTGTTGGAGAATGTGAGCATACAAGTGTTTGGAGCACGAACTACTTTGTTTTGCACGCAGCTTGACAAGTCTGACTTTGACCTCTCATCGTCACCACCTCGTCACGCTCGCACGCATGCAATTATGTCCCGTACCGTCGGCGGGGCCCACGCCCTCCTCTGCCGGCCAATGGATGCCGTCGGCAACGTAGCCCACGCCGTGACCGCGAGGCCTTGCTTGTAAAACAATCCATCCATCCACCCACCTATCACTTAGATAGATGCAAGCCATCCATCGGTTTCCCCCGTTAATGAGCATCATAATCCGCACGAGCGAACGCGCGACGAGAGTGACAAAATCACAGGCAAAATCCAAATATCCGTTCAAATATTTACATAGCTGCAGGCACATGATGGATGAACCACCCTGAACAAACAAACCAAGAAATTCAAACAGAAGCTCGATCGAACGCCAATTGATCTCTGCGTTTCCAAGACCTTTCACTCCGTGCATGTAATTTAATTAAGAAAGTCTTTGATCAAGCGAAGTAGCCATTAGCGCTGTTGTGAGCGTTGCGCCCGGCGGGCATCTGCGCCGCCTGCATGCTCTGGAGCAGCATCCTGTCCTCCGCCGCGCCGAACCCGTGCGCGAACGCGTCGCCTCCGGCCAGGGCCTGCTGCAGGTGGCCGGCGTAGCCGAATGCCGCGCCGGTGTACTGCTGCCGCTGGTGGAGGTGGTGGTCGAAGGACACGGCGGCCGCCGGCTGCTGCTGTTGCTGCTGCTGCGGCGCGAAGCCGTAGCCGGAGGCCCCGCCGAAGTTGATGACCGGCGCGCCGGAGAAGGGGCCGGCGGGGCCGGAGGGGATGCCGGTGAACTGCTGCACCATGGCGCGGAAGTTGCTGGCGTCCGTGTTGAGCAGCGTCACGGGCGCGCGGCGCGACGCGCGGGCCCGCTTCCTCGCCGCCGGCTTGCCCGCCACCCGCGGGCCCAGGGCCCCGCCCGACGCCCGGTTCGGGCTCCCGTCGCCGGACCCCGCCGACGCCGGGCTCGTCGGCGTCGCGGCTCCGCCGGTGGAGGCGACGATCGTCGAGTCCGCCGCGCCGCCTAGGCTGGGAGTGTCGTAGCAGTAGAGGTCGTCGGTCCAGTTGGCGAAGCTCGAGCCAGTGTCACTCATCGCCATGGCGGTGGGTCAGCCGGAGAAGAGCGCTCTGCTTTGCTGCTATGCTCTGCTTGCTGCGTGGGAGCTAGGAAGAGCTCGAGACCGGCGGAGCGGCGCCCGATTTATAGCGGAACGGAGCACCACAGCGTCGACCAACCGTTGGATCCACGAGGACGCGGGATGGACGGTCAGGATCGGCCGGCGCGTCGCGGTCTCGAAGGTGGCTCGTCTGACCGGCCCCGTGAGACGCTTTCCACCTTCCGGGAAGCGTCGCTGATCCGTCGTCCCTGCTAGGTCGCGGCCCACCAACCTGTGGACCCGCGCGGGCCACGTGCGTGCGTGCGCCCGGCTGGGCCCAGCTCCGGGGCCACTTCACCGGAGCTCCGCCGCGCCGGAGGTCGTGATCGACGGAACCTTTTTCGCCGGGAACGAAGGAACCTTCGGTGGAAACTGGGAAGAGGAACGGACAACGGATGGAGACGGCCGGCGAATCCGTTTTGGGTGGAGGGAGAACCCACGTGAATTTCGGCACGTGCGCCATTTCACCTTGGGGGAGACGGATGGATCACTGTCAGTATCGACCTTGGAGACCGTGGTCACATCGCGTTCAGGTTGGGCCGTTCAGTTATCTCAGAGAATGACCAGCCGGAGAATCATGTGAAAACTCATCTGTCTGTTTTTTCCCTTTTTGAAATAATAACAACCCACTACAAAATCACTCATCGTTTCATCATGCATGTTGTTTCAGTGGATACTTATATTACCCCCACTCTGATCTGATGCACATAGCCAAACAATTACAACCACTCATTACAGTTAACACACAAATATATGATTTAGCCTTGTAAAAAAGTGACGAAACACATTTTGCCGCATACATCTAAATGGCGACCAACCTATTATAGATTATCTACCGTCGCGACCTGCAAATCCGGGCCCTCAAACGCCCGCGGACGCGTTCGGGCACTCCTCAAATTCTGTCGTCCACATCCATATATCTCATATCTGATCTCTTATATCCATACTAACATGCAACGTAGATAAAAATAATGTAGATCATGACACAAACATAGGATCAGACAGGGAAATGCACATTCCGATCACCAAAAAATCACCGACGAATGTCCAAAAGATCGCTAAAGTTCACATAATTCACATAAAACGACGGACAAATTTAAACTACATTACTAAAAACTATAAATTGAAGACGGAGACAGCGGAGATTCACTACTTCCTCGCCGGCCCTTTGCCCTTCCGGTCGTCGGCGCAGCTGTAGGCGTCGGCGGCTGGTAGCGGATCGTCCGAGTCGTCGGACGAGGAACCGCCGCCGTCGTCGTCCTCCTTCTCGTTGGAGAGGATGACGAGCCCTTTTAGCCGCCGGGCCTCCCTGTCCTGCTGCTGCTTGAGCTTCGCGAGCCGAGCCGCCTCCGCCGCCTCGCGCTCGGACTGCTCAATGGCAATCCGGAGCGCCTTGGCGTTCTTCCGGTGGAGCCGCCACGCGTCTGTCTCCACGGTAGTAAGCGACCGGCGGTAGACCCATTCGAGGAGCCGCGCGTCCTCGTCGGGCTCCGCCTGCATCCCACGGCGGCGGCGCACGGACTGCTCCGCCTTCCTCCTCTCCTTTCCCACTGCCGCTCGCGGCGGGCGGCGCGCATCTCTGATTCCGCCGTGCGCGTCCAGGCCGGTGGGGCGGGCACAAGCACCCACCGCTACCCACGAGGGGGAGCAGCAGCCGACGGGGCCAGGGGACGGCGTAGGGGAGGCGCGGATTGCGCAGGCCGCCTGTCGAAGCTGCGCCCGAGTCGGAAGGGGCCAGCCCGGCGTCCGAGCTACGCCGACGGGGAAGCTCCGGTTGCGGGGAGACTGCAGATCTGAAGCTGTCACCGGTCTCCACCTTGGACCGCTCCAAGGCGATGCGGAGGGCAAGCTCATAGTCCCGATCCAGCTCGGAGTCGGAGCGGCTGCCGGAGCTCAACATTGCGAGGGTTCGATCGGAATCGGTTAGGGGAGAGGAGAGGACGGAGCGAGAGAGGAGAGTGAGTGAGCTAGGGTTTCAGAGCTATGAGCCGGATGGAGTTTTTTGTGGGACATCCGTGGGGTCGGTGATGGGCCGGGCTTGTCAGTCGGACGCGCCCATGCGTGCCCGTGCCACCCCATATCCGCCTTATATTTAGGCTAAATATGAGGGGTGCCGGTCAGCCCAGGCGTTTAAGACTCGTTTGAGGCATCCGTCTGGGTAAAAAAACGTGACCGGACAGTGACCGGGAGATCCGCCCGGGCGTTTGAAGAGGGTTTAAGACGCCCGGCTTATGCTCTTACATGCACATCATCCAAACTAGGGATACAAAAAATTTGGTAATAACTCCAACGGCTCCTCGTGTTTTGCCCATTGTGGTACAACCCATGTTCGCAACCAATTCATACACAAGAACAGCTTTTGCACACATATGGTGAAATTTATCAACAAAGTATTTATTCCGCATAATTGATTCTTATACTTGTCCTCAAAATACACTTACAAAGTAGGCTTTTGGTTTATCATTTAAATCTTGAATGCCCAGCCCTCTATGGTCTATTGGAGAACAATAAGATACTCCATTTTTGCTAGTCAATGTTTCTTTGGGTGTTGGTCAGACTGCAAATAGAAGCGCAGCCGGTAAAAATCTTGTCTTCTCCGTCAAAGACAACTTCATCATTACGACCCAACCAAATGAACAAAAACACTGCTGCTACCCCTACAAGTACGAGAGACTGGAGAGACTTATCCACCCCCACGAAGCCATCAGCCAAACAATGTGTGACATACTTCTAGGTGGAATTTTTCGAGTTAAGGAGCAACGCTCCTAACTTCCATTTCTGAAAATGTTAGAACACACAACTGGGCTGAGGTTTAACTCAACTAGATGGAAAGTGCGGCCCGCCGCACCCCGCACCCCTGCTGGGTGCGATCATATCCAACCTGGTGATCATCGAACACAGTAGGTCACGCCTCAAATTCGATACGTTGACATTATGAAGGAAAAGTGTGCAGGTTTAGAACATTATACCGAAAGCAAAGAAGAATCACAGCACACAATAACTTATTTACAATGCAGTGATATTATATCCAACTTGGTAGAACACGATTCATATTCAATTCAGGCTGTTACACGAAATAGCAAAGCACAATGGCAGCATCCACCCAGTCCACTATTGGTTACACAATATATATTCCACAAATTGAAGGAAATATAGACCATTGATTCCATCATTTGAATTTCTCAAACATATAGGAGGAACTAAGCACTAATAACAGTAATGGTTTGCTTACCCTACGAATGTGGTACCAAAATGAATTTACAGTGGTAAAGAAAGCTGTGGGCTTCCTACTGTGTTTAGATGAACCTTTATTAGTATTTCCCAAAACGGGTAGGACACGGGCAAGCACATGAATCTGTTCATACTTTTACAGTTCTTTTGCAGGAAAACACATATCCGGACGGTGAAAGAAACCGCAACATGTTTTGTAGACCAAACTGCCCTGTATTTTGTAGGCACAAACTCCATGGTCTTATAGCATGATGTATACACAGGAAAATTAATATAATGGTCGATTGAACGTGAAACTGAACCACCAAATTTACAGTCGTTAAAGATTGTGCCTGATCCAGTATTCTGAAGACATAAACAGTTAAGACTTTATCAGGTCTGCCATATACATAAATCCTTTGGTAGCAGCACTTGTAAGCCCGATCAGACACAAAAAAAGGATCGAAAATCAAAGAGAGTATCAAAAGGCTGGATAGGTTGCACAACAACGGCCAGTTGACTATCTAAGAAACAGTTGCCAACAAATACATGATCAAACAACACTCATCTGAAGCAGAAACAGTGTGATCCCCCAGTGCTGGCACCAAAAATTATACATGTTCCGCCTTGTCATTGCATACCACATCAAGTAAAATGAAGCACAAATTGAATCTCAGACAGTAACTTAGACAATTCAGTACCGGATTTCATGTATTTAAACAGACAGTGATGTGATCCGTCTTTACATACCATATATCTACCAAAAGAGAGCACAAATTCAGAAATGTACCACATCTACATAAACAGCAAGGCGCTCGATGTTGCGGAGCTTGATCGGACGCCTACAAATATGAAACAGTGAACCATACATAATACATATAGTTAGAGGTTATTAAAACAGGCAAACAATTACAGCCTTGCACAACAGAACAGACCTGCAACACCTTTTCATGCTTGCGTGTTCCAAATAGAATCTTGCGCGTGTTGCACTCGAGCTGCTTCTCAGGACGTTTCAAAATCAATTGGTCAGATGGGAAAGTCAAACATTGTATAGGCTTACGATATTTGCTTACCAAAGTATATGTAGCATCGTGTGATCATACCTCCCATGTCTGCTGTGGAGGGGTATATTGTCCAGATTTTGTCTGTATAGCCTGTCAAGGTAAAGGCAAGTGAGCATTGTGAATGGAAAATTGGAATAAACTAATGTATATACGTCAAACAGTGTCACCTCTAGAAGAATGCAGATGTCCTTAACATCTGATATATCTTTGGACTCATCTGCCCTGTTTTTATCCTTCTTAATTTGCTTGATTAAAGTGTCTAGTTTGTTCTTCAAGTTGCCAAAATTATGTCATTACTGGAACTACACATGCACCCCAAAATCCAAATATCCATGTGAAATTAGAGATTAGCAATAGACTGTTTTTTAGTTTATTATATTTCTCACATGACAAAGTCTGCCATGCTGATGGTGTTTTTGTAATCAATATCCCATCATTGCCTTATGATGTTTATACTACTTGATGGTAAGACCTATTTCCATTGAGCATTAGATAATGTCATATCGCACCCCGTGAGGCAGAGTGACATTTTATCAAGAAAGATCAAGCATGCAAGCATTAATGGTAAACAAAAAAATTCATAAAGAGATGGTATTCCTTCAGGGGAGAGCGGTACAACGTTTTTTTTAATATGCAAGTAATAGACATGCAAAAACTGATCACTCTACAACAAAACTTTATAGGAAATGAGATTTAAGGCTGGTTTAATCTTGCCTTCATAAACTGATCACTCAGAGGCGGAAATCTGAAAAAGCTCACCGCCAACTGCTACTGCCGGATTGTCGCTTGCTTCAACCAGCGTGTACAACATGACTGTAAATGATTAAATGATAACTGTTTCAACTTTGGTTTTTGAAGGCGATTATTAGAGTGGAACCAGAAACAAGTTTCATGTTTT
The DNA here is from genome assembly GCA_011799875.1 of Thinopyrum elongatum. NCBI lineage: Eukaryota > Viridiplantae > Streptophyta > Magnoliopsida > Poales > Poaceae > Thinopyrum > Thinopyrum elongatum. The sequence goes on along the minus strand of CM022303.1, from coordinate 627,201,332 downwards.
GAGGACTGGACAGACTAAATATTGTTAACATTTTTCACTTATGTTAGTCCTGGTCTTTCTTGTGTATTCTTATTGAGTATAGTCTGAACAAAAGAAAAGAAAAGTCTTTATCAATATTAGTTGGTCTTCTTTCCAATATCATTATCTAATCATTCCTTTTCTCTGCTTGTTAGAGGCCACTACGCAACCAACCAGTCCTACATGACATGCTAAGTCTTACAAAAATAAACAAAGAACAAAAAGCAATTTAGATCTTTTGTTATCTCATTTCTATGATAAATTCATAAGGAAGTTTTTAGGCATAACCGCCTAAGTGCCCACTGGAAATCTTTATAAGCCAAATTAAATGAAAGGAAAATATTAGGACCCCCATAGTTTGTCGTGCCTGAAACTTTATGAAAAATAATAATAAAACTTCCACTTTCCATGTTTATAGAAATTTTAGTTTAAGAACTACATTCTCATTTCTTCACACTTGCCCATAAATTTCCAGTGAAGAATAACGATACGGGAGTGGATACAATGGGAGAAGGTTTGTCAGTCTTTGTTTTAAGCAAACAATATGATAGTAAGAAAGGATATCACAATTTTAATGCACTAAAATAAAAAATGAATATAATCTATAAACATATATATATATATATATATATTTATATAACTAATACGATAAGGAAGAGCATTTACATTAACAGAAGAAGCCTCAAGGATAAAATACATAATTAATTTGGAAAGGCATAAACCCTTGCTCTTTATAATGATAACCCTGGAATGTGTACCAACAGATATTCGATATTAATAATGCCTTAGCATCTATTCAGATCTAAACTTATACAATATTCCATGAAAAGGGTTATGATCTGCTCTGAGTGGATAGAAATCAGCAAGGTATTTTTTGGAAGCAACAATTTAGTGTAGTTGGAAGTACTGATTTACCTTGCTCTTTAGTTCAGCTAGGTTGATATATGGCAATAGGAATCAAATAAGTTGTGTGTCTAGCATGCATGAGTAGTCAACTTTTTCTGGGACACTCAACAAAATGGACTTGTAGTAGTAAACTTTTCTCACCACCGAGGATCAATGCGAGCTTATACTGAAATGTCAATTAGAAACAAATGCATCACCAGAAAGATATAAACATATGGTTGAATAATATAGAACAACAAAGAAATTTGCTGCTAGGACTGAGCCGGCCTAATGTTGGCTGTTGCTACACCTTGCTGCCATTCATACAATTTCAGCGCAAGTATTAAGCAGCCAAGCACACACATAACACATTAGCAAAGCAAGCAGAAAGGTACAGAAAAAAGAACAGAGAGGCTACCTACAGGCTGTAGCAGTTGGAGCATGGAGGCGGCTGTCGGTATGCATGAGTTTTCACAATATCAGAGCAGGGCCGAGAAGATCCTCGTCCACCTCGACGTCAGTAAATGCAATGACTAAACTCGAGAGTACTGTAATGAAGACCAATTAGAAATGATAAGCTATATCGAGAGAAAATGTGAAGGTCTACACAGGTGAAGCAAATCACGTCTAAATACAAATCCTCCCTGAGTTCATATAAAGGATGGAGAAACTACCACAGCTTCCTGATGTACTAATAATCATGCAACACAAATAAACAATACAGAAAAAACCCTTTTACATGAACCATACAGAACAGTGATGCCCTGCCAAATATGCATGCGTCCACAATTTCAAACGAACCTTAACTGCCATAGTACCTAAAAAAACTTCAATATCATTGAAACAACACCTTCCATCAATTGAATTGCCCAAAGGTGAAAGCCATTCAAGATAAAGAGAAGTCTGAATCGACCAAATCATCGCAATAATCCAGTTCACTTGGGACATACCTGCAGTTTCAGAAAACAATGAAGCAGCCAAATATAAATAACAAATCTCAAGTTACTGAAACACCCAGTTTCACATGATAATCTAGTGAATATAGGTACACAAATAGTACAAATAAACTGAAGAAGATATCTCAAAAAGGAATGAGCTCACCAGACCTGGGGCAGCAATGTGGCAAATAGACAATTCATCACTTGTAGGAATGAAACTGATGCAGAAAAATATGAATCGTTGTAGAGAGCAGGTTCAAAAGGAGCACGAGTTCACCTGGGCATGGCGGAGCTTTGTTGAAGCAAAACAAGGCAGTGGCCCGCCCAGATTTGTTCAAATCAATGTGTCTGAGAGAGAAATAGGTCGTGAGTGCAAAAATTCATGTGCTCTTCTCTAGTTGGCCTGCCCAACCATTGGCCCGTAGCTCCGCCACTGGTCCTGGGACTGAGACTTTAGTTTGGCGGCCATGGAGGAAAATCCCTAGGTGAGCAGGGTAGCTTTGCTCGACGCTACGAAGAAAAAGCCCCAAATCAGCTCACTCGATTTTCTAAAAAGAAGAATCGAAATAGAACGAAGAACATAGTTTTAAATAGCCGGCTATAGCCCCGCTATAGCTTCGCTATAGCTGTTTGAGCATGTTGCCGCTAAATAATTTCATGTACAATTTACCGCTATAGCCTCGCTATAGCCCGCTATAGCCCAGCTATAGCTGTTTTTGAGGGTTGCCGCTATATGCCATAGCCCGCTATTTAAAACACTGACGAAGAACACTAACCTGCGGTGCCCACTCCTTCGGAGACCGCGGCTCGAACCTGCGGAGGCAAGCACACACCGGCAGGCTATTGGTGTCGCACACCCCGTTTGGCCTGCACGGGTTCACGGTGCCGGCGGCGCCCTCCATCTCTGGTTACTTCCTTCACAGCGCCGTCGGGTAGATGGCGGCGGTGGCTCGTGCTCCTCCTAGCCGCGTCTCCTCCACCTGCAGCGCCGCTGGCGCCGGCGGACTACGGGCGCATCTGGGTCAGACGGGGACAGAGAGGGGAGTGGAGGCGGCGAGCGGGGAGAAGGAGATGAGCGAGGAAGGAGACGGCAGAGGCAGGCGGACACGGACGGCGCCATCGGTGAGAGGGGCGGAGCGAGTGCGAGAGGACACGGGGACGGGGCGGCGGCTAGGGTTCTCAACCAATCGAGCGACTCTCTCGACTTTACACCGCGAGCAGCCAGCCACTGACCACCACGCAAGCATCACGATATGAAATGACGAGATTGCCCTCGGCGGGCTGCGAATTTTACAGGCGGTGGCACGGCCTGTCCACCAGAAGCACACAACACCGCGAGCTCTGCGCTCCGCGGTCGCTGACGGGCATGGCCCACCACGCCTAGGTCCCACGTGTCATCGAGTGCTAGCGTGGCAGCGCGCGTGCAAAAAAAAAGGCACTATTCATTGGTTGTCACATCAGAACGATCCAACGGTCCAGATCGATCCATCAAAAGATCCAATGACCAGGATTTGTTTGGACAGCTAATCCAACGGCTCACAGGCCACATGCCCTGAGAAGGCTCCATTTGAGACTCCAATGTAACAATAGGATAGAGGAAAGAATTCCACGACCACTTCTAGTACTAAAACAACAATTGCATCTCATTTCTAACATCTATTGAAGCCTAGGTGAAGTTTGCACGAAGTCGGAGATATCTAGTACATGACGGGGTGTAATCGGGTCATTTTATCTTCCCGTGACCGAACAGACTCTCCATCATCTACTCGACGTGCCAAAGGAAGGTTCCTTGGCCCTCAAAAGACCCTTCTAAAAATGGGAGTCCATCGGTTTGACTATGACTGAAGGTAGCGTGGTATGCCGACATAGTATTTATTCCACATAAGTGATTGTTATATCCCGTCCTCATTCAGTTTTTCAAAAAGCCACTTACAAAGTAGGCATTTGTTTTTATCATCTAAGGGCCAGTTCTTTTGACAGCTTAAAAAATAAGCCGACCCTTCCTCAACTTTTCTCATAAGCCGCCTCTCTTATTCATTTGGGCTTCTAAACTAGTTATGGGATAACTAATTTAGAAGTCTCAACAAAATTAGGCTTATTTTTTAAGCCGGGGGGAGGCAGCTTAATTTTTAAGCCGCCTAAAAGAACTGGCCTAAAATCTTGAATGCCCAACCCTCTATGGTCTGTTGGTGAACAATAAGATAGGAGTACTTGATTTTGCTAGACAATGATTTTTTTTTGGTGTTTGTTAGACTACCAAAAGAAACGCATCCGGTAAAAATCTAATCTTTTCCGTCAAAGACGACTTCATCATTACGACCCAACTAAATAAAAAAAACATTGTTGCTACCCCTACAGGTATGAGAGACCGGAGAAACTTATGCGGCCCCACGAAGCCATTAGCCAAAAATATGTGACCAGGTGTCAAGCCGTTTTATCTTCCCAAAAGCAAACCCATTCTCCATTCTTTTTAATGATTTAGAGATTGCTCACCACGCCCGCACATGGTGAACCCATTCTCCGTTATTTGCCCGAAACATGCCAAAGTAGACAAGGTTCCCCGGCCCTCGTAAGACTCTTCCAAAATCGAGAGTCTATCTCTTTGACTTTGACCAAACATAGGGTGTAAGCTGCCATCGAAGTCTTTATTCTGCACAAGTGATTGCTAGTATATCACATCCTCAGTCGGTAGTTTAAGAAGGCATTTACTAAGCAGACATTTGTTTTTTACGTCAAAATCTTGAATGCCCAACCCTCTCTGGTCTATTGGTGAACAATAAGATACTTCATTTTGCTGGTCAATATTTCTCTCGATGCTGGTCAGATTACCCAAAGAAGCACATCTGGTAAAAATGGACGTCATAAAACCATACACTACTTGACACTAGACTAATAAGCACTAGCCGGCCTCCACAAGATGATTTCCTAGGACACTATCTAGTGAATCGTTCCTCAAAACAATCGCCCCGTCCTTGTTTCATAATTTTTGATAGTGAATCGGAATCCAAGGCATTCGAATGAAAATACACTTAAGGTAAGCTACAAGCATATTTGTCTTTGCTAGTATATATGCTCTTGGTCATTGTTCTTTGGTGTTTGTTAGACTACCAAAAATTGTTCTTTGGTGTATGTCATAGTATATCTTATATCTTGTTTGTTATGTCAGTTAATCTTAAAGGCCGAAAGCTACTCAAATACACTCTAAGACAAGCTACATATTTGTCTCGCTTTTATGGGAGCGATTTGCATCATTCATGCTAAGAAGCTCCACCATTAATTGCTTGCTTCGACTGGCACGTCTCTTGCTTGACGCAACTACAGGTCAAATAGAAATCGACCTGCCTGGCTACGTCTGCCTATAGTGTCTTCAACGTGATACCTATCTCTTCTTTAAGTGCACCTCGTTTATACATATAGCTCGGCCCCAAGAAACAAAACTTCAAGTGAATTAATATCTTTTAATTTGCGAGATTGCTAAAACTCAGTCGACTAAGACTTAACCAAGTCTTAGGGCATCTCTAACGACAACACGTAAACTTCCTCCCGCATCCGTCCGCGTATAGAGAGGACCAGTCCGCGGACACAGATGCAGGAAGGCAGCCATCCAACCGTAGCCGCATACATTTTCACAACAACTTGAACCAACTGGACGAAATTCACTCAAACAAATCCGGATTACATATAAACATGGTCGGATTTCATATAAACACACCGAATTTAATTACAAGTACATCAAAGCGGTACTAGGGCTCGGGAGTATAATTAATACCTAATCTAAATAATCGTCGGCGTCCGGTTCCGTGTCCGTCCATCAACTCCAAGAACTGAAGCTTCACCGTCTCCAGGTCTGCCTCCGTAACCTTCGCCTCCGGAGCCCCGAGAACTGAAGCTGTCCGCCTCCACATCGCCGCCAAGCGACTAATCGGCCGAAGATGCTCAGCCCACCAAGCTTGGCATCGACGAGAGGGGAGGAGCGGTAGCCTTCTTGGGACACGAGCGACAGCGACCTACCATGCACTACTCTTCCTTGATGCCAGCGGCGCCTGCGGACGTGCTGGCTTCTTCGTTTTGTGGCGCCGGGGCGCGGCCTCCTCGTCGTCGGTGTTGCCGAACAACACATCACCCGCCTCATCGTCGCACTCCTTGCTGGCGGCCGCCACCTCCGCCACCCGTTGCCGGTACCGCCACCTCTGCCACCCGCTGCCGATACCGCCAGCCGGTGAGGCGGATCTCACGGGCGCAGTGGTAGGACTCAAGTAGTGCCTCCTGCTCCACCAGGTCCGCGTCTAGCGCGACCGCCCTGCCGGCGGCAACCTACTCCTACGCATGTAGATGCTCCTGGAGGAGGTTGTGGTTGTGGTTGTAGTTTGCGTCGGCCTGCGCCTCCCGGAACTGCTCCTTCCGCACCATGTCCATATAATGGGCACGGGCCTCGCCGATGGTCATGGTGCAATGCACCAGCGATGGTGGAGCGGAGGAAGAGGACGGTGCCGCTGCCTCCACGTCGGAGGCGTCCTCCATTTGCATGTCGTCGTCGGAGGTGTCCTCCGGCTGCCTGCTGGCCTGCCAGTCGACAACAATGGCGGCCATGGCCTTCTTCTGCTCCGACGTCAGCCCGTCCCAGAGAGCTTTGGCTGCGGAGGGATCCATGGCGGGGAGTGGTGCAAAGAGGGATGACTGTGGCTATGGTCGGGGCACCGGGGCAACAGTTTATATAGCACCGGTGGGCGGCAGATGGACGAACGGGTGGCGCCAGCGGAGACGCCTTGGCAGCCAAGTGCCATCAATGCGGGCGGCACACGGACGGACAGGCAGTCGTCGTGTCGTTTAAACGTGCGACAATCCCCTGCACTGGGAAGCGGTGCGGGCGGCGCTCTCTTGGCCGGCACGCCACTTCAATACCGGCGCCAGTGAGCGGTCACGTCCGCTCTGGCCGGGCATGAATGCAGGCGCTGACGCTCTGGAGCGGCGCTGACCGAAAACGCGCGGGAGGGGGGAGGCGTTTTTGGTGGGCTAGGGCGATCAGAAGAGGGCTTGAGATCGGTCCGGACTCCCGCAAATCTCACCCACTTTTGTCTCCGGTTTGCGGGAGAAATCGCGTCCGGACCGCCGCGCAGACCGATACAGGACCGCGTTGGATGGCTTCCGTTGTCTGGACCGTGCAGTCCGGATGGTTGCGGGAGGTTTGCGGGTCGGCGTTGAAGATGCCCTTAGTTGATGCTATATTCATAGGATCTTATGTGGAGATCCGTGCAGAACTTTCTTTTTAACCTTTTCTTCTTCTATATATGCGATGTCACTTGACCGAGATTTGAACTGAGACCTAGCCATACCCTTTGATTTGTATATATATTATCTGCCAATGTTATACTACACATATATATCACGCGCACATCATGTAAAGTACTCCCTCTGTAAACAAGTGTAGGACGTTCTTCGAAAAATGTCCTACATTTGTATACAGAGATGGTAAATTCTATGAACTTCAAATTCATGTAAGGGCATCTCCAACACTCACCCACGAATGAACTGGCAAAGTTCCCCTAAGTTTGTCTCGCATTTACCAGAAAATAGACGTCCGGACCACTTTGCAAATCACAAATGCTCTGGACAACTCTCAGCGAAGTTGACACAAATGGTCCGGACACCACAATCCGGACATATACCAGTGGTTTGAGGGTCTCCGTACAGAAAACATAGTACCAGTTGAAAAATGTGCACCGCAGATTAACGAGATGTACGATTGTCAACACATCTATGCTATGCGAACCGACCTGTGGTTGGGTGGTTAGGTGGACATTGGTATGCCTAGCCATCAGGGTTTAAATCCTGATGCTTGTATTTATGGAGATGTTCCGTTGACTAAGAGATGTCTATTGTGACTTCGTAAAATCTCAAGATGATATGTCGGCTCAGTCTTTCAAAGGTGTTCATAGGGATAAGTGTATGCGTGTATATATGATCGTTTTTGTGTGTACCGTGTTAAAAAAAACACATCCATGCTATGATAAATGGTGAGATGCTCATGGTCCTCATTCCGACGACCCCGGTGCGCAGGATTCTGAAATGTATGCACGAAACCGAAAGCTGTATATAGTTAAACATTTCACCGATTCTCGCAAGAAAAGAAATTTCACCGATCTGCTGTAAAACAAAACAAGAAAACTCTCATCCCGTCTTGGAATGTTTTCCTTTCCGTAACGAGCAGGTGCATGCCCTCGAATCCTCGATCTCTTTCGGAAGCACAAAATCTTATCTTCCGGGGGAAGAAGAACCGCGCCCACATGGCGGCGATTCACTCGGCTGATTCGTTCGGCTTTTCCGGGTAAATAATGCGGCGACCATGTGCGCCAGATGAGGCCACGTCTAGAAGCAGTCAAGCGAGCAGGGCAGGGCCGGGGTCCTCTGACGTGTGTGGTGACGCTGCTGCACGACCCAGTCGAGCCGTTGACAGTTTTGGCTGCATGCTCCGCCCGCCGGCCGCCGGCCACCTTCTCTCACATGACCACAGTCTCCTCTATCTGCTCTGCTCAGCTGTTTTTAAATTAAGTTTAGTTAGTGATGCATGGAATGTGGCAGGATTGATCAGCTGAGGATAAACCTCGGCTAGATCAATCGTTACTGGACAGAGGAGGAGGGCCTAACAGACTACTCAGGGTGGGAGTAACATGAGTGATAACATCACACATATCTATGTAAAATAGATGATATGGTATTTAATTAATAAGAAGAGAGGCAAATTGAGTAACATAACTAGTTACTCATACTATGAGTAACATCACACATATCAAGAGGAAGACTTGTATATGATCAGCACTTAGGTGAGATCAATGAGATCAAACTTTTTGAAGATACAAAACATGTTTAAAATTTCTAAAAAAAATTAGAGACACACATTCATGTGTGATGTACAAGCTTGAAAAGTTTCAGCTCCTAATTCAAACTACACTCACAGGTTAAAAAAAGACAAAATCAGATATGAATAGTGTTAAGTACTATTCACCCCAAAGCTGGCACTATTCATACTCGAATTTGTTTTTTTTTTCGAATCTGTAACTGTAGATCGAGTTTTGAGCTGATTTTTTTTTTGAATTTGTAGACATACCCTATAGGTATGTTGTACGTTTTTTCCAGAATTGTTTGGATTGTCTAAATATGAAATATTTGGGTTGATTCTACGATCTCACCTAAAGAGCTGATTCTATACTAGTCTCTCCCCCCATATCAAAATAAGATGAGTCTATAACACAATAAATGAAGTGTTGTACAACATCACACGTATATTACTCTCCAGTGTAGATGTAGTAACATAGACTAGTAATATATGCACTGTGACTAGCCTCGGAATGGAATATGTCAATCTGATCTTAGTTTAGTTTTAGCTGGGATTCTTGGTAAGGAAGTAGCGAAGGAATGGTGACGCTGCTGCGTGCATGTCCTAACCACCAACTCCCCTACAATACTAGGGATCTTGGCGCTGAAGGCATGGACCGCTAGAGCGGGTCGCGGCGACAACTCATCCCTACCTACGTAATCCCTGATGAATGGTGTCGTTGAATTCATCGCAGCTGACTAGTACAGTCGTACCACGTTGTGTCCAATTCCCTAGTGATGTACACTGCTCTCTATTTTTCTTCGGACGACTACTCGGTACTAACTCTTTACAAGAGCACAGTTGTTTGATCGCAACCAGGGGCGTAGCCAGGCCCCGGGCTGCCCGGGCCGTGGCCTGAGGCATGGAAGTAAAATCCTTCGTATACTGTAGATACAGTAGCACACTGTAGCTACATCAATCACTGTTCCAACGAAGCTGGTCCAAGGCGTGGCCATATCCTGGCTACGGCACTGATCGCAACTGTCCGTCCCGTGGCCCGTACACGTGGTCACAAACCATGTACAGCGTCTGCCCAGCGCGGACGCTCCATACACGGCACGGCGCCGATCGACAAGAAGCAACACATTTGGATGCCGGCGCCGCGCCGTACCTGCGTCCTCTGGCGTAGTACGTGGCACTGGCACGATCGATCGAGTAGCTGTAGCGTGCCGCCACGGCCCGGAATCCACACGTCAATTTGGGCGCGCACGTGATGCGCCGCCGGTGGTCGCGGAGGGGGAGAAAAACGGTCCAGAAGACCAGGGGGCGAAATCTGAAAATAATTTTGCACAGATATACGCTATGCATGTAACCAGTCGTTAAGTTTTAAATTCAGATTTGATTCAAGAAAATAGTTGTTATTTCAACTTGGATTACGAATTTGGTCCATTAACATTGTTAGGGCATCTCCAACGCTGACCCTCAAACCTCCCGCATCCGTCCGGACCACGGCGGAACCATCAAACACGGGTTTGTATCAGTCTACGGCACGGTCCGGACGCGTTTTCTTCTGCAAACCACAGACAAACGTGGGGGCTTTGCGGGAGTCCGGACCAATCTCATAACCGCTTCTGACCGCCTTGGCCCACTCAAACCCCTCCCCCATCGCCCGCGCGCGTTCCCGCCCCGGCATCAACTGCCGGCATTCATGCCGCTGTAGAGCGCGCAACTCCACATTGAAGGCAGCTCAGGGCGACGTGACCTCTCACTGCCTCCGCCATTGAAGCGTCGCGCCGGCCGAGGGTGCCGCCCGCAATGCGCCTCCGGTGTTCGCGCGCTGTTCAATGCCGGAGACGCGTGACTGGACGGGATGCGACAGATATCTACCACGCCCATTCAATGCTCCGTCCATTGGTATGCCGCCATTAAGCAGGCTCGCCGGCCGAGAGACCCACTCCAGCGCCACGCATTGACGCACCTGGACGCCTCGCCTCACCGGAATCCGCTATTTAAAGGCGGCCACACCCGGCTAACTCCACACCACAACACAAGCCGCTCCTTATCCTCCTCCCTTACACTACATCTGCCATGACTGAAGGTGGCGAAACTCTATGGGAGAGCCTTACGGAGATGAAGCACACGCCGTGGCCTCCCTTACCGCCGCCTGGCAGAGTCGCCGTGTCGGGAGGATCGAGGCTGGCTTGCCGGCCAGCTCGCCTGAGCTCTCCAACGGCGAGGAAGAGATCACGATGGAGACGGACTCCGACGACACCGCCCCAGCTCCCGCGCCTCCTGTGCACGTCGGCTTCACCATGAAGCAGGCGCAGGTGCACTACATTGCCGCCATGGCGGAGGTGCAGCCTGCGCCGACGCCTTTGTCGGCGTTCCAGCAGGCACAGGAGGAACAATGGTACAATCTGTTCTTTCTGGAGCAGCACCGACTGGCGGAGGGCTAGAACTACGGCGAGCGCACGAGCGAGGAGGCTGTGGCGGCCATGGCCACGACGAACACCAACTTCGTTGCGGAGCGGCGTGCCATCTACGATGCCGTCCGCGTTCAAGCCGCGGCTCGCCAGGAAGCGGCGGCCGCCGAGGCGCAGCTCCAGACGATCGCGGAGGACGATCGCGGAGGAGAACAACGCCAGCTGCGCCTTCTAAGCGCCGCCAATGAACTATCAGGCAGCCCGGTGGGAGGACGACAGTGCTGCCGCCATGGAGTCGTTGTATTTCATGACAAGTTTTATTTGATCATTTTTTATCATGCTGCATTCTTGCCGCTAGACTTGTTCCTGGGTACGACAATGAATAAATGTCTCGTTGCTTGCCTTGTAATACTCTAGCCATAACACACTAATGGGTTCTGACATATTGGGAGGGAACTCAAGCAGCTTTGCGTTGTGTTGCACTGTTTTATAGTTCGTGCCCTCATGTGTGAGGTGGTGTTGGGACTGCACTTTGTTGTGTTGTTTTGTGCTGCTATAGAGTTGGTATGTGTGCTTCGCACCCATGTGAGGTGATACTGGGATGAAGGTTTAATTGTTTTGGGTTGTTGGTTCCTGTGTGATTGTCAGCGAAATGTGATGCAATCAAAACCTGACATAGAGGTGGCCGAGGTTCGATACTTTGTTGTCACTCGATCAATTTCAGGAAAGAAATTGGAGAGCGAGGCTCCTTCTCTCGAAGGAAAAAAAAAAAAACTAACCGACCTTTTATCTCTATGAGATACAATGATTTTGCATATGTTTGGTCATCTTCGGTAGCTTTGGAGGACTATTGCAAAAGATGATGGAAGTGGTAGACAGCCTTTTATGTAACTAGATATGTCATGGATATTTTTGACCGCGTGTGTTTTAGCTCGTTTGTCTTTTTTCTTTTTTTGCGAGGAAAAGAGCTTGTATTAATTAAGCACGTCTGGAGTCCTTCCTGATGCAATCTATAAGATTTAGGAACAAAGTTTATCCATAGACATCTCCTTCTACCCAGGCTAGCATGCTCAGCACAAAGATGCACATGCTCACTTCTCGTTTCGTAAACTTGAGCTGGAAAGCTCCGAAATTCACACGAAGATTTCACGGAGCGTTGCAGCAACCTGAGAACGGTTGACGGGCATATTGTTCCATAGATTCACCACATGCAAAGCATCAGTTTCTACAACAACCTTGTGAAATCCCAAGTCGGAGGCGAGTCGAACGCCGCCTCTCGACTCGCCCCTGGTTGCAAGAGTTTCCAGCGCAAGTGCACTAGCAGCTGCATTATACAACAATGCTTGCAACCTTATCAGCTCCCCCTCATGATCTCGGAGTCCAAGGCCGTACCTCCTAGGTGTTTTTTTAGAGAAGGCATCATCGACACTGATTTTGATAGTATTTGCATTGGGTGGCTTCCAGTGGTGCTTAACAACAGCTTTCATGTCATTTCTTTCAATTCCTATTGCCGATAAATTCCAAGCCACACCCAGCGACCATTTGAGAGATTGCTCTACTTTTTTGAATCGATAAAATTGCATTGTTTGTGTGCAAAATGAAATGACAAGGGTGCGATCAAACGGTGGAGGTGCTCGATTGTATTCTTTTTTTTTTTTTGCGAAAAGGACCTCAGAGCTATATTGAAAACGAGCAGTGGTACAAAACACCCCAACAAACAAGAAAATTACAAGAAGGTCCCTGGGGAACCAACCTAGCCCTCCATCCACCGCGGGCTGCCGGCGCGCCGCCGCTACCGCTGCCGCCGAACTCTCCCAGAGACGACGTGACCTTGTAATCTGCAGCCGGATCGATTGCGGACGGGAAGTCTACAGCCTCAGTCACAGAGGACCAGCACGCCGGATGGAGAGGAAGGGCAGCCAACACTTGACCACGCCGGCAACACACCTCTGAGATCCTCGAGTAGCTACTGTACAGGCGACGAAAGCCACCGGCGGCAACCACCAGCACCTCGCCACACCACCCCCAGCATCCCCAAAGCAAGGCCGGGATCCACCTTACCTCGACGGAGAAGGGATCGAGGGACAAAAACTCCACGCAGCCGACCATCGCCTCTGCCGCGAGGGCCGCCCAGGAGAACCAGATCCCACCGAATCGACAGATCCGGGAGCACAGAGCACCGGAAGCTCGCCGGCTCCGCCACACATGGCCAAGCCGAGAAGGGGAAGGAGCTCCGGCCACCTTATTCCACAGCGCCGCCACCACCCTCCTAGCAGCACCACCGGGAACCTTAACCCTACTATCTACACACCGGCGGAGCCCCGGAGCTCCCCGCCGCCTCCCGAGGCCAAACGGCCATCGGAGGCGAAGGGGAGCGGCGAGGACGCCGGCGGAAGAAGGAAATCGCCCCCTAGTCGCCTTGATCTACTGTAGCAGGGGAAAGGGGAACGAGGTGCTCGATTGTATTCTTTGGCCTTTGGGATTTTTTTTTAGGGGCGGTTGTATTCTCTGATGAGTTTTTGCATTGATTACATTCAATTCGTTCTCCTTTCTTTTGTGGTAACCTTTTCCAATTAGTGGGATGAGTGTCTTTTTTTTAAGAATTCGTGGCACTGATTCCATCTGAATAAACAAAGCCAACTCCTAAAAAGTGCATACTCACTATTCACGGAATCGACCTGGCGCTCCACACACGGATGCATGCAGGTCTAAATTTGTCTTTATGCATGACATGGCACGTACTGTTGGAAGCTCACGTGGGCAGCACACTGATGGATGTGTATATGCATTTAATTAGGGTTTTCAAAATTTTAAAAAGTTGTATCTTTCGAACCGTGCATCGGAATTTAGATCCATTTTACCGTTAGAATTCTCACGATGAGATCTTTGAAATAAGATCCCGCATGAATATGTTGGATGCTAACTTTGATGTTATATGGTGCAACTTTTTTTAAAATGAATTTTGGAGCTGCATGATCCAACTTCTTATGAGGACGCAACTTATTATGAGGACGCAACTTAGCAACCATGACAACCAACTTTTTGTGATGTGAAACTAGTCTGCAGCCTAAACAACTACCTAGTAGTCGATGTGCAACTCGTTTCCCTCTCCATTTGTGGATGTTTAGTTTTAGTTGGCAGGGGCAACAAATAAAGTTGCACATAGCCTGCTAGGAAGTTGGCGGGGACAACAAACGAAGTTGGATATTTCGCTCATAGGGATTGTTGGATGATACATCCATTTTGCATCATATTTTTATGTTGATATTTATTGCATTATGGGCTGTTATTTCACTTTAAGATACAATTCTTATGCCTTTTCTCTCTTATTTTACAAGGTTTACATGAAGAGGGAGAATGCCGGCAGCTGGAATTCTGGACCGGAAAAGAGCAAATCTGAGATACCTATTCTGCACAACTCCAAATGTCCTGAAACTTTACGGAGAATTATTTTGAAATATATAAAAAATATTGGGTGAAGAAACAATAGAAGGGGACCCACCAGGTGGCCACAAGCCTGGGGGGCATGCTCCCTGAGCTTGTGGGCCCCCTGGCCAGCCCCCGGTGCCCATCTTCTGCTATATGGAGGGTTTTGACCTAGAATAAATCATAAGGAAGCTTTCGGGACAAAGCGCCACCGTCTCGAGGCGGAACCTGGGAAGAAGCAATCTAGGCCTCTGGCAGAGCGATTCTGCCGGGGAAACTTCCCTCCGGGAGGGGGAAATTGAAGCGATCGTCATTACCAACGATCCTCTCATCGATGGAGGGTCAATCTGTTGGGAAACGTTGCATGGAAAACAAAAAAACTTCTACGCACACGCAAGATCTATCCATGGAGATGCATAGCTATGAGAGGGGGAGAGCATCTACATACCCTTGTAGATCGCTAAGCGGAAGCGTTTATCAACGCGGTTTATGTATTCGTACACCTTCACGATCCGTTCTGATCAAGCACCGAACGTATGGCACCACCTCATTTAGCACACGTTCAGATCGATGGCGTCCTCGCCTTCTTGATCCAGCAAGAGGGGCGAAGTAGTAGATGAGTTCCAGCAGCACGACGGCGTGATGACGGTGGTGGTGAAACTATTTCTGCAGGGCTTCGTCAAGCACAAACGGATTTAGAGCGGAGGATGAACTAGAGGAAGAGGGGGCACCGGCACACGGCTTGGTGAATCGTGGTGTGTGGTGCCCCCTCCCCTCCTCTCATATATATAGGTGGAGAGGGAGGGGAGGCAGCCTAGGGCGCGCCCCAAGGGGGGCCGGCGGCTGCCCTAGGGCGCCTGCCAAGGCGCCCCCCTTCCATACTTGGCGCGTGCGGGGGGAGGAAAGGGGGGCCGGCGGCCCCTAGGGCGCCTCCCCTTCCTTCTTCCTTGCATGAAGAAAGGCAGGAGGGGGCCGACCCCTCCTCCTTCCTTCCTAGGGCCGGCGGCTAGGAGGTGGGGCGCGCCAGCCCCCTTGTGGGGTGGTGTGCTCCCCTCCTTTTGGCTTGTTAGGCCCAACAACTCCCCATGGCCTTCCGAAACCCCTTCCGGTGATCCGATAATTATCTGGTGTATTCCGGAACCCTTCCGGAGACCGAATACTATCATCCTATATATCAATCTTTACCTCTGGACTAGTCCGGAGCTCCTCGTCATGTCTGTAATCTCATCTGGGACTCCTAACAACATTCGGTCACCAACATACATAACTCATATAGTACTATATCATCAACGAACGTTAAGCGTGCGGACCCTACGGGTTCGAGAATGATGTAGACATGACTGAGACGCTTCTCCGGTCAATAACCAATAGCGGGACCTGGATGCCCATATTGGTTCCTACATATTCTACGAAGATCTTTATCGGTTGAACCTTTATGACAACATACGTAGTTCCCTTTGTTCGTCGGTATGTTACTTGCCCGAGATTCGATCGTCGGTATCTCCATACCTAGTTCAATCTCGTTACCGGCAAGTCTCTTTACTCGTTCCGTAATACATCATCTTGTAACTAACTCCTTAGTCACTTTGCTTGCAAGCTTCTTGTGATGTTGTATTACCGAGAGGGCCCAGAGATACCTTTTCGTCATACGGAATGACAAATCCCAATCTCGATCCATGCCAACTCAACAGACACCTTCAGAGATACCTGTAGAGCACCTTTATGATCACCCAGTTACGAAGTGACGTTTGATACACACAAGGCATTCCTCCGGAGTCCGGGAGTTGCATGATCTCATGGTCGAAGGAACATGTATTTGACATTAAGAAAGTAGTAGCAATAAACTGAACGATCATATGCTACGCTAATAGATGGGTCTTGTCCATCACATCATTCTCCTAGTGACGTGATCCCGTTATCAAATGACAAATCATGTCTATGGTCAGGAAACCTTAACCATTTTTTGATCAACGAGCTAGTCTAGTAGAGGCTTACTAGGGACTTGGTATTTGTTTATGTATTCACACATGTATTTAAGTTTCCGATCAATACAATTATAGCATGAATAATAAACTTTTATCATGATTAAGGAAATATAATAATAGCCACTTTATTATTGCCTCTAGGGCATATTTCCAATAGTCTCCCACTTGCACTAGAGTCATAATCTAGATTACATAGTAATGAATCTAACACCCATGGAGTCTTGGTGCTGATCATGTTTTACCCATGGAAGAGGTTTAGTCAACGGGTCTGCCACATTCAGATCCGTATGTACTTTCCAAATTTCTATGTCTCCATCCATGACATAATCACGAATGGAGTTGAAGCGTCGCTTGGTGTGTTTGGTTCTCTTGTGAAACCTGGGCTCCTTGGCTATGGCAATTGCTCCAGTGTTGTCACAAAATATTGTCATTGGACCCGATGCACCGGGTATTACACCCAGATCGGATATGAACTCCTTCATCCAGACTCCTTCATGCGCTACTTCCGAAGCACCTATGTACTCCGCTTCACATGTAGATCCCACCACGACGCTCTGCTTAGAATTGCACCAACTGACAGCTCCACCATTCAATATAAATATGTATCCGGTTTGTGACTTAGAGTCATCGAATCTGTGTCGAAGCTAGCATCAACGTAACCCTTTACGACGAGCTCTTCGTCACCTCCATAAACGAGAAAACATATCCTTGGTCCTTTTCAGGTACTTCAGGATATTCTTGACCGCTATCCAGTGATCCACTCCTGGATTACTTTGGTACCACCCCGCCAAACTTATGGCAAGGCACACATCAGGTCTGGTACACAACATGAAATACATTATAGAACCAATGACTGAGGCATAGGGAATGACTTTCATTCTCTCTCTATCTTCTGCCATGGTTGGACTTTGAGTCTTACTCAATTTCACACCTTGCAACACAGGCAAGAACCCTTTCTTTGACTGGTCCATTTTCAACTTCTTCAGAACTTTGTCAAGGTATGTGCTTTGTGAAAGTCATATTAAGTGTCTCGATCTATCCCTATAGATCTTGATGCCCAATATGTAAGCAACTTCACCGAGGTCTTTCATTGAAAAATTCTTATTCAAATATCCTTTTATGCTATCTCAAAATTTTATATCAATTCCAATCAGCAATATGTCATCGACATATAATATCAGAAATGCTATAGAGCTCCCACTCACTTTCTTGTAAATACAGGCTTCACCATAAGTCTGTATAAAACCAAATGCTTTGATCACCTCATCAAAGCGTATATTCCAACTCCGAGATGCTTGCACCAGTCCATAGATGGATCGCTGGAGCTTGCATACTTTGCTAGCACCCTTAGGATCGAAAAAAACCTTCTGGTTGCATCATATACAACTCTTCTTTAAGAAACCCGTTAAGGAATGCAGTTTTGACGTCCATTTGCCAGATTTCATAATCATAAAATGCAGCAATTGCTAACATGATTCTGACAGACTTAAGCATCGCTATGGGTGAGAAAGTCTCATCGTAGTCAACCCCTTGAACTTGTCAAAAACCTTTTGCGACAAGTCGAGCTTTGTAGACAGTGATATTAACATCAGCGTCCGTCTTCCTCTTGAAGATCCATTTATTCTCAATGGCTTGCCGATCATCGGGCAAGTCCACCAAAGTCCACACTTTGTTCTCATACATGGATCCTATCTCAGATTTCATGGCCTCAAGCCATTTGTCAGAATCTGGGCTCATCATAGCCTCTTCATAGTTTGTAAGTTCGCCGTTGTCTAAAACATGACTTCCAGGACATGATTACCGTACCACTCTAGTGTGGTACGTGTTCTGGTCGACCTACGAGGTTCAGTAGTAACTTGATCTGAAGTTTCATGATCAACATTTGCTTCCTCTCTGGTTGGTGTAGGCATCACGGGAACGGTTTTCTCTGATGTGCTACTTTCCAATTCGAGAGAAGGTACAACTACCTCATCAAGTTCTACTTTCCTCCCACTCACTTCTTTTGAGATAAACTCCTTCGCTAGAAATGACCTACTCTTAGCAACAAAGATCTTGCCTTCGGATCTGTGGTAGAAGGTATACCCAATAGTTTCTTTAGGGTATCCTATGAAGATGCACTTCTCCGCTTTGGGTTCGAGCTTATAAGGCCGAAGCCTTTTGATATAAGCGTCGCATCCCCAAACTTTAAGAAATGACAACTTATGTTTCTTGCCAAACCATAGTTAAACAATGTTGTCTCAACGGATTTAGACAGTGCCCTATTTAACGTGAATGCGGCTGTCTCTAATGCATAACCCCAAAATGATAGCGGCAAATCGATAAGAGACATCATAGAACGCACCATATTTAATAAAGTATGGTTATGACGTTCGGACACACCATTACGCTGTGGTGTTCCAGGTGGCGTGAGTTGTGAAACAATTCCACATTGTCTTAAATGAAGGCCAAACTCGTAACTCAAATATTCACCCCCGTGATCAGATCGTAGAAACTTTATTTTCTTGTTATGATGATTCTCCACTTCACTTTGAAATTCTTTGAACTTTTCAAATGTTTCATACTTGTGTTTCATCAATTAGATATACCCATACTGTCGTGGGTTTAACACGGCAGATGTCCTCGTGAAAGGACTTAGGTGCGAGGCCATGGCAACGGTGATTAGCTTAAAGGGGTTGAACAGGACGAGAGACACGAGTTTACCCAGGTTCGGCCCCTCACCGACGAGGTAAAAGCCTACTTCCTGCTTTGTGTTGTATTGATTGAGTATCGATTACAAGGGGGCGGAATCGCTTAATCTAGCTCTCGATCGATTGTAACTTAAGTTTACCCGCCGCAGGGTCTTGCCTTTATATGCACAGGCCGAGACCCTGGGCTTACAAGAGTCCAGGTCGGGTCACACAACGTAACCGACTCTGGTTCTAAGTCGCCTTGCCTTGACAGGCAAGTCGCCGTTGGGCGGCTTACACCTCTGGGTCACGCTCCGCCTCCGGGTCTTGGGCCTTCAATTGGCCCGCCTCGTAAGCCGCCTCCAGGATCTCATGTCTTGGCTTCTTGGGCTTGCTCAAGCTTCCTTATTAAGTCGCCAACAGTGTAACCCGGCCCCTCCTGGGCGGGTCACACCATGGGGTTATATCCCCAACATTAGGCCCCAGATTGAGTTGACCCTGTTCATGTAAATCTTCATTCTCTGGTTGGCGAGTCTTCTTTGGTTCTTCTAACACTTCAACCTTGAGTAGATCTTCATGACCCGCCATATAGAAAAGATGATGTCATGTTATTAAATTCAGAAAAAACCTCATGACGTCACAACGGATCTTTGCATTAACCATTCATTCCGAAAATTGAGGCGCCCCTCACGCTACAGTAATTATCATGCCTCCTCGATATTCGCACATGCCGTTTCACTGTTCCGTCTTTTCCCTTATAAATAGGGACGGGGGGCTTGCCTTTTCACTTTTTACCCCCGTCTCCTTCTCTTCTTCTTCTTCCTCGCGTCGTCCGTCGCCATCGGAGCTCCGCCGCCCCAGCCAAGCTTCGCCAGCAACTCTGTCAAGGGCCGCTGCATTAACCTGTTGGGACCAGAGATCTGCGGCGCTCGTCCGCTCTTCACCAACACCGTCAGGTATCATTCTTCTCCTTCCTAGATCCACATCATGGCACTCGAGTTCATAGTGTTCATCGCTGTTCATCCGAATTCATTCAAGTTCATTCATCCTCTGTATAGGAGTCGTATTTCAATCCGAAAATAGAGTAAGACTAGGGCGGAAGCAGTTTTTGTCCTTATTTTGCATCTTGGATAGATCCCCTTTTTTTTCAGAATCAACACACAGCTGCTAGTTCTTCCACTGCTGTGTACAAGATTTAGCAATTTATTCCCTTTTTCTGAACTGCTGTAAATCCGTGAATATAGCTGCAATCTGTAAAACTTGTTTGCCCCACACTTAGCAAAATTTCAATAACCTTAGATCCGTAGATAATTGACCCGCCCTTCATTGTTTGGGCGGCTTAATAATGAATTTGTAACCCGCCAAAAATTTCCAAAGATACTTCTTTCACTTAACCCACTGTTATTCTATAGCGGCTTATGTTCACGCCTTGATTTTAATTAACCTTCATACTTTTAGGCAACTCAATATGACCATCTGCAACTGGGAACGCTCTCTGGTTACCAAAGAAATCCTCGATGATTACGTAGGCCAAGGTTTATTGGCAACTCAATAGGAAATTGGATGGCGGGTTAGCCAAGGAGAGACGATCCCCACTCCCGCTGAAGGGGAAATCATAGTCTTCACTGATCATATACTCAGGGGTTTTACACCGCCGGGGTCTAAGTTTTTTAGGGATACCCTGCACTACTTCAATTTGCATCCTCAAGATATAGGCCCAAACTCCGTATCCAACATTTGCCACTTCCAAATCTTCTGTGAGGTTTATCTGCAAATGGAGCTTACTATTGCCCTCTTCAAAGAGTTCTTTTACATAAGCCGCCAGACCGAATGCCAGAATGGCCCAAGCCAAGAATTAGGCGTAGTCTCTATTCAGTGACGGAGAGATAACAGCTTCCCTACCACAACCTTGCCAAGCCACCCCAAAGGATGGGTGGCCACTTGGTTTTATTTGAAAAACACCGCTCCAGCAACTGAGAACCCCCTGCCTGGTTTTAGAGTTGAGTGTCTTCCAACGGACTTTGACCCGCCCAGTAAATTTATCCCAGAGGAACATGCTGATGCCTTCCCATTCTTGGCCAAGGCTAAAGCTTTACTGGCCAATGGGTTAATTGGAGTCGATTTGACCCGGTGCTGGGTCTCCTGGAGAATACTCCCTCTAAGCCGCTGCCCCGGCTTAATGTATGAGTACTCTGAGAAGTCAGAAGATCCCCAACGTTACACCAAAGACAATTTTACAGCCGAGGAAGTTTTTAAAACCGTGAAGACTTTGCTTGGCGAGTCTCAAGAAAGCTGCAACAAAGTCGGCCTGGCGCCATTCTTTAAACAAAATCCGGCTCCACCTGTAAGTATTTATTTGCATCCGGCTCAACATTTTTGAATCCACGCCACACCTTATTTATTCAACCTTCTCTGCACTTATACATGCCGACTCCACCTTTTGGAACAAGAAACCAAAAACAGCCGTGGCCAAGACCAGGGCTAATAAGAAATTAAAGAAGAACAAGACGGTTACCACCACTGAGCCGGCTGCTGTGGGCGAGTCAGCAGATGCTGACCATCCATCAGAGGTAGAACTTGACTCGCTTGGCCGAATCTTTATTGAACTAGCTGACACCCTTTCCTCACAGGAAGAGGCTGCCATAAGCCGGGCAGAAGATATTGAGGTAATTCCTGTTTCATCCGGTTCAGACTCCACCCGTTCAGAGAAAGTACGGTGGGTTGTCCGGAAAGTAAAATTTTCTCACCCAGATGCTCACCTAGATCCAAACTTTATTTTGAAGAAGGCTCAATATGACACGAGACGCCAGACACGAAGTGGCAGCTTAGGTGAATTGTTGGCCGGGTTAAGCAATGAACCCTCTGCTCATAAACGGCCAGCTGAGGTACCACACAGTCCAGCCTTTTCCTTACCCAAAACTGATCTTGTAAGCCATTCTCTTAACCCTGCTAACTTTGATTACCAGGAGTCGCCACCTTCTTTGGGCGCCTCATCTCAAACCAGCTGCCTGCCTTCGTTGTCGCCCATGGGTAAGTACTTTCATCTATTGATAAAAACCTTGTGGTTACATACTCATAAACTCTTGTATTCTTATCACAGGGGCAAAGCCAAGGCAGGTAAAAAACAAAAAATGGGCGGCTCTTCCAAGGACCCCAAGGTTACTGAGCCAGAGAAGCAGGTGCTGGAGAGCCCTGAAGATCCTCTTATCCGGCAAAATGACCCACCTCCACAGACTGGCACTACAACCGTCGAGCCTATGGACACTGAGGCTAACCTGGCAACCATCCGTGATCCACCGAGTCCTAAGCCGCCCTCTCCAGCCAAGCCAATTAACCTAAGCCTTTCTGCTGCTGATGTTGAAGACGTCACTATTATCGGGTCAGCCTTTAAGGCACCCGAAGCATCCAGAGTGCTGGCTAAGCACACAGCAAAGGAAGAAATACCCTCCTTAGAAAAGGGTAAAGCTAAATTGGATCTGGAGGATTACTCCTCATTCCACGCCAGTGAGGTGTACACGGGCTATCTAAGCCGCCTTCACATGAGCCGGGACATGGAAGCCGGGTTAGTCCTTCTGATGAAGCAAAAATATGTGGTATGAATATATCAAACTCCTCTTTAGCCTTGCATATATATATGTCCATACTAGCCCCCAAGTCTTAAGTATAGGAATGATATTGAGTATGCTTGAGACTTCGCAAAAATTTCCAAAGTGTAGTCCCCAAGGGCCGGCTTATTTTGATAAAATGAGCCGGGTCTTTAAATCATTGTTAAGAATCAAATAGGTAGCCTCCAATGGCCGGCTTATCTGGATAAGATGAGCCAAGTCTTGCCACCATTGCTTAAGAACCAAATAGGTAGACTCCAAGGGTCACCTTATCTTGGCAAGATGAGCCGGGTCTTGCAACCATTGCTTAAGAAGCAAATCTGTAGCCCCCAAGGGCTGGCTTATCTTGACAAGATGAGTCGGGTCTTATAAATTGAAATGACCTACATTAGCCCCCAAGTGCCAAGTATATTGCTTGCAATGTGCTTGGGACTTGAATACTATTATTGAATATGAACTTATCCATCTTAATCATTGCTTGTCACCCTTGGCAGGAAGCATTGAATGTGGGCGATTCAAACATCACCGAGCTGAAGAAGAATCTGGAAACTCAGCAAAATGAACGCGCCAAGGCTGAATTAAGCCTAAAATCATCATTGGAAAATATTGAGAAGATCAAAGCCAAATTCGATGAAGAAAGAGCCGCCTTGGAAACTGAGAAGGCCGATCTTCTAAAGAGAGCAGAAAATGCTGAGGCTCAGCTTAAACCGGTAACTGAAGAGTTATCCAGCTTAAAAAACATATCTCTCAAATGTCAGCCGCCATATTTGGTAAGCCTAATATGCAATTCATCATTTGTTTTGATATTTCTTTAACCCGCCTGGTGATTCATAATATATAATCTCTAACTCGCCTGGCAACTCTCGTGCAAAAACTTAATAGGCCCAGAAGCGCCAGTCTTGGTCAAAATATGCTGTTAAAGTTGAAGGCGGCTTATTCATTGACTGAGCAGTTATATGCTGGAACTTTGCGCAACCTTGTGGCCTTATCAAGTGGCAAAAAGCCTCCAACCCTCATCAAGACTATGCTGGATCAACTTTCAACAGTGCCGTGTCAAATTGAAGAACTTAAGTTATCAGCCGCCCGCGCAGGAGCCATTATTGCTCTAAGCCGGGCCAAAGCTTGGCAATCAGAGCTAGACCCAGAAGAAATGGCTGCCGGATGCCCAGAGTTCAACGATGATGGGTCGATCTTTGAAGAGGAGGACTTTAATAGATGTGCCAGAGAGATGCGGCCCATGGCGTGTAAGCTTGCGCAGGAGCTGGATCTGAGCAAGTACCAGCCAGCTTATGATAGCAATAATGCTAAGATTAAGCCGCCATCCCATGATGTTATAGACCTTACTCTGCCAAGGCGTAAGCATACCTTTGCTCCTGATCTTGATCCTTCTGTTATAGTTAACGATGAAGCAACATTTGAAGCTTTAACCGGCATTGACTAGACCTCGGCCAATCTCCAGATGGTAGACGAGGGAGAGCCGACACGGGATGACCCAGAGGCCTCGACCTCAAGGTGCTAGGACAACAGTAACCCGCCAGGCCAGAACCCGGACGGCCCTGACGCCGGCGCAATGGAGTAATGTAACTCCAGAAACACTTGGTCAAAAACTTTTGGGCTCACCTGTAGCCTTGTAATAGGTGGCTGAAAACAATTATCTGCTCTGCCATGCCTTCGTGCATGTTTTACCAACTATGCTTCAGCAACGCAATCTCTTTGTTCATGTCGTATTTTTAACCTTTCAACTTTGCCAAAGTTTCTTGAAATCTTGATATATAATCTGTGAAGGATCCAACAGTGTTTTGTACTGGCGACTTATGGTCACAATCCAGGGTGAGTCAAAGAACCCAACCATCCAAGGCGACTTAAAGCCATATCCAGTCTTTGAGAAAATCACTGTGGCGGCTTATAGCCTCAGTAAGCCTAGTATAGAGCAATATAACCCTGGTCTTATATGACCTGGCAAATGTCATCTGCAAAAACTTCTGCAAAACAGAAACATAGAGTATGTATGACTCAAATATATGTTAAGCCGGCTTACAAAGCACAACCAAAACAGATTGATTTTAGAAAAACTCAATTTTTCGCCTCAAAGAAGCTTGGCATGAAAGCCTATCATCCCGTAAGCCGGCTCTCACGTGACATAAATCTGTCATTTAAACCTTAACTAGTTCAGGGTCTTATTGACAAGATTGACTGTTAAGAGTACGAACGGGCCACATAGCGGAGAGACTACAGCAGGCAGGTGGGTTTGTCCTAGCTCACTGTAAGCCGGCTCTCACATGACATAAGCCGCCGTTTAAACCTTGACAATTTCAGGGTCTTATAAAAGATTGACTGTCAAGAGTACGGCGGGTCACCTGGTGGAGTAGCAAGTTGCAAACAGGCAGGTTTAACCCAGTCATGGCATGAAAGCCGGTCAAAGTGGGTTATGAAGCTATGCTCATAGAGCAGGAAGCCCCCGAGCGACCTATGGCATGAAAGCCGATCAAGAGGGTTATGAAGCTATGCTCATAGAGCAGGAAGCCCCCAAATGACCTATAACCTGGCATAAAAGCTGATCAAGAGGGTTATGAAGCTATGCTCATAGAGCAGGAAGCCCCCAAATGACCTATAACATGGCATAAAAGCCGATCAAGAGGGTTATGAAGCTATGCTCATAGAGCAGGAAGCCCCCAAATGACCTATAACATGGCATAAAAGCCAATCAAGAGGATTATTAAGCTATGCTCATAAAGCAGGAAGCCCCCAAATGACCTAATGATTAATCAACAATGACTCTTACTCAGAAAATTTGCGATGAAATGACAGAGGCCCCAAAATTTGGGGATGCCGGCTTTATTATGTTGATCATAAAAAGGTATGTACATCAATGAAGGTATATACAATGATGAGAGCCAATGACTCAAGTGTATTAAGGCCGAAGATGAGCAATGTTCCACGGCCTGTTGGTCTCCTTCTCAGACGTGCGGGAATCTTTGTTCTCTCGTATGTCGATGAGGTAGTAGGACCCGTTGTTAAGATTTTTTGGTGACCACAAAAGGTCCTTCCCAAGGTGGTGAAAGCTTATGCATCCCTGTCTGATCTTGAATCAAACGGAGCACTAAATCGCCCTCTTGAAAAGTCCGGCTTCAAACCCTACGGCTGTGATAGCGACGTAGGTCTTGCTGATAGATTGCTGAACGAGCCACCGCAAGATCACGCTCTTCATCCAAAGCATCAAGTGCATTCTTACGTGCCGTCTCATTATCAACTTCAACGTAAGCCGCCACCCTGGGTGAGTCATGACGGATATCGCTTGGGAGAACCGCCTCTGCGCCATAAACCATGAAGAAAGGCGTATAGCCTGTTGACCTGTTAGGGATGGTTCTGATACTCCAAAGGACTGAAGGGAGCTCTTCGACCCAACAACCCGGCGTTCGCTGCAAAGGAACCATAAGCCCGGGCTTAATGCCTCTCAAGTTTTCTTGGTTAGCCCGTTCTGCTTGACCATTAGACTGTGGATGAGCCACTGGAGAAACATCAAGACCGATATGCTCTCTTTGACAGAACTCTTTCATAGCACCCTTAGATAGATTAGTGCCATTATCAGTGATGATACTATAAGGATAACCAAAACGGAAGATCAGCTTTTTAACAAACTGAACTGCAGTCACCGCCTCACAATTGCTAACCGGCTCTGCCTCAACCCACTTGGTAAACTTGTCCACCGCCACCAGAAGGTGGGTCTTCTTATCCTTAGACCTCTTGAATGGTCCAACCATGTCAAGCCCCCAGACCGCAAACGACCAGGTTATTGGGATCATACGCAATTCCTGAGCCGGCACATGAGCTTGTCTGGAAATTTTTTGACATCCATCACACTTGCTAATGATCCTCTGCATCAGCATGAGCCGTTAACCAATAAAACCCATGACAAAAAGCTTTAGCCACCAAAGATTTTGAGCCGGCATGATGACCACAATCACCTTCATGAATCTCTCGTAAAATTTCACGGCCCTCCTCAGGAGAAACACAGCGTTGGAACACGCCTGTCACACTGCATCGATGTAACTCGCCGTTGACAATAGTCATAGACTTAGACCTCCTGGTGATCTGTCGTGCCAAAGTTTCATCTTCGGGTAACTCGCCCTGGGTCATATAAGCCAGATAAGGCAACGTCCAGTTAGGAATAGCGTGAAGAGCTGCCACCAACTGCGCCTCCGGGTCAGGGACAACAAGGTCCTCCTCGGATGGTAACTTGACCGAAGGATTGTGTAACACATCGAGGAATACATTAGGGGGCACTAGCTTACGTTGAGACCCAAGTCGAGATAGTGCATCAGCCGCCTCGTTCTTCCATCGATCAAGGTGATCCACCTGATAACCTTTAAAGTGACCAGCAATATTATCAACCGCCCGGCGATAAGCCGCCATGAGCGGGTCTTTAGAGTCCCACTTGCCAGAGACTTGCTACACCACAAGGTCTGAGTCGCCCAGGCACCTGACCCGGCTTAAATTCATTTCCTTAGCCATACGAAGGCCATGGAGCAAAGCTTCATACTCAGCTACATTGTTAGTACAAGGAAACATTAATCTTAAAACATAATATAATTTGTCACCTCGTGGGGAAGTCAAAATAACTCCAGCCCCCGAGCCTTCCAGCTGCCTGGATCCATCAAAGTGGATTGTCCAATAAGTGTTGTCAGGCTTCTCCTCAGGTGTCTGCAACTCTGTCCAATCATTGACGAAATCCACCAATGCTTGAGACTTGATGGCTGTTCTTGGCACATACTTCAAATTATGAGGTCCAAGTTCAATTGCCCACTTAGCAACCCGGCCCATGGCTTCTCTGTTATGAATAATATCACCTAAAGGAGCAGAGCTGACCACATTAATAGGATGTCCGAAAAGTAATGCTTCAGCTTACGACTCGCCATGAACACCCCAAACACCAGTTTCTGCCAATGTGGATATCGTTGCTTAGACTCAGTCAACACCTCACTGACATAGTAAGCTGGCCGCTGAACTGGGTGCTCCTTACCCGCCTCCTTGCGCTCCACAACAACTGCCACGCTGACTGCCATGTTATTAGCAGCCACATACAGGAGCAAAGTCTCTTTTTCAATCGAAGCAGCAAGGATGGGCGGCTCAGCTAATTGTTTCTTGAGCGCCTCAAAAGCTTCGTTGGGAGCATCACTCCAAACAAAGTGATCTGTGTTCTTCATCATCTGATATAAAGGAATTGCCTTCTCTCCCAGGGGACTTATGAACCGACTTAAAGCCGCGATGCGACCCACCAAACATTGGACGTCATTGACACACGCCGGCTTAGAAAGCGAAGTGATGGCCTTTATCTTCTCCGGGTTAGCCTCAATGCCCCGTTCTGAGACCAGAAACCCCAATAGTTTATCTGCAGGCACACCAAAGACACACTTGGCCAGGTTAAGCATCATTTTATAGACCCGGAGATTGTCAAAAGTTTCTTTCAGGTCATCCAGGAGAGTCTCCTTCTTCCTAGACTTAACCACAATATCATCCACATAAGCATGAACGTTGCGCCCAATCTGATTGTGAAAACAATTCTTAACACAGCGCTCATAAGTCGACTGAGCACTCTTGAGCCCAAAAGGCATAAAAACATAGCAGAAAGCTCCAAAAGGTGTGATGAAAGCCGTCTTCTCTTGGTCTTTGACTGCCATCTTGATCTGATGATAACCAGAATAAGCATCCAGGAAGCATAAGCTCTCACAACCCGCCGTTGCATCAATGATTTGGTCAATACGGGGGAGAGCAAACAGATCAGCTGGACAAGCCTTGTTAAGATCTGTGTAATCAAGACACATACGCCATGTGTCGTTCTTCTTGAGTACAAGCACAGGGTTAGCCAACCACTCAGGGTGAAAAACTTCCACGGTAAACCCAGCCGCTAAGAGCCGGGCCACCTCTTCTCCAATAGCCTTACGTCGCTCTTCATTAAAACGACGGAGGAACTGCTTGACCGGCTTAAACTTAGGATCCACATTAAGAGTGTGCTCAGCGAATTCTCTCGGTACACCTGGCATGTCAGAAGGCTTCAATGCAAAGATGTCCCGATTCTCATAGATGAACTCGATGAGCGTGCTTTCCTATTTAGGATCCATATTAGCCCCCACTGTGAACTGCTGAGATGAGTCGCCAGGGACAAAATCAACTTGTTTGGTATCATCAGCCGACTTAAATTTCAACAAAGGGTCTTGCTCAGTGGTGGGCTTCTTCAGAGGGGTCATATCTGTCGAGTCAACATTATCTTTGTAGAACTTCAGCTCTTCAGTGGCACAAGCCGACTCTACATAAGCTGCATCTCCTTCCTCACACTCCAAGGTGATTTTCCGATCCCCATGGATCATGATTGTTCCCTTTCGCCCTGGCATTTTGAGTTGTAGATAAACATAACAAGGGCGAGCCATGAACTTAGCATAAGCCGGCCGTCCGAACAAAGCATGATACGGACTCTTGATTTTGACCACCTCAAACCACAGTGTCTCTGTTCTGTAATCATAGTCATTTAAAAAGGCTACTTCCAGGGCAATTTTTCTGACAGGGTACACCGACTTACCATGCACCACACCATGGAAGACTATGGAAGACAGCTTAAGATCCTTGTCAGTTAAATTCACCCGACGAAAAGTGTCATAGTACAGGATGTTGATGCTACTGCCACCGTCCATAAGCACTTTAGTAAACTTATAACCGCCAACTTGAGGGGCCACCACAAGGGCTAAATGACCTGGGTTATCAACCCGCGGCGGGTGATCCGCCCTGCTTCACGATATCATGTGCTCAGACCATCTCAAATACTGCGGAACAGTCGGCTCTGTCGCATGAACCGCCCGCTTATGAACCTTCTGATCTCGTTTGCAAAGACTTGTGGTGAAAACATGATACTGGCCACCATTGAGTTGCTTTGGATTACTCTGATATCCTGACTGATTACCTTGCTGCTGGTTACCATGACCAGACTGTTGATTATAGCCACCCTGGTTACCTTGATCTTGATAGACAGAGTTTGAGCCGCCGCCACCAAAGCCGGACCCTTGTGAGCCAGATCCTGACCCGTCGGGCGGCCCATTTATTATTGCCATGATTCTGACTGAGGCTGTAATTCCTGAACTCTCACATAACCCAACAATCCTTCCAAGCATGAGTGGATGGCTTATTGGGAAGACTGTGCTTCGGGCACGGGTCATTAAGCGCCGCCTCAAGGTTAAAAGGTCTTGCATCGCCAAAGGGCGGCTTACCATTACCATTGCGGCGCTGGTTCTTATATCCGATGTTGGTGTTAGCCACTAGATCTGACCCGCCGTCGGGGTGTCTGCGCTTACCACCGTTACCCTTGTTGTTGCCATTCTGCCCTGCCACATTCTGCTACTGACACTTACCATTACCACTCTTTTTTCCCTTGTTGGATTTCTCATCATCAGATCCGGGGTGTTTAGTGGTATCAGAGTCTGCATACTTAATGAGAGCAGCCATGAGCTCACCCATGTCATTGCAATGACGCTTAGGCCTCCCGCGTTTTTGCTTAATGGGGACAAAGTGACAGTTCTTCTCCAGGACCAGAACCGCCTGACCCGCCGCAATACTATCTGACGAGTGAATAATTGCTGAGACCCGTCGGACCCAATGGTGAGCCGACTCATCCTCACGCTGCACACAATTATCAAGATCGATAATCGTTAGAGGCTCCTTGCATGTCCCTTGAAAATTCTTAATGAACCGCGCTTTCAACTCTGCCCATGAGTTGATGGAATTAGGAGGCAACCCTTTTAACCATGTATGAGCTGGCCCATCCAACATCACAGTAAAGTACTTGGCACAGATCATGTCGTTGACATCCAACATCGCCATGGCTAAATTGTAACTCTCAATACATCCTTCAAGGGGGAGATCAGCTGTATAATTGGGCACCTTGCGAGGACCCTTGAAATCCTTAGGCAGACGTTCGTTACGCAAAGCTGGTACTTGTTGGGAAACATAGCATGCAATTTCAAAAAATTTCCTACACTCACGCAAGATCTATCTAGGAGATGTATAGCAACGAGAGGGGGAGAGTGTGTCTACGTACCCTCGCAGACCGAAAGCAAAAGTGTTTGACAATGCGGTTGATGTAGTCAAACTTCTTCTCGTTCCGACCGATCAAGCACCGAACGTACGGCACCTCCGAGTTCTGCACATGTTCAGCTCGATGACGTCCCTCGAACTCTTGATCCAGCAAAGTGTCGAGGAAGTAGATGAGTTCCGTCAGCACAACAGCGTGGTGATGATGATGGTGAATTGATCCGCGCAGGGCTTCGCCTAAGCACCGCGAGAATATGACCGAGGGTGTAATCTGTGGAGGGGGCGCCGCACACGGCTAACAGTTGTTGGTCTGTATTCTAGGCGCCCCCTCCCCATGTATATATAGGTGGGAGGGGGAGGGGAGCAGCCATGGGGCACCCCAAGTAGGAGGAATCCTACTTGGGGTCCTATCCCAATTCGCCCCCCCTTCCTTATTTACCGGAGTGGGAAGGAAAGAGGAGGGAGGAGGGAAGGAAGGGGGAGGCCGAATCCCTCCCCTTCCTTCTCTCTTCCCCTCTTTCCTTCTCCTCTGGTGCAGCCCATATGGGGGGTGCAGCAGCCCTTGCTGGCTGCTGCGTTTCCCCTCTTCGCCCATTAGGCCCATATCTTTTGCCAGGGGTGCCCGGAACCCCTTGCGGCGACCCGATATGTACCCGGTACCCTCCGGAACACTTCCGGTGTCCGAATACCATCGTCCTATATATCAATATTTACCTCTCGACCATTTCGAGACTCCTCGTCATGTCCGTGATATCATCCGGGACTCCGAACAACATTCGGTCACCAAATCACATAACTCATATAATACAAAATCGTCATCGAACGTTAAGCATGCGGACCCTACGGGTTCGAGAACTATGTAGACATGACCGAGACACCTCTCCAGTCAATAACCAATAGCGGAACCTGGATGCTCATATTGGCTCCTACATATTCTACGAAGATCTTTATCGGTCGAACCATTATGACAACATACATTATTCCCTTTGTCCATCGGTATGTTACTTGCCCGAGATTCGATCGTCGGTATCTTCATACCTAGTTCAATCTTGTTACTGGCAAGTCTCATTACTCGTTCCGTAATACATCATCCTGTAACTAACTCATTAGTCACTTTGCTTGCAAGGCTTCTTATGATGTGCATTACCGAGAGGGCCCAGAGATACCTCTCCGATACTTGGAGTGACAAATCCTAATCTTGATCTATGCCAACCCAACAGACAACTTCGGAGATAACTGTAGAGCATCTTTATAATCACCCAGTTATGTTGTGACGTTTGATAGCACACAAGGCATTCCTTCGGTATCCGAGAGTTGCATAATCTCATAGTCGAAGGAATATGTATTTGACATGAAGAAAGCAGTTGCAATAAAACTGAACGATCATTTTGCTAAGCTAACGGATGGGTCTTTTCCATCACATCATTCTCCTAATGATGTGATCCCGTTATCAAATGACAAGTCATGTCCATGGTTAGGAAACCTTAACCATCTTTGATCAACAAGCTAGTCAAGTAGAGGCTCACTAGGGACACAGTGTTTGTCTATGTATTCACACATGTTTTTAGGTTTCCGATCAATACAATTCTAGCATGAATAATAATCATTTATCATGAATAAGGAAATATAAAATAACAACTTTATTATTGCCTCTAGGGCATATTTCCTTCAGTCTCCCACTTGCACTAGAGTCAATAATCTAGATTACATTGTAATGATTCTAACACCCATGGAGTCTTGGTGCTGATCATGTTTTGCTCGTGGAAGAGGCTTAGTCAACGGGTCTGCTACATTCAGATCCATATGTATTTTGCAAATCTCTATGTCTCCCTCCTTGACTTGATCACAGATGGAGTTGAAGCGTCTCTTGATGTGTTTGGTTCTTTTGTGAAATCTGGATTCCTTCGCTAAGGCAATTGCTCCAGTATTGTCACAAAAGATTTTCATTGGTCCCGATGCACTAGGTATTACACCTAGATCGGATATGAACTCCTTCATTTGCTGCTTCCGAAGCAGCTATGTACTCCACTTCACACGTAGATCCCGCCACGACGCTCTGCTTGGAACTTCACCAACTTACAGCTCCACCATTCAATATAAATATGTATCCGGTTTGTGACTTAGAGTCATCCGGATCAGTGTCAAAACTAGCATTGACGTAACCATTTATGACGAGCTCTTTGTCACCTCCATAAACGAGAAACATATCCTTAGTCCTTTTCAGGTACTTCAGGATGTTCTTGACCGCTGTCCAGTGATCCACTCCTGGATTACTTTGGTACCTCCCTGCCAGACTTATGGCAAGGCACACATCAGGTCTGGTACACAGCATAGCATACATGATAGAACCTATGGCTGAAGCATAGGGAATGACTTTCATTTTCTCTCTATCTTCTGCAGTGGTCGGGCATTGAGTCTTACTCAACTTCACACCTTGCAACACAGGCAAGAACCCTTTCTTTGACTGATCCATTTTGAACTTCTTCAAAACTTTATCAAGGTATGTGCTTTGTGAAAGTCCTATTAAGCGTCTCGATCTATCCCTATAGATCTTGATGCCCAATATATAAGCAGCTTCACTGAGGTCTTTCATTGAAAAACTCTTATTCAAGTATCCTTTTATGCTATCCAGAAATTCTACATCATTTCCAATCAACAATATGTCATCCGCATATAATATTAGAAATGCTACAGAGCTCCCACTCACTTTCTTGTAAATACAGGCTTCTCCGAAAGTCTGTATAAAACCATATGCTTTGATCACCTCATCAAAGCGTATATTCCAACTCCGAGATGCTTGCACCAGTCCATAGATGGATCGCTGGAGCTTGCACACTTTGTTAGCACCTTTAGGATCGACAAAACCTTCTGGTTGCATCATATACAACTCTTCTTTAAGAAATCCATTAAGGAATGCAGTTTTGACGTCCATTTGCCAGATTTCATAATCATAAAATGCGGCAATTGCTAACATGATTCGGACGGACTGAAGCATCGCTACGGGTGAGAAAGTCTCATCGTAGTCAACTCCTTGAACTTGTCGAAAACCTTTTGCGACAAGTCGAGCTTTGTAGATAGTAACATTACCATCGGCGTCAGTCTTCTTCTTGAAGATCCATTTATTCTCTATGGCTCGCCGATCATCGGGCAAGTCCACCAAAGTCCACACTTTGTTCTCATACATGGATTCTATCTCAGATTTCATGGCCTCAAGCCATCTGTCGGAATCTGGGCTTATCATAGCTTCTTCATAGTTCGTAGGTTCGCCTTGGTCTAGTAACATGTCTTCCAGTACAGGATTCCCGTACCACTCTGGTGCGGATCGTGTTCTGGTTGACCTACGAGGTTCCGTAGTCTCTTGATCCAAAGTTTCATGATCATCATCATTAGCTTTCTTTCTAGTTGGTGTAGGCATCATGGGAACGGTTTTCTCTGATGAACTACTTTCCAATTCGAGAGAAGGTACGATTACCTCATCGAGTTCTACTTTCCACCCACTCACTTCTTTCGAGAGAAACTCCTTCTATAGAAAGGTTCCATTCTTGGTAACAAAGATCTTGCCTTCGGATCTGTGGTAGAAGGTGTACCCAATTGTTTCCTTAAGGTACCCTATGAAGACGCACTTCTCCGATTTGGGTTCGAGCTTATCAGGCTGAAGCCTTTTGATATAAGTGTCGCAACCCCAAACTTTAAGAAATGAGAGCTTAGGTTTCTTGCCAAACCACAGTTCATATGGTGTCATCTCAACGGATTTAGATGGTGACCTATTTAACGTGAATGCAGCTGTCTCTAATGCATAACCCCAAAATGAAGGTGGTAAATCGGTAAGAGACATCATAGATCGCACCATATATAATAAAGTATGGTTACGACGTTCAGACACACCATTACGCTGTGGTTTTCCAGGTGGCGTGAGTTGTGAAACTATTCCACATTGTTTTAAATGAAGGCCAAACTCGTAACTCAAATATTCGCCTCCGTGATCAGATCGTAGAAACTTTATTTTCTTGTTACGATGATTCTCCACTTCACTTTGAAATTCTTTGAACTTTTCAAATGTTTCAGACTTGTATTTCATTAAGTAGATATACCCATATCTTCTCAAATCATCTGTGAAGGTCAGAAAATAATGATACCCGCCGCGTGCCTCAACACTCATCGGACCGCATACATCGGTATGTATTATTTCCAATAAGTCATTATCTCGCTCCATTGTTCCGGAGAACGGAGTTTTAGTCATCTTGCCCATGAGGCATGGTTCGCAAGTATCAAATGATTCATAATCAAGTGATTCGAAAAGCCCATCTGCATGGAGTTTCTTCATGCACTTTACACCAATATGACCTAAATGGCAGTGCCACAAATATGTTGCACTATCATTATCAACTTTGCATCTTTTGGCATCAATATTATGAATATGTGTATTACCACGATCGAGATTCAACAAAAATAGACCACTCTTCAAGGGTGCATGACCATAAAAGATATTACTCATATAAATAGAACAACCATTATTCTCTGATTTAAATGAATAACCGTCTCGCACTAAACAAGATCCAGATATAATGTTCATGCTCAACGCTGGCACCAAATAACAATTATTCAGGTCTAAAACTAATCTCGAAGGTAGATGTAGAGGTAGCGTGCCGACGGCGATCACATCGACCTTGGAACCATTCCCGACGCACATCGTCACGTCGTCCTTAGCCAATCTCCGTTTAATCCGTAGCTCCTGTTTTGAGTTACAAATATGAGCAACCAAACCAGTATCAAATACCCAGGTGCTACTACGAGCATTAGTAAGGTACACATCAATAACATGTATATCAAATATACCTTTGTTCACTTTGCATCCTTCTTATCCGCCAAATACTTGGGGCAGTTCCGCTTGCAGTGACCAGTCCCTTTGCAGTAGAAGCACTCAGTTTCAGGCTTGGGTCCAGCTTTGGGCTTCTTCCCGGGAGTGGCAACTTGCTTGCCATTCTTTTTGAAGTTCCCCTTCTTTCCCTTGCCCTTTTTCTTGAAACTAGTGGTCTTGTTAACCATCAACACTTGATGCTCCTTCTTGATTTCTACCTCCGCAGCTTTGAGCATTGCGAAGAGCTCGGGAATTGTCTTCTCCATCCCTTGCATATTATAGTTCATCACGAAGCCTTTGTAGCTTGGTGGCAGTGATTGAAGAAATCTGTCAATAACACTATCAACTGGAAGATTAACTCCCAGCTGAGTCAAGTGATTATGATACCCATACATTTTGAGTATGTGTTCACTGACAGAACTGTTCTCCTCCATCTTGCAGCTATAGAAATTGTTGGAGACTTCATATCTCTCAACTTGGGCATTTGCTTGAAATATTAACTTCAACTCCTGGAACATCTCATATGCTCCATGATGTTCAAAACGTCTTTGAAGTCCCGATTCTAAGCCGTAAAGCATGGCACACTGAACTATCGAGTAGTCATCAGATCGAGCTTGCCAGACATTCATAACATCAGCATCTGCTCCTGCAGCAGGCCTTTCACCTAGCGGTGCATCAAGGACATAATTCTTCTGTGCAGCAATGAGGATAATCCTCAAGTTACGGACCCAATCCGTGTAGTTGCTACCATCATCTTTCAACTTAGCTTTCTTTAGGAACGCTTTAAAATTCAAGGGAACGGTAGCACGGGCCATTGATCTACAACATAGATATGCAAATACTATCAGGACTAAGTTCATGATAAATTAAGTTCAATTAATCAAATTACTTAAGAACTCCCACTTAGATAGACATCCCACAACTCATCTAAATTATACGTGATCCAAATCAACTAAACCATGTCCGATCATCATGTGAGATGGAGTAGTCATTAATGGTGAACATCTCTATGTTGATCATATCTACTATATGATTCATGTTCGACCTTTCGGTCTCCAGTGTTCCGAGGCCATGCTTGTACATGCTAGGCTCGTCAAGTTTAACCTGAGTATTCCGCATGTGCAAAACTGTCTTGCACCCATTGTATTTGAACGTAGAGTCTATCACACCCGATCATCACGTGGTGTCTCAACACGATGAACTGTCACAACGGTGCATACTCAGGGAGAACACTTATACCTTGAATTTAGTGAAGGGATCATCTTATAATGCTACCGCCATACTAAGATAAATAAGATGCATAAAAGATAAACATCACATGCAATCAAAATATGTGACATGATATGGCCATCATCATCTCGTGCTTTTGATCTCCATCTCCAAAGCATCATCATGATCTCCATCGTCACCGGCACGACACCTTGATCTCCATCATAGCGTCGTGGTCGTCTCGCCAACTATTGCTTCTACAACTATTGCTAACTCATAGCGATAAAGTAAGGCAATTACATGGCGTATGCATTTCATACAATAAAGAGACAACCATAAGGCTCCTGCCGGTTGTCAGATATCTTACAAAACATGATCATCTCATACAATAACGTTTATCACATCATGTCTTGACCATATCACATCACAACATGCCCTGCAAAAACAAGTTAGACATCCTCTACTTTGTTGTTGCAAGTTTTACGTGGCTGCTACAGGCTTCTAGCAAGAACCGTTCTTACCTACGCATAAAACCACAATGGTGTTTTGTCAAGTTTGCTGTTTTAACCTTCTTCAAGGACTGGCCGCAGTCAAATTCGATTAAACTAAAGTAGGAGAAACAGACACCCGCCAGCCACCTTTATGCAAAACTAGTTGCATGTCTGTCGGTGGAACCGGTCTCATGTGCGTTTGTAAGGTTGGTCCGGGCCGCTTCATCCCAAAATACCGCCGATTCAAAATAAGATGTTGGTGGTAAGCAGTATGACTATCACTGCCCACAACTCTTTGTGTTCTACTCATGCATATCATCTACGCATAGACCTGGCTCTGATACCACAGTTGGGAAACGTAGCATGCAATGTCAAAAAATTTCCTACGCTCATGTAAGATCTATCTAGGAGATGCATAGCAACGAGAGAGGGAGAGTGTGTCTACATACCCTCATAGACCGAAAGCAGAAGCGTTTGACAACGCGGTTGATGTAGTCGAACTTCTTCTCGTTCCGACCGATCAAGCACCGAACGTACGACACCTCCGAGTTCTGCACACGTTCAGCTCGATGACGTCCCTTGAACTCTTGATCCAGCAAAGTGTCGAGGAAGTAGATGAGTTCTGTCAGCACGATGGCATGGTGATGATGATGGTGAATTGATCCGTGCAGGGCTTCGCCTAAGCACCGCGAGAATATGACCGAGGGTGTAATCTGTGGAGGGGGGGCGCTGCACACGGCTAACAGTTGTTGGTCTGTATTCTAGGCGCCCCCTCCCCATGTATATATAGGTGGGAGGGGGAGGGGAGCAGCCATGGGGTTCCCCAAGTAGGAGGAATCCTACTTGGGGTCCTATCCCAATTCGGCCCCCCTTCCTTATTTACCGGAGTGGGAAGGAAAGAGGAGGGATGAGGGAAGGAAGGGGGAGGCCGAATCCCTCCCCTTCCTTCTCTCTTCCCCTCTTTACTTCTCCTCTGGTGTGGCCCATATGGGGGGCGCAGCAGCCCCTGCTGGCTGCTGCGTTTCCCCTCTTGGCCCATTAGGCCCATATCTTTTGCCGGGGGTGCCCGGAACCCCTTCCGGTGACCCGATATGTACCCGGTACCCTCCGGAACACTTCCGGTGTCCGAATACCATCGTCCTATATATCAATCTTTGCCTCTCGACAATTTCGAGACTCCTCGTCATGTCCATGATCTCATCCGCGACTCCGAACAACATTCGGTCACCAAATCACATAACTCATATAATACAAAATCGTCATCGAACATTAAGCGTGCGGACCCTACGGGTTCGAGAACTATGTAGACATGACCGAGACACCTCTCCGGTCAATAACCAATAGCGGAACCTGGATGCTCATATTGGCTCCTACATATTCTACGAAGATCTTTATCGGTCGAACCGTTATGACAACATACATTATTCCCTTTGTCCATCGGTATGTTACTTGCCCGAGATTCAATTGTCGGTATCTTCATACCTAGTTCAATCTCGTTACCGGCAAGTCTCTTTACTCGTTCCGTAATACAACATCCTGTAACTAACTCATTAGTCACTTTGCTTGCAAGGCTTCTTATGATGTGCATTACCGAGAGGGCCCAGAGATACCTCTCCGATACTCGGAGTGACAAATCCTAATCTTGATCTATGCCAACCCAACAGACACCTTCAGAGATACCTGTAGAGCATCTTTATAATCACCCAGTTACATTGTGGCGTTTGATAGCACACAAGGCATTCCTCCGGTATTAGGGAGTTGCATAATCTCATAGTCAAAGGAATATGTATTTGACATGAAGAAAGCAGTAGCAATAAAACTGAACGATCATTATGCTAAGCTAACGAATGGGTCTTGTCCATCACATCATTCTCCTAATGATGTGTTCCCGTTATCAAATGACAACTCATGTCCATGGTTAGGAAACCTTAACCATCTTTGATCAATGAGCTAGTCAAGTAGAGGCTCACCAGGGACCCAGTGTTTGTCTGTGTATTCACACATGTATTTAGGTTTCCGATCTATACAATTCTAGCATGAATAATAAACATTTATTATGAATAAGGAAATATAAAATAACAACTTTATTATTGCCTCTAGGGCATATTTCCTTCAGTACTAAACATGGAACCCCAACAGACCTGGAAATTACGCCAGCTCCTACTTAGGCCGAAGGGGTCACCGGAGGCTGCTGATAAGCCCCTAGTTGAGCCGCCGCTGCTGCCTCCGCCTCTCGGCGGGCTCTGGCTTTGTCCACAATCGCCTGAGCATGAGCAAGGGGTGGGTTATTCCCATGGGGCGGGTCATCCTGGGGCATTCGACGGCATCGTTCACTACTAGAAACCGCCGGCGACTCAACGCGCCAGCTGTAACTGCGGCTTGCGAGGGGGGGGGGGAGGTCGAGTGCACCCGGTCACGACTGTATGAATATTTCTCTTGCTGTGCAACCGCTGTTTGTAGGAGTTCAATTGCGTTCCTCGCATCAGCTGTGAAGGGCGTCCCATCAGCAAGAGGGAGCGCATTGAGCCGGCTAGCTGCTGCTATCATGTTATCCACCGGGTTAGAATAATGGCCAGATGG
Source organism: Thinopyrum elongatum (assembly GCA_011799875.1). Taxonomy (NCBI): domain Eukaryota; kingdom Viridiplantae; phylum Streptophyta; class Magnoliopsida; order Poales; family Poaceae; genus Thinopyrum; species Thinopyrum elongatum. Next base: position 627,161,358 of record CM022303.1, on the reverse strand, counting down.
TGTCGAAAAACACCGAGGCGGGGTCTGATCCCTACGGGGCAGGTCTGATAGTCGAGGCTGAGCCGCCGCCCCTCTCCTTGGGACCTCTGCTGCCCGGGTTGTACCTGGTGGGTTACTTGGTCCTGCCCCGGGCGTGTTAAAAAGGTTCGGCGCCTCATACTACAAAGGCAGGCAGGTTTGGTGTCTCCTTCGAAGAACAACATTGGATGCATTCTGATCCAAACTCAAGCAAAAAGCCTCCACCCTTAAACGCTGTGACTCAGCATCCATGTGGGCCCGTTTCATCGCCATCCTGGCATTCTCTGCAATAAGATCCTCCTGGGCCTTTGCCACCTCTTCTCGCACTTTTGCAATCTCTGCATTATGTTGTGTTTGATTCGCCGTAGTAACCTCTGTTGCTAACAAGGTTGTCAAAGCGCCCAAGAGGTCTGACAAAACCTGAGCCGGCGGCCTAACTGAGCCGCCAGCCCCAGCCGCCGTAGCCGCCAAACTAGACGTCATAGCTGCAGTTGTTGATGAATTGAGAGCCGACCCTGTGCCAGCCCTAAAGATAGCAGGCCGAAGCGGCGGCTCATGGGGGTCCGGAATAGTGTCACCATCGGAATTACCCCGAGCCCGCCGTCTTGAAGTTGGTAAATTGATTCCGTCTCTCTGGTCGAGGACTCATCACCTGAGTAGATGAGAGTCTCTCCTCCAGATACAGAATCCTCCGCAAGATCCGTGCCATGCGCGAATCCGATGAAAACACGCTTCCGGCCAGGTTGAGCCCTGGCGGGTTGTGCACGCCAAGCCGGCTCGACGATGTCGGTGTAGATGTCCAGCTCAGGCTCTGATCTGCCAATCTTGCCAATGAAGACGTGAATCCTGCCGAAGGGGACCCGGTACCCGTACTCGATTGAGTCGGCCTCAGGGCCCCAGCCAGCATCGTCGAAGTAGAGCTTGCCGCGGCGACTCTTGGTCATCCTGCCAATGGTGTATCCCTCGATCCCTGGGAAAGAGCCCTTCAAAAACTCGAAACCACCATGCGCTGGCCCCATGGTGGGCGCCAACTGTCGCGGGTTTAACATGGTAGATGTCCTCGTGAAAGGACTTAGGTGCGAGGCCATGGCAATGGTAATTAGCTTAAAGGGGTTGAACGGGACGAGAGACACGAGTTTACCCAGGTTCGGCCCCTCACCGACGAGGTAAAAGCCTACTTCCTGCTTTGTGTTGTATTGATTGAGTATCGATTACAAGGGGGCAGAATCGCTTAATCTAGCTCTCAATCGATTGTAACTTAAGTTTACCCGCCGCAGGGTCTCGCCTTTATATACATAGGCCGAGACCCTGGGCTTACAAGAGTCCAGGTCGGGTCACACAACGTAACCGACTCTGGTTCTAAGTCGCCTTGCCTTGACAGGCAAGTCGCCGTTGGGCGGCTTACGCCTCCGGGTCACGCTCCGCCTCCGGATCTTGGGCCTTCAATTGGCCCGCCTCGTAAGCCGCCTCCAGGCTCCCAGGTCTTGGCTTCTTGGGCCTGCTCAAGCTTCCTTATTAAGTCGACAACAGTGTAACCCGGCCCCTCCTGGGTGGGTCACACCGTGGGGTTATATCCCCAACACATAGCTACTCAAATCATCTGTGAAGGTTAGAAAATAACGACATCCGCCGCGTGCTTCAACACTCATCGGACCGCATACATCGGTATGTATTATTTCCAATAAGTCATTAGCTCGCTCCATTGTTCCGGAGAATGGAGTTTTAGTCATATTACCCATCAGGCATGGTTCACAAGTATCAAATGATTCATAATCAAGTGATTCCAAAAGTCCATCTGAATGGAGTTTCTTCATGCGCTTTACACCAATATGACCTAACGGCAGTGCCACAAGTATGTTGCACTATAATTATCAACTTTGCATCTTTTGGCATCAATATTATGAATATGTGTATCACTATGATCGAGATTCAACAAGAATAGACCATTCACTAAGGGTGCAGGACCATAAAAGATGTTACTCATATAAATGGAACAACCATTATTCTCTGACTTAAATGAATAACCATCTCACAGTAAACAAGATCCAGATATAATGTTCATGCTCAACGCTGGTACCAAATAACAATTATTGAGGTCTAAAACTAATCCCGAAGGTAGATGTAGAGGTAGCGTGCCGACGGCGATCACATCAACCTTGGAACCATTCCCGACGCGCATCGTCACCTCGTCCTTAGCCAATCTTCATTTATTTCGCAACTCCTATTTCGAGTTACAAATATGAGCAACCGAACCAGTATCAAATACCCAGGCGCTACTACGAGCACTAGTAAGGAACACATTATTAACATGTATATCAAATATACCTTTGTTCACTTTGCCATCCTTCTTATCTGGCAAGTACTTGGGGCAGTTCCGCTTCCAGTGACGATTTCCCTTGCAGTAGAAGCACTTAGTTTTCGGCTTGGGTCCAGCTTTGGGCTTCTTCATGGGAGCGGCAACTTGCTTGCAGTCTTCTTGAAGTTCCCTTTCTTTCCCTTGCCCTTTTTCTTGAAACTGGTGGTCTTATTAACCATCAACACTTGATGCTCTTTCTTGATTTCTACCTCTGCCGATTTCAGCATCGCGAAGAGCTCGGGAATCGTTTTCGTCAGCCCTTGCATATTATAGTTCATCACGAAGCCTTTGTAGCTTGGTGGCAGTGACTGAAGAACTCTATCAATAACACTCTCAACTAGAAGATCAATTCCCAGCTGAGTCAAGTGGTTGTGGTACCTAGACATTCTGAGTATGTGTTCGCTGACAGAACTGTTCTCCTCCATCTTACAGCTAAAGAACTTGTTGGAGACTTCATATCTCTCAACCCGGGCATTAGCTTGAAATATCAACTTCAGCTCATGGAACATCTCATTTGCTCTGTGGCGTTCAAAATGCTTTTGAAGTCCCGGTTCCAAGCCGTAAAGCATGGCACATTGAATTATCGAGTAGTCATCAGATCGAGCCTGCCAGACGTTCATAACATCTGCATTAGCTCCTGCAGCAGGTCTGTCACCTAGTGGTGCGTCAAGGACATAATTCTTCTGTGCAGCAATGAGGATAATCCTCAAGTTATGGACCCGGTTTGTGTAGTTGCTACCATCATCTTTCAACTTAGGTTTCTCTAGGAACGCATTAAAATTCAAGGGAACGGTAGCACGGGCCATTGATCTACAACATAGATTTGCAAAGACTATTAGGACTAAGTTCATGATAAATTTTAATTCAAATAATCAAATTACTAATGAACTCCCACTTAAATCAACATCCCTCAAGTTGTCTAAGTGATACATGATCCAAATCAACTAACCCATGTCCGATCATCATGTGAGATGGGTTAGCCTTCAATGGTGAACATCCCCATGTTGATCATATCTACTATATGACTCATGTTTGACCTTTCGGTCTCCAGTGTTCCGAGACCATGTCTGTACATGCTAGGCTCGTCAAGTTTAACCCAAGTATTCTGCATGTGCAAAACTGGCTTACACCCGTTGTATGTGAATGTAGAGTCTATCACACCCGATCATCACGAGGTGCTTCGAAACGACGAACTTTAGCAACGGTGCATACTCGGGGAGAACACTTTTATCTTGAAATTAAGTGAAGGGATAATCTTATAATGCTACCGTAATTCTAAGCAAAATAAGATGCATAAAGGATAAACATCACATGCAAACAAAATATGTGACATGAAATAGCCATCATCATCTTGTGCTTTTCATCTCCATCTCCAAAGCAACGGCATGATCTCCATCGTCACCGGTGCGACACCTTGATCTCCATCTTTGCGTCGGGGTCTCGCCAACTATTGCTTCTACAACTATTGCGAACGCATAGCGATAAAGTAAAGCAATTACATGGCGCTTAGTGATTGACACGCAGGTCATACAGTAATTAAAGACAACCCTAAGGCTCCTGCCGGTTGTCGTACTCATCGACATGCAAGTCATGAAATTATTACAAAACATGATCATCTCATACATCAACATATATCATATCACGTCTTGGCCATATCACATCACAACATACCCTGCAAAAAAAAGTTAGACGTCCTCTACTTTGTTGTTGCAAGTTTTACGTGGCTGCTACGGGCAACTAGCAAGAACCTTTCTTACCTACGCAAAACCACAACAGTGATTATCAAGTTGCTATTTAACCTTCGGCAAGGACCGTCGTAGTCAAATTAGATTCAACTAAAGTGGGAGAAACAGACACCCACCAGCCACCTTTATGCAAAACAAGTTGCATGTTAGTCGGTGGAACCGGTCTCATGTACGTGGACATGTAAGGTTGGTCCGAGCCGCTTCATCCCACAATACCGCCGAATCAAAATAAGACATAGGTGGTAAGCAATATGAACATCACCGCCCACAACTCCTTTGTGTTCTACTCGTGCATATCATCAACGCATAGACCTGGCTCATGATGCCACTGTTGGGAAACGTTGCATGGAAAACAAAAAAAATTATACGCACACGCAAGATCTATCCATGGAGATGCATAGCTACAAGAGGGGGAGAGCATCTACATACCCTTGTATATCGCTAAGCGGAAGCGTTTATCAACGCGGTTGATGTAGTCGTACACCTTCACGATCCGTTCCGATCAAGCACCGAACGTACGTCACCTCCGCGTTCAGCACACGTTCAGCTCGATGACATCCTCGCCTTCTTGATCCAGCAATAGGGGCGAAGTAGTAGATGAGTTCCGGTAGCACGACAACATGATGATGGTGGTGGTGAAACTATTTCTGCAGGGCTTCACCAAGCACAAACGGATTTAGAACGGAGGATGAACTAGAGGGACAGGGGGCGCCGGCACACGGCTTGGTGAATCATGGTGTGTGGCGCCCCCTCCCCACCTCTCATATATATAGGTGGAGGGGAAGGGGAGGCAGCCTAGGGTGCGCCCCAACGGGGGCCGGTGGCTGCCCTAGGGCGCCTGCCAAGGCACCCCCTTCCATACTTGGCGCGTGGGGGGAGGAAAGGGGAGCCGGCGGCCCCTAGGGTGCCTCCCCTTCCTTCTTCCTTGCATGGAGAAAGGCAACAGGGGGCCGGCCACTCCTCCTTCCTTACTAGGGCCGGCGGCCAAGAGGTGGGGCGCACGAGCCCCCTAGTGGGCTGGTGTGCTCCCCTCCTTTTGGCCTGTTATGAAGGAAATATGCCCTAGAGGCAATAATAAAGTTGTTATTTTATATTTCCTTATTCATGATAAAGGTTTATTATTCATGCTAGAATTGTATTTGATCGGAAACCATAATACATGTGTGAATACATAGACAAAACACCGTGTCCCTAGTAAGCCTCTACTAGACTAGCTCATTGATCAAAGATTGTTAAGGTTTCCTGACCATGGACATGAGTTGTCATTTGATAACGGGATCACATCATTAGGAGAATGATGTGATGGACAAGACCCATCCGTTAGCTTAGCATAATGATCGTTCAGTTTTATTGCTATTGCTTTCTTCATGTCAAATACATATTCCTTTGACTATGAGATTATGCAACTCCCGGATACCGGAGGAGTGCCTTGTGTGCTATCAAATTTCAAAATGTAACTGGATGATTATAAAGATGCTCTACAGGTATCTCCGAAGGTATTTGTTGAGTTGGCATAGATCGAGATTAGGATTTGTCACTCCGAGTTTCGGAGAGGAATCTCTGGGCCCTCTCGGTAATACACATCATAAGCTTGCAAGCAAACAACTAAGGAGTTGGTCACGAGGTGATGTATTATGGAACGAGTAAAGGGACTTGCCGGTAACAAGATTGAACTAGGTATGAAGATACCGACGATCGAATCTCGGGCAAGTAACATACCGATGGACAAAGGGAATTACGTATGTTGTCATAACGGTTTGACTAATAAAGATCTTCGTAGAATATGTAGGAGCCAATATGAGCATCCAGATTCCGCTATTGGTTATTGACCGGAGAGGTGTCTCAGTGATGTCTACATAGTTCTCGAACCCGTAGGGTCCGCACGCTTAACGTTCGTTGACGATATAATATTATATGAGTTATGTGATTTGTTGACAAAATGTTGTTCGGAGTCCTGGATGAGATCACGGACATGACGAGGAGTCTCAAAATGGTCGAGAGGTAAAGATTGATATATAGGACGATGGTATTCGGACACCAGAAGTGTTTTGGGGGTCACCGGGTACTTATCGGGTCACCGGAAGGGGTTCCGGGCACCCCCGGCAAAAGATATGGGCCTTATGGGCCAACAGGGGAAACACACCAGCCACAAGGGGCTGGTGCGCCCCCCATATGGGCTGGCCAAGGTGGAGAAGGAAAGGAAAGAAAGGGAATAGGATTCCCCTTTCCTTCCACCTCCCCCCTTTCCTTCCCCCTCCGACAAATAAGGCAGGGGGGCGCGCCACTTGGGAGGACCCCAAATAGGATTCGGCCTACTTGGGGCGCCCTCCTGGCTGTTCCCTCCTCCCCTCCACCTATATATATGTGGGAGGGGGGCGCCTAGCACACCCAGACAATTGTTTAGCCGTGTGCGGCGCCCCCCTCCACCATTTACACCCCCGGTCATAATTTCGTAGTGCCTAGGCGAAGCCCTGCTGTATCACTTCACCATCACCATCACCATGCCGTCGTGCTGATGGAACTCATCTACTACCTCGACATCTTGATGGATCAAGCAGGCAAGGGACGTCACCGAGTTGAACGTGTGCAGAACGCAGAGGTGCCGTACGTTCGGTACTTGATCGGTTGGAGCGCGAAGAAGTTCGACTACATCAACCGCGTTGTTAAATGCTTCCATTTACGGTCTACGAGGGTACGTAGACACACTCTCCCCCTCAATGCTATGCATCTCCATGGATAGATCATTGCGTGTGCGTAGAATTTTTTTTATTTTCCATGCAACGATTCACTGCAGTGGCATCATGAGCCAGGTCTATACGTAGATGATATGCACGAGTAGAACACAAAGAGTTGTGGGTGATGATAGTCATACTGCTTACCACCAACGTCTTATTTTGATTCGGCGGTATTGTGGGATGAAGCGGCCCCGACCAAACTTACATGTCCACGTACATGAGACCGGTTCCACCGACAGACATGCAACTAGTTTTGCATAAAGGTGGCTGGCGGGTGTCTGTTTCTCCTACTTTAGTTGAATCGAATTTGACTGCGGCCGGTCCTTGAAGAAGGTTAAAACAGCAAACTTGATGAATCACCATTGTGGTTTTGCTGTAGGTAAGAACAGTTCTTGCTAGAAGCCCGTTGCAGCCACGTAAAACTTGCAACAACAAACTAGAGGAGGTCTAACTTGTTTTTGCAGGGCATGTTGTGATGTGATATGGTCAAGACATGATGTGATATACGTTGTTGTATGAGATGATCATGTTTTGTAAGTTATCGACAACTGGCAGGAGCCTTATGGTTGTCGCTTTATTGTATGAAATGCAAACGCCATGTAATTGCTTTACTTTATCACTATGTGTTAGCGGTAGTTGTAGAAGCAATAGTTGGCGAGACAACCACAACGCAACGATGGAGATCAAGGTGTCGAGCCGGTGACAATGGAGATCATGACGATGCTTTGGAGATGGAGATCAAAAGCACAAGATGATGGCCATATCATGTCACATATTTTGATTGCATGTGATGTTTATCCTTTATGCATCTTATTTTGCTTAGAACGACGGTAGCATTATAAGATGATCCCTTCACTTAATTTCAAGATAAAAGTGTCCTCCCTGAGTATGCACCATTGCTACAGTTCGTCGTGTTGAGACACCACATGATGATCGGGTGTGATAGACTACGTTCACATACAACGGGTGCAAGACAGTTTTGCACATGCAGAATACTTGGGTTAAACTTGACGAGCCTAGCATGTACAGACATGGCCTTGGAACACTAGAGACCAAAAGGTCGAACGTGAATCATATAGTAGATATGATCAACATAGAGATGTTCACCATTGATGACTACCCCATCTCACATGATGATCGGACATTGGTTAGTTGATTTGGATCACGTATCACTTAGATGACTTGAGGGATGTCTATTTAAGTGGGAGTTCTTAAGTAATTTGATTAATTGAACTTAATTTATCATGAACTTAGTCCTGCTAGTATTTGCATATCTATGTTGTAGATCAATGGCCCATGCTACCGTTCCCCTGAATTTTAATGCATTCCTAGAGAAAGCTAAGTTGAAAGATGATGGTAGCAACTACACAGACTGGGTCCGTAACTTGAGGATTATCCTCATTGTTGCACAGAAGAATTATGTCCTTGATGCACCACTAGGTGACAAGTCCCCTCCCTCTAATGTAGATGCTTTGAACTTCTGGTACACGCGGTCTGATGACTACTCTATAGTTCAGTGTGCCATGCATTACGGCTTAGAACCGGGACTTCAAAGACGTTTTGAACGTCATGGAGCATATGAGATGTTCTAAGAGTTGAAGTTAATATTTCAAGCAAATGCCCGGGTTGAGAGATATGAAGTCTCCAACAAGTTCTATAGCTGCAAGATGTAGGAGAACAGTTCTGTCAGTGAACACATACTCAAAATGTCTGGGGTATTATAATCACTTGACTCAGCTGGGAGTTGATCTTCCAGTTGATTGTGTCATTGACAGAGTTCTTCAATCACTGCCACCAAGCTACAAAGGCTTCATGATGAACTATAATATGCAAGGGATGAACAAAACAATTCCCGAGCTCTTCGCAATGCTTAAGGCTGCAGAGGTACAAATCAAGAAGGAGCATCAAGTGTTGATGGTTAACAAGACCACTAGTTTCAAGAAAAAGGGCAAGGGAAAGAAAGGGAACTTCAAGAAGAATGGCAAGCAAGTTGCCACTCCCGGGAAGAAACCCAAAGCTGGACCCAAGCCTGAAACTGAGTGCTTCTACTGCAAAGGGACTGGTCACTGGAAGCGGAATTGCCCCAAGTATTTGGCGGATAAGAAGGATGGCAAAGTGAACAAAGGTATATTTGATATACATGTTATTGACGTGTACCTTACTAATGCTCGTAGTAGCACTTGGGTGTTTGATACTGGTTCGGTTGCTCATATTTGTAACTCGAAACAGGAGCTACAGATTAAACGAAGATTGGCTAAGGACGAGGTGACGATGCGCGTCGGGAATGGTTCCAAGGTCGATGTGATCGCCGTCGACACGCTACCTCTACATCTACCTTCGGGATTAGTTTTAGACCTGAATCATTGTTATTTGGTGCCAGCGTTGAGCATGAACATTATATCTGGATCTTGTTTAGTGCGAGACGGTTATTCATTTAAATCAGAGAATAATGGTTGTTCTATTTATATGAGTAATATCTTTTATGGTCATGCACCCTTGAAGAGTTGTCTATTTTTGTTGAATCTTGATTGTAGTGATACACATATTCATAATATTGATGCCAAAAGATGCAAAGTTGATAATGATAGTGCAACATATTTGTGGCACTGCCGTTTAGGTCATATTGGTGTAAAGCGCATGAAGAAACTCCTTGCACATGGGCTTTTGGAATCACTTGATTATGAATCATTTGATACTTGCGAACCATGCCTCATGGGCAAGATGACTAAAACTCCGTTCTCCAGAACAATGGAGAAAGCTAATGACTTATTGGAAATAATACATACCGATGTATGCGGTCCGATGAGTGTTGAGGCATGCGACGGGTATCGTTATTTTCTGACCTTCAAAGATGATTTGAGCAGATATGGGTATATCTACTTAATGAAACACAAGTCTGAAACATTTGAAAAGTTCAAAGAATTTCAGAGTGAAGTGGAGAATCATTGTAACAAGAAAATAAAGTTTCTGCGATCTGATCGCGGAGGCGAATATTTGAGTTACGAGTTTGGCCTTCATTTAAAACAATGTGGAATAGTTTCACAACTCACGCCACCTGGAACACCACAGCGTAATGGTGTGTCTGAACGTCGTAACCATACTTTATTATATATGGTGCGATCTATGATGTCTCTTACCGATTTACCACTATTGTTTCGGGGTTATGCATTAGAGACTGCTGCATTCACGTTAAATAGGGCACCGTCTAAATCCGTTGAGACGACACCGTATGAACTATGGTTTGGCAAGAAACCTAAGCTGTCGTTTCTTAAAGTTTAGGGTTGCGACACTTATGTCAAAAGGCTTCAGCCTGATAAGCTCGAACCCAAATCGGAGAAGTGCGTCTTCATAGGATACCCTAAGGAAACAATTGGGTACACCTTCTACCACAGATCCGAAGGCAAGATCTTTGTTGCCAAGAATGGAACCTTTCTAGAGAAGGAGTTTCTCTCGAAAGAAGTGAGTGGGAGGAAAGTAGAACTTGATGAGGTAATTGTACCTTCTCTCGAATTGGAAAGTAGTTCATCAGAGAAAACCGTTCCCGTGATGCCTACGCCAACTAGAGAGGAAGCTAATGATGATGATCATGAAACTTCGGATCAAGTTACTACAGAACCTCGTAGGTCAACCAGAACACGATCCGCACCAGAGTGGTACGGGAATCCTGTACTGGAAGTCATGTTACTAGACCATGGCGAACCTACGAACTATGAAGAAGCTATCATGAGCCCAGATTCCGACAAATGGCTTGAGGCCATGAAATCTGTGATAGGATCCATGTATGAGAACAAAGTGTGGACTTTGGTGGATTTGCCCGATGATCGGCAAGCCATAGAAAACAAATGGATCTTCAAGAAGAAGACTGACGCTGATGGTAATGTTACTATCTATAAAGCTCGACTTGTAGCAAAAGGTTTTTGACAAGTTCAAGGGGTTGACTACGATGAGACTTTCTCACCCGTAGCGATGCTTAAGTCCGTTCGAATCATGTTAGCAATTGCCGCATTTTATGATTATGAAATCTGGCAAATGGACGTCAAAGCTGCATTCCTTAATGGACTCCTTAAGGAAGAATTGTATATGATGCAACCAGAAGGTTTTGTCGATCCTAAAGGTGCTAACAAAGTGTGCAAGCTCCAGCGATCCATCTATGGACTGGTGCAAGCATCTCGGAGTTGGAATATACGCTTTGATGAAGTGATCAAAGCATATGGATTTATACAGACTTTCGGTGAAGCCTGTATTTACAAGAAAGTGAGTGGGAGCTCTATAGCATTTCTGATCTTATATGTGGATGACATATTGTTGATTGGAAATGATGTAGAATTTCTGGATAGCATAAAAGGATACTTGAATAAGAATTTTTCAATGAAAGACCTCGGTGAAGCTGCTTATATATTGGGCATAAAGATCTATAGGGATAGATCGAGACGCTTAATAGGACTTTCACAAAGCACATACCTTGATAAAGTTTTGAAGAAGTTCAAAATGGATCAGTCAAAGAAAGGGTTCTTGCTTGTGTTGCAAGGTGTGAAGTTGAGTAAGACTCAATGCCCGACCACTGCAGAAGATAGAGAGAAAATGAAAGTCATTCCCTATGCTTCAGCCATAGGTTCTATCATGTATGCTATGTTGTGTACTAGACCTGATGTGTGCCTTGCCATAAGTCTGGCAGGGAGGTACCAAAGTAATCCAGGAGTGGATCACTGGACAGTGGTCAAGAACATCCTGAAGTACCTGAAAAGGACCAAGGATATGTTTCTTGTTTATGGAGGTGATAAAGAGCTTGTCGTAAATGGTTACGTCGATGCTAGCTTTAACACTGATCCGGATGACTCCAAGTCACAAACCGGATACGTATTTATATTGAATGGTGGAGCTGTCAGTTGGTGCAGTTCCAAGCAGAGTGTCGTGGCGGGATCTACGTGTGAAGCGGAGTACATAGCTGCTTCAGAAGCAGCAAATGAAGGAGTTCATATCCGATCTAGGTGTAATACCTAGTGCGTCGGATCCAATGAAAATCTTTTGTGACAACACTGGAGCAATTGCCTTTTTGAAGGAATCCAGGTTTCACAAGAGAACCAAACACATCAAGAGACGCTTCAACTCCATTCGTGAACAAGTCAAGGATGGAGACATAGAAATTTGCAAGATACATACATATCTGAATGTAGCAGACCCGTTGACTAAGCCTCTTCCACGAGCAAAACATGATCAGCACCAAGACTCCATGGGTGTTAGAAACATTACAATGTAATCTAGATTATTGACTCTAGTGCAAGTGGGAGACTGAAGGAAATATGCCCTAGAGGCAATAATAAAGTTGTTATTTTATATTTCCTTATTCATGATAAAGGTTTATTATTCATGCTAGAATTGTATTTGATCGGAAACCATAATACATGTGTGAATACATAGACAAAACACCATGTCCCTAGTAAGCCTCTACTAGACTAGCTCGTTGATCAAAGATGGTTAAGGTTTCCTGACCATGGACATGAGTTGTCATTTGATAACGGGATCACATCATTAGGAGAATGATGTGATGGACAAGACCCATCCGTCAGCTTAGCATAATGATCGTTCAGTTTTATTGCTATTGCTTTCTTCATGTCAAATACATATTCCTTCGACTATGAGCTTATGCAACTCCCGGATACCGGAGGAGTGCCTTGTGTGCTACCAAACGTCACAACATAACTGGGTGATTATAAAGATGCTCTATAGGTATCTCCGAAGGTATTTGTTGAGTTAGCATAGATCAAGATTAGGATTTGTCACTCCGAGTTTCGGAGAGGTATCTCTGGGCCCTCTCGGTAATACACATCATAAGCTTGCAAGAAAAAAACTAAGGAGTTGGTCATGAGGTGATGTATTACGGAACGAGTATAGAGACTCGCCGGTAACGAGATTGAACTAGGTATGAAGATACCGACAATCGAATCTCGGGCAAGTAACATACCGATGGACAAAGGGAATTACGTATGTTGTCATAACGGTTCGACCGATAAAGATCTTCGTAGAATATGTAGGAGCCAATATGAGCATCCAGGTTCCGCTATTGGTTATTGACAAGAGAGGTGTCTCAGTCATGTCTACATAGTTCTCGAACCCGTAGGGTCCGCACGCTTAATGTTCGTTGACGATATAGTATTATATGAGTTATGTGATTTGGTGACCGAATGTTGTTCGGAGTCCCGGATGAGATCACGGACATGACGATGAGTCTCGAAATGGTCGAGAGGTAAAATTCATATATAGGACGATGGTATTCGGACACCGGAAGTGTTTCGGGGGTCACCGGGTATTTATCGGGTCACCGGAAGGGGTTCCGGGCACCCCCGGCAAAAGATATGGGCCTTATGGGCCAAGAGGGGAAACACACCAGCCACAAGGGGCTGGTGTGCCCCCCATATGGGCCGGCCAAGGTGGAGAAGGAAAGGGGAAGGAGGAAAGGAAAGAAAGGGAATAGGATCCCCCCTTCCTTCCACCTCCCCCCCTTTCCTTCCCCCTCCGACAAATAAGACAGGGGGGCGCGCCACTTGGGAGGACCCCAAGTAGGATCCGGCCTACTTGGGGCGCCCTCCTGGCTGCTCCCTCCACCCCTCCACCTATATATATGTGGGAGGGGGCGCCTAGCACACCCAGACAATTGTTTAGCCGTGTGCGGCGCCCCCCTCCACCGTTTACACCCCCGGTCATATTTTCGTAGTGCTTAGGCGAAGCCCTGCGGAGATCACTTCACCATCACCATCACCACGCTGTCGTGCTGACTGAAATCATCTACTACCTCAACATCTTGCTGGATCAAGAAGGCGAGGTACGTCACCGAGGGAACGTGTGCAGAACGCGGAGGTGCCGTACGTTCTGTACTTGATCGGTTGGAGCGTGAAGAAGTTAGACTACATCAACCGCGTTGTTAAACGCTTTCGTTTATGGTCTACAAGGGTACGTAGACACACTCTCCCCCTCGTTGCTATGCATCTCCATGGATAGATCATTGCGTGTGCGTAGATTTTTTTTTGTTTTCCATGCAACGATTCCCAACAGTGGCATCATGAGCCAGGTCTATGCATAGATGATATGCATGAGTAGAACACAAAGAGTTGTGGGCGGTGATAGTCATACTGCTTACCACCAACGTCTTATTTTGATTCAGTGGTATTGTGGGATGAAGCGGCCCGGACCAACCTTACATGTCCACGTACATGAGACCGGTTCCACCGATAGACATGCAAGTAGTTTTGCATAAAGGTGGCTGGCGGGTGTCTGTTTCTCCTACTTTAGTTGAATCGAATTTGACTACGGCCGGTCCTTGAAGAAGGTTAAAACAGCAAACTTGACGAATCACCGTTGTGGTTTTGCCGTAGGTAAGAACGGTTCTTGCTAGAAGCCCGTAGCAGCCACGTAAAACTTGCAACAACAAAGTCGAGGACGTCTAACTTGTTTTTGCAGGGCATGTTGTGATGTGATATGGTCAAGACATGATGTGATATACGTTGTTGTATGAGATGATATGGTTAAGCGTGCGGTCCCTACGGGTTCGAGAATGATGTAGACATGACTTAGACGCTTCTCCGGTCAATAACCAATAGCGGGACCTGGATGCCCATATTGGTTCCTATATATTCTACGAAGATCTTTATCGGTCGAACCTTTATGACAACATATGTAGTTCCCTTTGTCCGTCTGTATGTTACTTGCCCGAGATTCGATCGTCGGTATCTCCATACCTAGTTCAATCTCGTTACCAGCAAGTCTCTTTACTCGTTTCGTAATACATCATCTTGTAACTAACTCCTTAGTCACTTTGATTGCAAGCTTCTTGTGATGTTGTATTACCAAGAGGGCCCAGATATACCTTTCCATCATACAGAATGACAAATCCCAATCTCGATCCATGCCAACTCAACAGACACCTTCAGAGATACCTGTAGAGCACCTTTATGATCACCCAGTTATGAAGTGACATTTGATACACACAAGGCATTCCTCTGGAGTCTGGGAGTTGCATGATCTCATGGTCAAAGGAACATGTATTTGACATTACGAAAGCAGTAGCAATAAACTAAACGATCATATGCTATGCTAACAAATGGGTCTTGTCCATGACATCATTCTCCTAATGACGTGATCCCGTTATCAAATGACAACTCATGTCTATGGTCAGGAAACCTTAACCATCTTTTGATCAACAAGCTAGTCTAGTAGAGGCTTACTAGGGACTTGGTATTTGTTTATGTATTCACACATGTATTTAAGTTTCCGATCAATACAATTATAGCATGAATAATAAACTTTTATCATGATTAAGCAAATATAATAATAACCACTTTATTATTGCCTCTAGGGCATATTTCCAACACAATCTTCATCAAAATCTTCACCAGCACCATCTCCACTCAAACCCTAGTTCATCTCTTGTATTCAATCTTTGTCTCAAAACCTCAGATTGGTGCCTGTGGTTGCTAGTAGTGTTGATTACTCTTCCTAGTTGATGCTAGTTGGTTTTTTTGGTGGAAGATCATATGTTCCGATCCTTAATGATATTCAATACCCCTCTGATCTTGAACATGAGCATGCTTTGTGAGTAGTTACGTTTGTTCCTGAGGACATGGGAGAAGTCTTGTTATTAGTAATCATGTGAATTTGGTATTCGTTCGATATTTTGATGAGATGTATGTTGTCTTTCCTCTAGTGGTGTTATGTGAGCGTCGACTACATGACACTTCACCATGATTTGGGCCTAGGGGAAGGCATTGGGAAGTAATAAGTAGATGATGGGTTGCTAGAGTGACAGAAGCTTAAACCCTAGTTTATGTGTTGCTTCGTAAGGGGCTGATTTGGATCCACATGTTTCATGCTATGGTTAGATTTATCTTAATTCCTCTTTTCGTAGTTGCGGATGCTTGCAAGAGGGGTTAATCATAGGTGGGATTCTTGTCCAAGTAAGGACAACACCCAAGCACCGGTCCACCCACATATCAAATTATCACAGTAACGAACGCGAATCATCTGAGCATGATGAAAACTAGCTTGACAATAATCCCCATGTGTCCTCAGGAGCGCTTTGCTTTATATAAGAGTTTGTCTAGGCTTATCCTTTACTACAAAAAGGATTGGGCCACCTTGCTGCACCTTTGTTACACTTGTTACTTGTTACCCATTATGAATTATCTTACTACCAAACTATCTGTTATCGATAATTTTAGTGCCTGCAGAAAATACCTTGTTGAAAACCGCTTGTCATTTACTTCTGCTCCTCGTTGGGTTCGACACTCTTACTTATCGAAAGGACTACGATTGATCCCCTATACTTGTGGATCATCAAGACTCTTTTCTGGCGCCGTTGCCGGGGAGTGAAGCGCCTTTGGTGAGTGGAATTTTGTAAGGAAACATTTATATTACGTGCTGAAATTTATTGTCACTTGTCACTATGGAAAATAATCCTTTGAGGGGCTTGTTCGGGGTATCTTCACCTCGACCGGAAGAACAAAGAGTTGCTCATCAACCTACTGCACCTACTGAAAATATTTATTATGAAATTCCTTCGGGTATGATAGAGAAACTGCTAGCTAATCCTTATGTAGGAGATGGAACACTACATCCTGATATGCATCTAATCTATCACTACTAGGAAAAAGTTTATACACAGAGACTTATCAGTAGCGCTTGTTAAAACAAAGCGCTACTGCTACTTAACAGTAGCGCGGGACAAAGCAGCACGCTATTGCTACACAAATAGAAGTAGCGCGTCCCTCATAAAACGCGCTACTACTATGACTGTTCTAACCGTTGCTGCCAGGCTTGGTATAGTAGTAGCGCCCTTCTAGAAACAGTGCTACTGCTGACAAAATAGTAGAAGCGCATTTTAAGGCAACAGTGCTGCAACTAACAAAAGGAAAAGAAAAGAAAAAAAGGAAAGGAAAAAAGAATAGGAAAATTAAAGAAAAAGAAAAAGAAAAAATGAAAGCAATAGCAGCAGCGTGTTTTCACGAAAGCGCTATAGCTACTTTAGCTATAGCGCGTTTTCACCAACAAGCGCTATAGCTAACTTATCTATAGCAGCAGCGCGTTCCTTCAAAAAGCGCTATAGATAAGTAGCTATAGCGCTTGTTGGGTAAAAGCGCTACTACTAAGTTTGACTTGCCCCTGCGCGGGCGTCCCTCCTTCCCCCAATTCCCCATTCTTCTCGCATCTCCCCAACCTCTCCCTCGCCGCCCCTGCTCCCTCGTCACCCTGCCTCCGTCGCCGTCACCGGAGCCGCCACCGGAGCCGCGCGCCCCCGGAGCCACCCTCATCCGCTCCTCGCCGCCCCTGCCTCCCTCGCCGTCACCCGAGCCGCCGTAGACGCCACCGGAGCCACCCTCGACGCCCTCCGCGCCACCGTCTCCCCTGAGCACCTCCCAGCAACTGTTCCCCCGAGCCACCCTCAACGCCCTCCTCTCTGTAAGCCCCACCCCTCCTCTCTAGGTTAATTAACTTAGGTGAATTTAGTTATGAACCCTTGGAATTAGCTAGGTTAAGTACGTTAACTAGGTAGGTTAAGTAACTAAGTGAACTAGCTAGGTTAATTTGGTTAACTAACTAGGTTAATTTGGTTAACTAACTAGGTTAACTAACTAAGTTAACTAGCTAGGTTCATTAGGTTCATTAGGTTAACTAGCTAGGTAAACTAGGTTGGCTAGGTTAGAGAAAAAAATTAGTTTAGAGCAAAAATTTAGTTAGGGCAGTAGGGTTTAACTAGGGCAGTAGGGTTTAGAGCAAAAATTTAGTTAGGGCAGTAGGGTTTAATTATGGTTTTTGTTTTCATAGTTGTTTTTTTAGAAGAAGAAAATGTTGCAGCAGTGCTGCTTGTAGTATATATAGTGGTACTAGTAGATGTTAATTAGGTTAGGGCAGTAGTGGTACTAGTAGATGTTAATTAGATGTTTGCTCATGTTTGAAGTGGTCATGTTATATGCAAATTCCTCAATAGTGTTTGCTCATATTTATCTACTGTTGTAGTTGCTCATGTACATGTTCTTAAGTGGTCCTGTTATATGCAACATTGAAGTGGCTCGATTGTGCCCAAATGGCCTTTTGTTGTTTCCAGGGAATGAAGCCGAGTGGCCTATGTTTTGCCGGAATGTTGATTCATTTCCGTTCCGCCAAATTTCAGGTGCTCGATTTGTCCATTTTTTAGCAAAGGTCATGCCAAATTTTTCCGTGAATTTCGGCATGACTTGTGCTACAAACTAGGACATATCGAGTGCTCGGGATTTGCCGCACCGGGAATGAATCAACGTTCCTGCAAAACATAGGCCTTTTTTAATGTCATTATTCATTTTATTAGGTCTAGAATTAATTTACTAGATTTAATCGTAGGAAACATGGCTAGCAACGATGAAGGACAGAGTTCTGGTGATTGCAATGTCTACGAGACGGCATACGCTTATTTGAACCTTCTCGACGAGCAACGGTTGTTGTAGGGCCCACCTGTCACATCCGAGACTGAGACCGACATCGAGACTGGCACTGAGACCCAGACCGGCACCGAGACTGGTGAAGCCGGTATAGAACCGAAACCGAAGAGGATACGACGCCCAAACTAGCTTATCACTACTAGACCGGTGGTCACGGAGGTGGACTCCGGCAATTTTGAGCCAAAATTGCCTGCGGAAGCGCGCGCGTGCTACGGCAATCAAATAGGCTGCATCCTACAGACAACCGCCACTATCAATGATGAGAAACTAAAGAAGATACCAGATATGGAGCAATCCCTCCTAAGGAAGCTGCACCAGTTATTCTTGTTCCCGGGCCGGGATGAAATCAAATATACTGATCCAGATAAAGACCCGGCAATGAAGAAGATAAATAGACGCACCATGGGCAAGTTTAGCGACGCGTTGTCCACCTGGAAAGTAAGGGTGAAAGCAAGAATCATCGACAAAAAGGAACCCTACTCCGAGATTGTAAAGGATAATCCGACAATTACGGAAGAGCAGTTTGAAATATTCAAGGCAGCTTGCGTTGTCGAAGCTGCCAAAGAATAGTCGGAGTACATGAAGGGGCTTCAAGAGAGGAACAAGGGGTGCCACCACCTCAGAAGCCGTGGTTACGCGGGGAAGAGGTCCATATGGGCCAAGGAGGACGCGTAACACGAAAGTTTGGGCATCCCAGACCCCTTGGCGGAGTTCACCGTCCCGCAGGAGCGTGACATCATCAGGGCCCGGTACCATTGGGACCGAATCAACAAGGTTTTCGATACAGACACGGTCACGAAGGAGTTCATAAGACTGCTGGTAATTATTAATTTACCCCCTAATTTTAGCTTCTGATCAATTCAACTGCACTTTTAGGCACATTTGTAAACGGTCCATGTTCCTTTTGAAGAAAGAGCAGCACAGGATTGCGGCCGAAAGCGACTCGCCGTCTGAGGCATTGGTGAGGCCCAAGTGGGACACCCCATTCAACCGAGCCTTGAACATATTGAAAGGACCCCCGGTGGACACTCAGCCATCGTATGGACGCATGCACGGCGTCGGAGACGACACCACGTGGAAGAAGTACTACCGTGAGACCACGGAGGAGAGAAAGGAAAGATGGAGGTTAAATGAAGAAAACATCAACACGAAGGTTGAGATTGCGGTTGATAAGAAATCAGCTGAGACAGTCAAAGCAGCGGCAGCTGCCGCAAAAGAGGAGATTGCAGCTTCGTATAGTGTCTTGGTTCCGGCTATCGTCAGTTAGACCAAGCAAAATCCAAATAAGGATGTAGCGGACTTTCCCCTTTCCAACTTCTTGGGGAGCAGCTCGACTAGCGTTGCACCAGCACCTGCTCCCGCACCTGATCCTGCACCGGCTCCCGCACCTGCTCCCGCACCTGCTCATAGTAGCCCGTCCTCCGTCTCGGACGTGCTCGGTGGTGCTTCGTCTTTGGCTGAGCTCGACGCCCTCACGGTGCCTGTCACACTGGCCCTCTTCAATATATGTATAATCTCCCATTTCCATTGCCTTTCGGATGTCTCACGTTGCAGACATGTCTTTGCAGGCCGACGTAACCCCGGGCACCATACTGTACACCATCAGCGGCCAGAAGGTGGACGTGGGGAAGGCGACGATAGTGAAGCCGAAGGAACAATTATTCCACAGCCGGCCGATCCCCCCTGACGTCTTCAAGGTTTCCGTGGCCAGTGTCGAACCGGGCCACGAGAATTTGGCTCCTCCGGTAGCACTAGGGGGAGACGACGACGAGACCCCACGGCGGCTTGGCGATTGCAAGCGTTGGGTCCTGTTGTGGCCGAAGAGTCTGCTTCATCTGGAGGCGGTCGGGAGCACACCCACGACCAAGCAGCCTCAGCAAGGTATGAACACTAACACCCCACCTACCCAATTAGCGTCGCCTGTCATGCCGGGTGAGGAAGAGGCTCCATTAGTGGCTGATGACGTCGTCGCCGTCGAAGAAGCAATGCATGATGCCATCGACGAGGATGACGATGACCCTCTACAGTATCTCAATATCGGCGCCTCTAACGACGGAGGATTGATGGCTCAGCAGTATGAGTAGTCAGGGTTTGAGCGTGATGAGTTGGTGCCTGAATTGCCGGAGGATGAATGTATTATAGGCTCACTTCCAGTAGCAAAGAAGCATAGGAAGAGACCGAGGAAAGGCAACAAAGCTGCTTCTATGATCCAGCCGCCTCAGCAGCCTCGGGTTCAAGGCCGTATACCTATCCCCGGTGTGGCAAAATGTCATATCCCTGGTGATCCGATCCTACCTAAGACAGCGGTAGATGCCATATACGGCGATCTAAGGAGACTTCATGACGATGTGCTGCGGAGAGAGAAAAGCCTGATCGCCTCGAAAAATTCAGGATACCCGCTCTACGTGGTTAACATGCCACAGCAAAGGTTGTACGTCGACACATTCCCCGCGGAAAAGTTCTTCCTTCGATTCGATTACATCTTCGACATGTTTCACTTGAAAAAGCTGGATTTTACGTTTGTCCGCCTTTTTGCCTTGCACATGAACCACATCATCAGGATTGAGCAGATACCTTATATCTGTGTCGCTGACCCGTACTTCATGCACGAGGGCTTCTTGGCAGTCTGCCCAAAGCACTGTGAATACGCGAGTAACTACATCGCCGATTTCATGGTCGGCAATAAGGACAAGGAGACGATTCTCGTGCCTTATCATCCCATGTAAGTCATCTGCAGATATCTTTCCTTCAATTTCAATCATTCATTTGCACACGTGGAGGCTAATTTGAGGTGTACTTATTTTGCGCAGCGACGGGCGTGCCGTCCTCATCATCCTTTACCCCCGATTCTCCCACGCTCTTTACTTGGAATCGTCGAAGAACATGAAGAAAAAGGATTACACCCGCATCAAGTCTATTTTCGACAGTGCTATCTTTAGCTACGGCCTACGGGGTGGAGAGATCAAGACCAGGAAGACAAGGAACCGCGCGCCCGCCTTCGGCCATAAGACCGACTTCTGCTGCATCAAGCAACCGAGTGGTACTCTTAGTGATGGATGCTATGTCCTCCACCACATGCTGGAGTACAGACGGGATCAGCAGAACCTTCGCATGTCACCTAGATCCGGTGATGCCCATATTCTGCAATGGGCAAAGAACCTAGGAGATATTCCGGATCATTGACTTCGAGCTGAGTTCTATCACATCCAGCGTGAACTTGCCCAAATCATCATGAAGGAGGTCGTCAAAAAAACAGGGATGTTCTACGAAGAAGGGCAAATGTCGTGGGAAGACGTCCGAACACGCGTATCGGCTCAGCGTCTTGACCTGAAGCCTTTCACTGCGCTCGGGGACTATCTCCCTGACTTGGATGGATGGCACGACATGTTGGAGTGATTGACGATATATGACAAAGTGTCCGTTCAGTCCATACTTTCTCTATGATGAAACTTTGAGTTATGCACGACGAAACTTTATTTGTGATGTAATTAAACCGTCCTCCTCAACTAGCGAAGATCACTCTAGTTAGGGCATTTTGGGTACGATGAACTTTGTTATTTATGCTTATGAGATGTTGCTTCTATTTTTGCCAAGTCTGTCTCTTTCTGTTGCTCAACTATATATGTTGCATATTATCTACTCTTGTGACGATGCAGGTACATAGATCATCGATGGTGAAGAAGTGCTATGCCAGGAGTATAGGACTAGTGGCCAGAGTGTCAGGCCCAGGTGTACCGGTTTCCGAGCGACAGCCAGAGAGGGTTAGATAGCAGAGCCGAAGCAGAAAGTAGTTAGTTTAGGTTCACGCTAGTGTGAGAGAGGGATACGAACCGGTGCCTCAAGAAGTACTACATTATGTATGATGAGACATGCCATGTAACTTGTATAGCTATATCATGATTATGATGTGACGACATGATTTGTGTTGGATGATATGATGAGACTATTATGTGTATGATATGATGAGCATATTGCCAGTTTATGATATGATTAGAATACTGTAAAAAAATCTGTACAAAAACATCGCAAATACGTAGCAAAAAAAAGATATGTGAAAATATAGTAGTAGCGCTCTTTAGCGCTGAACTGGAAAACGCTACTGCTCAGCCACTTAGCAGTAGCGCTGGTATGGCCAGCGCTACTGCTAAGTAGCTATAGCAGTAGCGTGGGCAGAAGTGCATTACTGCTAAATGTTAGCTATAGCGCCGTATTAGTAGCGCGCCCCACGCTACTGACAGCCCTTAGACCCGCGCTACTGCTAGGCTTTTCCCTAGTAGTGTATGTGGATGAAGTCTGTGGATTATTTAAGCTTGCAGGATTGCCTAGAGATGAAGTCAAGAAGAAGGTGTTCCCTTTATCTTTGAACGGAAAGGCATTGACATGGTATAGGCTATGTGATGATATTGGAGCTTGGAATTACAACCGATTGAAATTGGAGTTTCATCAGAAGTTTTATCCTATGCGTCTGGTTCGTCGTGATCGGAATTATATATATAATTTTTTGCCTCGTGAAGGAGAAACTATCACTCAAGCTTGGGGGAGTCTTAAGTCAATGTTATATTCATGCCCTGATACGTCTCCAACGTATCTATAATTTTTTATTGTTCCATGCTGTTATATTATCATTCTTGGATGTTTTATATTCATTTTATAGCAAATTTACATCATTTTTTTGGGACTAACCTATTGACATAGTGCCCAGTGCTAGTTGCTATTTTTTGCTTGTTTTTTACTTCGCAGAATATCAGTACTAAACGAAGTCCAAATGCCACGAAACTTTTTGGAGATTATTTTCTGCCCAGAAGACAACTTGGGAGCCAAGGAAGTGCCAGAGGGGAGGCCCGTGGGACCCACAACCCACCTGGGCGCGCCAGAGGCCCCTGGCACGCCCTGATGGGTAATGGGGCCAACGGAGGTCCTTTCCACCGCCTCTCAGCTCTATAAAATACCGAAATATTCCAGAAACCCTAGGGGAGTCGACGAAACACAATTCCAGCCGCCGCAAGTTCCAGAACCATGAGATCCAATCTAGAGCCCTATTTCGGCACCTTGTCGGAGGGGAACACGATCACAGAGGGGTTCATCATCCTCATTGGTGCTCCTCTGATGATGCGTGAGTAGTTTACCACAGACCTACGGGTCCGTAGGCAGTAGCTAGATGGCTTCTTCTCTCCTTTTGATTCTCCGATGAATTGCGAGTTTATGATCAGTTCTATCTATGAATATTATTTGAGTCTTCTTTGATCTCTTATATGCATGATTGTTATAGCCTCGTATTTCTTCTCCAAAACTTTGGTTTGGTTTGGCCAACTAGATTGATTTTTCTTGCAATGGGAAGAGGTGCTTTGCTATGGGTTCGATCTTGCGGTGTCCTCACCCAGTGACAGAAGGGGTAGCAAGGCACGCATGTATCATTTCCATTAAGGATAAAATGATGGGGTCTATTCCTACATGAATAGATCTTGTCTACATCATGTCATTGTTCTTATTGCATTACTCCATTTTTCCATGAACTTAATACACTAGATGCATGCTGGATAGCGGTTGATGTGTGGAGTAATAGTAGTAGATGCAGGAAGGAGTGGGTCTACTAATCTTGGACGTGATGCTTATATACATGATCATTGCCTTGGATATCGTCATAATTATTTTCTTTTTTATCAATTGCCCAATAGTAATTTGTTTACCCACCGTATGCTATTTTCTCGAGAGAAGCCACTAATGAAATCTACGGCACCCGGGTCTATCTTTTATCATATTGTTTTCAGATCTATTATTCCAAAAACACAAAAATACCTTGCTGCACTTTTTCTTTCTTTATTTTATTTTGTGTTTTCACTAGATTTATTTATCCAATCTCATACAATTTTATCTATGTTAATACCGGGGAGGGATTGACAACCCCTCTTACGCGTTGGGTTGCAAGTATTTGTTATTTGTGTGCAGGTACCGTTTACATAGTGTTGCTGGGTTCTCCTACTGGATTGATAACCTTGGTTTCATAACTAAGGGAAATACTTATCGTTGCTGTGCTACATCATCCTCTCCTCTTCAGGGAAATACCAACGCAGATAGAAGCAATCAAGAATAATTTCTGGCGCCATTGCCGGGGAGACATCATCAACATCTATCAGGTTCCTAATCACAAATATCATCTCCTTGCAATTTACATTATTTGTCATTTGCCTCTTGTTTTCACCTCCCCACTTCACAAAAATATTTGCCTTCTTTTTCCTTCGCTTTTTTCTCGTTTGATCTTTTTCTTTGCTTGTAATCTTGTTTGCGTAGTTGCGATATCTCAAGAAAATACCAAGTTGTGTGATTTTTTCAATACCAATAATAATGATTTTATTAGTACTCTGATTGCTCCTCCCGCCACTAGTGCGGCGTCTTACGATATTAATGCCGCTTTGTCGAATCTTGTTATGAAAGAGCAATTTTTCGGTACTCCTAATGAGGATGCCAGGTCCCATCTAAACACTTTCGTAGAATTGTGTGACATGCAAACGAAAAAAGATGTGGACAATGATATTGTGAAATTAAAATTGTTTCCTTTCTCTTTGCGAGATCGTATAAAAATTTGGTTTTCTTCTATATCTCGCAATAGTATCGATTGTTGCGATAAGTGCAAAGATGCTTTTATTACTAAGTATTTTCCGCCCGCAAAAATTATTTCCCTTAGAAATCAAATTATGAATTTTAAGCAACTTGAGCATGAACATGTTGCACAATCTTGGGAAAGAATGAAATTGATGTTAAGAAATTGTCCTACTCATGGTTTAAATCTTTGGATGATTATACAAAAAAATTATGTGGGATTGAATTTTGTTTCTAGAAATCTTTTAGATTCTGCCACGGGCGGTACTTTTATGGAGATTACTTTGGGTGAAGCTACTAAATTGCTAGATAGTATCATGGCAAATTATTCACAATGGCATGCCGAAAGAGCACATACTAGTAAAAAAGTTAACCCGGTTGAAGAAATTAGTACTTTGAGTGAAAAAGTTGATGCTCTTATGAAATTGGTTGCTAGTAAAAATGCTCCTATTGATCTTAATGATGTGCCTTTGTCTACTTTGCTTGAGCAAAATAGTGATCCCATAGGTGTGAATTTTGTCTCGCGAAACAATTTTAATAACAATGCTTATAGAGGTAATTTTAATCCTAGGCCTTTTCCTGGAAATTCCTCTAATAATTATGGCAATTCCTATGGTAATTCTTCTTACAATAATAACAAGAACCCCTCTGATCTTGAGATTAATATTAAAAAAAATTATCAATGCTCAAAAAGTTTTTAATACTACGATAGAAGAAAAATTGAGTAAACTTGAAGATATGTCTAGAAGCATTGATAGAATTTCACACGATGTAGAAAATCTCAAGATTAAATTATTTTCCACCTAAATTGATGTCAATGAATCAATTAAAGCTTTATATGTTTCCATGGATGAAAGTAGAAAAAGAACCGCTATGCTTAGACCTAAAAGAGAATTTTTAGAAAGAGCGTTTTCTACCGATTGCTTTCATAGTAATGATGAAGATCTTAAAATGATTGGTGTTTCTTCTATTGATTCCTTCTTTAGTAATATTAAACTTGATGATAATGGGACTGAAGAAGAGTCAATTTTAGTTAGATGGCGTCCCCATGATTCGGAGGGTGAAAATCTTGTTGAAAAATTTGACAAAAGTGGGTTTGGAGAGGTCAAAACTTTAACTAGTGATGTGCCCACTCTTTTGGATCATAAAGATTTTAATTATGATAATTGCACTTTGATTTTATGTATTTCTTTGTTGCAATCCATGATAAATTCACCCAATGCCTATGAACAATATAAAGCTTTTACTAAACATATTGTAGAAGCGATGATGAAAGCTTTAGAAGAAAAGTTGGAATTAGAGATTTCAATTCCTAGAAAATTATATAATGAATGGGAACCTATAATTAAATTCAAGATAAAAAATTATGAGTGCTTTGCTTTGTGTGATTTAGGTGCTACTGTTTCCACAATTCCAAAATCTCTAGGTGATGTGCTTGGTCTTACCAATATTGAAGAATGTTCTCTTAATTTACACTTGGCAGATTCTACTATTAAAAAACCTTTGGGAAGGATAAATGATGTTCTTATTCTTGCAAATAGTAACTATGTTCCCATAGATTTTATTTTTCTTGATATTGATTGCAATCCGTCTTGTCCCATCATACTTGGTAGACCATTTTTACGAACTATAGGTGTCGTGATCGATATGAAAGAAGGTAATATTAAGTTTCAATTTCCACTAAGAAGGGGTATGGAACACTTCCCTAGAACAAGAATTAAGCCACCATATGAATCAATCATGAGGGAAACCTATGGGGCAAAAACAAAAGATGACAATACTGGAATCTATGCATTATGCCTAGCTAGGGGCATAAAACAATAGCGCTTGTTGGGAGGCAACCCAATGAATAAAATATATGTTTTCTCTTTTTTTTTCTGTTTTTGTGTGTTCACACAATTATGCCTCTGTTATGATTGTGTTTTTATGTTTTAATTAGTGTTTGTGCCAAGTTAAGCCTTTGGGATAGCTTTGTGTGATAGTTGATTTGATCCTGTTGAAAAACAGAAACTTTTGCGTCCAGTAGCAGAATTGTTAAAATTCACAGAAGCGAAGAAAAATTCTGAATTTTTTACACAAGATTGATATACAAATTGTCTCTGCTGTCCTAATGTTTCAGAGTTTTTGGATTACGGAAGTATGAGTAAATTTTGAGTCTTTACAGACTCTTCTGTTTTTGATAGATTCTGTTTTCGTTGCATTGTGTGCTTATTTTGATGAATCTATGGATTGTATCGGGGGGTATAAGCCATGGTAAAGTTAGAATACAATAGGAATAATTTAATAACAAAATATGAATGGGTTTTCAATAGTACTTAAAGCAAAGATTTGTTTTCTTATACTAACGGATCTCATGAAGGTTTTGTTAAGTTTTGTGTGATTGATGTTTTCTTGTTTTGGGTGAGATCTCGATGGATGAAGGAATAAGGAGTGAAAAGAGCCTATGCTTGGGGATGCCCATGGCACCCCAAGGTAATATTCAAGGAGAACCAAGCAACTAAGCTTGGGGATGCCCCGGAAGGCATCCCCTCTTTCTTCTAACAACCATCAGTAATTTTACTTGGAGCTATATTTTTATTCGTTACATATCATGAGTTTTGCTTGGAGTGTCTTGTATTATATGAGTATTTGCTTGTTTTGATTTTTAGTTTGTCGCAATTATCCTTGCTGGACACACCTATTTGAGAAAGCCATTATGATGCTATGATTTGTTAGAATTGCTCTATGTGCTTGAGTTAAATTTTTTGAGCTATGGAATTGCTCTTGTGCTTCACTTATACTCTCCCGTCCGAAAAGTTAGTGCTAGATACATCCATTTGAGGAACAAGCTTGGGACAAGCTTTTTTGGACGGAGGCAGTATCTTTTTTAGCACGGTGGTGCTTTAATTTTTGAAGAAATGCTCTCTTGCTTCACTTAGATTAATTTGAGAGTTAGTAATTGTTTGAAGAAATTCTCTCGTGCTTCACTTATATTATTTTGAGAGAAGAAAAAATTATTTATGCTCATGTTCTTCACTTAAATTATTTGAGATCTTGTTAAAAGCAACGGCAATATATTAAATCTAGTACCAAAGTGATAGATATCCAAGAGGGGTATAATAAAAACTTTCATGAAAGATCATTGGACAAAATAAACTTGATTCTTTGTAATAGTTTTGAGATATGATGATAGTAATATGTGAGTCATGTTGGTGAGTAATTATGCTTTAGTAAGAATATTGGTGTTAAGGTTTGTGATTCCCTATGCAAGCATGAAAGTCAATAGTTATGCAATGAAATTACATCCTACTTGTGGTGCATTATTCGGTGTTAGTTATGCTTAATGCTTGTTTATGAGAATTTTTTGCTTTTTGGTTGGTTGCTTCTCAATCTATTTGCTAGTCTTTCCTTGTACTAAGTGGGAATACTACTTGTGCATCCAAAATGCGGTATGCGGTATTTCCGTGCCATTCCAAGTAAATTTGTATGTGCCAAATCTAATTTAGAAAATGAATTTCCTTTTTGTGTGCCCGTAACGCTCATGAAGCGGCAGGGGGTGGCCAATATTTTTCCATGCTAGATGTGTTATTCTCAAGATGAGTGTTTATCCACTTGTCATTGCACGAGAGTGTGGCAGTAATAGGGATGCCCAGTCCCGAAATGAAAAAGAAATTTACTTTGTGATGTCAAATAATAAATTCCTTGGAAAGTATTGGTATGGAAGGCACCCGTGGATACGGCTAGCCATGGATTGTGAAAGAATGGTGGAAAAAGGAATAAACTTTATTTTATGTTTGGGAACCGCCTCTGATGTATCTAGCATGGAAAGTATTGGGAATTCTCGATCGTTTTCATTAACAGGAAAAGCATGCCTCTCAAATATTCTTTATCTCTCAATTTAAGCTTTGAGCTCTGGCACCTCCACAAATCTCTGCTTCCCTCTATGAAGGGTCTATCTATTTACTTTATGCAATTTTTATTTTTATTTGAGTCTCCATCTTCTCTTATAAAGCACCAACTAGGGAGCACTATGATCATACTTGTGCATTAGATGTAGCTAATATTCGATTGTGTTTCATGAATGGATCAATGATTGAGGGGGGGGGGGTGAATGGGAGTTTTAAAATTTCTTCGGAAATCTCAAAACTCTCGGAACCCAGCAACGGAAGGAATGAAAAACAAACTACAGCGAGCTAAAACCAAGTACCGAATGGAAACTAAACATGCATCGAGACAAAACACATGAAGGAAAACATGTCGAATATAAACATGGGTAGAAGATATAACCAGTGGTGCTCGATGGCGACAAGGTATTTGTTCGACTAGTTCATCCTTCTGCACAAGGACTACGTCTGGTTGGAGGGGTTGTGACTTAACACGGAAGATAAACTCTCTTCACCCTATTCTCCTTGACAATTGGTTCGTCAACCAATGCCGATCACTCATGGTAGATACTTGAAGGCGATCTTCAAACCTTTACAGACTTCTTCTTCGAGAACCATAATCACTCTTGGTCTCTGAAGAAATTGACACCTAACCGTCTAGAGAGTTTGCAGCTCTCATGAGTAATAGGCGGAGCGTACTGGACTTAGATTCGAGTGATGTTGAACCACTATCTAATTCTTCGGCTCTAGGGGTTTTCTCTCGGTGGATTTTAAACTCAAATCGCTCAGAGAGTGGGTTGCTCAACAATCTTCTCAGAATGAAACGGAGCAGCCACCGGACAAAGCCGGTGCAGGGTGGCTATTTATAGCCGCAGCCTTCCCAGACGGGAAATGACCATTTTGGACATGCGGTCCAGCCAATGGCCAACTGACACATTTGCAACGGTCGGATTTGGGAGCAACGACAACATTACTTGAGGAACAAGTAATGCTAACTCCTCGGTCTGAGACAAATCTCTCGCATCGAAGAAGATCACAGTCTCTTGCTGGCAAGTATTTTCTCGGAACACAAAGAGATTTATCTCGCAACTTACATAAGATTTGGGTTTAGCCTCAGAGAATCAAAGTTTCGAACGCTATAGCCCTCTTGATAGTACGGTGGTCCTATGACTCAATGAAAATAAGAAGAACAACGAAATAAATGCTACATCTTCACTTTGTCTTCATTCTCTTCGGACGCAGTCATTTTCCTTGGACAGACAGCGAACCAATTGCTTCACTTCAGCAATTTTTAGGGGTCACTCTTGTTAACATTATCTTCTGTGATAACCTTTGCTGCACCGCAGGGAGATTATCTTGGTTGTTTGCATCAAACTCCTCGATATCTCGGGGACCAGTTACTCTGTGTGCACTAGCAAACACATAAGTCCCATACTGTTTATGTCAACAAACTCCAAAACATAAGGGGCCTATCATTGCACCACAATCTCCCCCTTCTTGGACAGTTGTTGACAAAACAGATAATCATCAAAGTGAAGATAGATAAGTGAAAAGTAAATCAAACAA
Source organism: Thinopyrum elongatum (assembly GCA_011799875.1). Taxonomy (NCBI): domain Eukaryota; kingdom Viridiplantae; phylum Streptophyta; class Magnoliopsida; order Poales; family Poaceae; genus Thinopyrum; species Thinopyrum elongatum. The sequence goes on along the minus strand of CM022303.1, from coordinate 627,131,013 downwards.
GAGTGAACTAGCATTACTTGGCTCGATGATGAAATATACTCCCCCTAGATGTATGCAGGGTAACTGAAATGAGATAAAATTCTTCTGCAATTCATTGAAGTACAAAGAGGAGATTTCAATCATTCGAGATAATGATTCGCACTGATGATATAATCCATCGAGATTGTAGTGCAATCATTCATAACTTCTGATAATAATTCCACCTGCAAAACAAATGCTTCGAGAGAAATAGTGCAGCAGGCGGGGTTATTAACATTATAGCACAAAAGTTTTACATCATGGCACAGATAGTCTTTGAAGCATAAGTTCAAATCGCATAGGAAACCAAACCAACGGAACACAAATAAGCAAATCTATCAAAACTCGATGTAATTCTCCCCCTTTTTGTCAAAAGTGCCAAAAAGGTGATGAATAACATGAGTGCAAAGGCTGTGAACTTGATTCACTTAGAGGCATCGCCAAAGGAACTGTCCGAAGAGGTTTTTGGTTCTGAAGTGACGGGAAGATCTTCATCGGCAGCAGCAGTAGATTTTCCTTCAGGAATAGTAGCGTGATGCTGAGATGATGAAGGCACATTTGGATCAGCTTCTTGAGTCAGACGGGACAACACATTTCCTTCAACTAGTTTTTCCGTCGGTGAGGTAGCTTCCGATTCTTCAAGCAGCTTGCGAAGGTTAAAAAGCAGCAGATCAGTAGTCGACTCTCGAGCAGGTAGAGGAGGAGTGCTTCGTGGTTGATAATCTTCAACTGAGAGGCCTTTGTCGATGTACGCATAGAGTTCTTTGAGATCAGAATCTCGGAGTTGTTTCTTGGAGAAGAACTTCCGAAGTAATTTCCAAAGCCTTTTCTTGTTCTCAGTAGCGATCAGATGCCTGATTCTTATTCGGTTGTTAATGGCATTCAGCTTGGCAACAAGGTGCTCTTTTTCTTGTCGATCTTCAGCAATATGATTAAGCAACAGCTTTTGCATGCGTAGACTGACTTCCAGCTGTGATGCAGGTTGATTAGTAATCATTCGGTCACGCTTTGGCAGACATGGCCCATCGAATCCTTTGTGATAATCTTGAGGGCTTGACTCAGGTACTTTACCCGAAGATATTTCTTGCATGACTTGCAGGGTGTCGCGTACTGGAGGAATAAAGCTCTTGTGACTCACTTTTACCAAATATTCGGTTTTCATGGAATAATCAACCACCTTCTGAATCCATGGGGCATAGACCTTGGGGTTTTTTGGATATTCAGTAGAATCCTTCAAGATGTTCAGACAAATATCCTCAACATCAAAGATAAAACCTTCAGAGATGGCGTAGATTGCATTCCGAAGAACATCTGAGATTGTACCATCAGTATTCATCCCGGCCAGAGGGCAAATTGTATAGGAGAGCATATGATAGAGTGTTTGGTTCTCGAAGGTTAAGTGATCTGGCTTGGGAGGACCATTGTAGTCACGAATCTTTTCTTTGTCCATTGTGCACTTGAACGTGTCATCTGAAATGGCATCAATGTTGTGCACACGGATTTCAGTTTTGCTGTGCTCAAACCGAGGAAAATGAAAGTGCGAGACAAAATCCCTGGAGGTACACTTGATGCGTTGGCCTTCTGTCATCCATTCCATGATCCACTTAGAACTGTCAGATTCATCACCAGATATGTATAATATTGCATAGAACTACAGGATAATCTCTCGGTTCCAAGGGTGTTCGAATGTAAACACATTGGTGAGACAAAAGTCTTCCACATTTTGTAGCAGCTGATCAAAACAACCAATACTCTTCATAGAGCTATATCTGGGAACTCATGAAGAAAAAATTTATTGTTGTCATAGAGAATCCGAGAATAAAAGATGGCCTGTTCCCGAGTCCAGAAATGAGGTGATTCAGATGTGCGTGGCCCATTGTAAGGACTTCCTCGAAAGAATTTAGGGTGCGTATTCCGATTGAATAGCGTCCCTTTCGCACCAGCACCTGCCTTGAACAATGGCAGTTCTTCATGAGGGAAAGGATATTTCACTTCATCCTCGACTGAAATCACTTCATCTCCATATATCACGGAGTCGGTATGACGAGCAGAAACTGATTTGTGTCCGGACGGTCCATCATCTGAGATTCTTGTCACTGTGTTGATTGAAATTTGCAGTTGAGGGGGAGCAGATTCTATAACAGGTGGCTCTGAGGTAGAATCAGGCATAGGAGTCGGTTGAGGTTGTTCAGCGGGAGTCGACTGTTGAGCAGAGGGAGGAACCGAAAAAATTGGTTCATCTCTTGCTGGAGAGGCTTGAGGCTTGGACTGAGGAATTTCACCTTCTTCTGATACATGAGGCTGAGAAGGATTTTCATCATGAACATGGGAGGCCACAGGCACTGTTTCAGTTGGCCTTGGCGATGGAGGAGCATCTGAGACTTGATCATTCACTGTCGAGGGAATTGCTTGCACCGGTGCATTTTCCTTCTGTGGTTGAGCTTCAGGAGACCTTTCTTTCGTAGGAGGAGGATGATTCTTCTTTGCAATTTTCTTTTTCTTCTTCTGTTTTTGCTGAGTAGATTGATGAACATGCCCTTTAACAAGATCATTATAGCCAGTGGCTTGTGCTTGATGATCGAGGCAAATCTTTCGAACAATATTATCCAGATCTGAATGAAATCCCAATCTTTTGTTTCGAAGGATAGTCAAGGCTCGATTGACATCCATGTATGAGTCTCAAGTTGCTTGATGACAAACTTGGAAGTTGTAGTTTTCATTCGGTTGTCAAGCTCATTAAGTTGGGCAGTGAGGGAATTGATCTCAACAGAATCTTCTCTCATATCTTGAACAAGATCAGAAGCTTGAGTAATGACTTCAGGAGGGATCGGCAAAGATGCCACTTCACCATCGAATAGGTTTTCCACAAATTTGTCAAGCTGCTCCATGATGAACACTTGATTGAAATAATGAGGAGCATTAGTTTGGACATCAGTTTGTGCAACAGGAGCAGTTTGCACTGGACTTTAATCGGTTGGAGGCATGTATGCCAATGGTTGTGTCAAGGTGGGAGCAAATTAAGCAGCCTTTTCTTTCAGAACATCAGCTCGAGGAGCACTTTGCTTGGAAGAAGGAGCTATGATTTTCTTCACTTTTGGCGTTGGAATTTGCTTGCCTGGCTTAGCTGTGCTTATTGGGGCATCAACAACCAAATCTTGCTTGTCTACCGCCTCAGGATGAGGGGTTGTATTCACGTGATCCACCATAGTGACAGTGGTTCGAGAAGTTTTTCTCTTCATGACGATCTTCTTCAGAGGCGCAATTGGAACTGTGCATGCTCGAAGATCAGGAAGTGTCGTAGAAGTTGTGATGTTCACTTGCTCGAAGAGAGAAGCTTGAACTTCTTCCCTTGTGAGTGGAGGATCATCTTGATCGGAGGAATCACTTTCATCATTTCTATCAACTGGTTCAGCCGGCCTCTTGATACGTCTCCAACGTATCTATAATTTTTGCTTGTTCTATGCTGTTATATTATCATTCTTGGATGTTTTACAATCATTTTGTAGCAACTTTATACCATTTTTTGGGACTAACCTATTGGCATAGTGCCCAGCGCCAGTTGCTGTTTTTGCTTGTTTTTTTACTTCGCAGAATATCAGTACCAAACGGAGTCCAAATGCAACGAAACTTTTTGGAGATTTTTTTTGGACCAGAGGACACCACATGGGCCAAAGAAGTACCAGAGGGGAGGCCTGTGGTGGGCACAACCCACCAGGGTGCGCCCAGGGGGGTTGTGCCCCCCTCGGTGACCTCCCGCACCGCCTCTTCGCCCTATAAATCCCCAAATATTCCAGAAACCCTAGGGGAGTCGACGAAACACAATTCCAGCTGCCGCAAGCTCCAGAACCATGAGATCCAATCTAGACACCATCACGGAGGGGTTCATCATCCTCATTGGTGCCTCTCCGATAATGCGTGAGTAGTTCATCATAGACCTACGGGTCCGTAGGCAGTAGCTAGATGGCTACCTCTCTCTCTTTTGATTCTCAATACAATGGTGTCTTGGAGATCTATTTGATGTAACTCTTTTTTGCGGTGTGTTTGTTGGGATCCAATGAACTATGATTTTATGATCAGATCTATATCCATGAATATTATTTGAGTCTTCTTTTGATCTCTTATATGCATGATTATTTATAGCCTCGGACTTCTTCTTCGAATCTTTGGTTTAGTTGGGCCAACTAGATCGATTTTTCTTGCCATGGGAAGAGATGCTTTGTGATGGGTTTGATCGTGCGGTGTTCTTTCGCAGTGATAGAAGGGGCAGCAAGACACGCATGTATCATTGCTATTAAGGATAACAAGATGGGGACTATACCTACATGAATAGATCTTGTCTACATCATGTCATCATTCTTATTGCATTACTCCATTTCTCCATGAACTTAATACACTAGATGCATGCTGGATAGCGGTCGATGTGTGGAGTAATAGTAGTAGATGCAGGCAGGAGTCGGTCTACTAATCTTGGACGTGATGCCTATATATTGATCATTGCCTTGGATATTGTCATAATTATTCGATCTTCTATCAATTTTCCAACAGTAATTTGTTTACCCACCGTATGTTATTTTCTTGAGAGAAGCCACGAGTGAAATCTATGGCCCCCGGGTCTATTCTTTATCATATTTGCTTTGAGATCTATTTTTATTCAATTTTGTTTTCAGATCTATTATCCCAAAAACCCAAAAAATACCTTGCTGCACTTTTTTTACTACTTATTTTATTTCGCGTTTTATTGAGATCTATTTATCCAATCTACACAATTTTTATCCCGTCAACTTGACAATTTCTGGCATCGTTACCAGTAGAAGGATTGACAACCCCTCATAAGCGTCGGGTTGCAAGTATTTGTTCTTTGTGTGCAGGTACTATTTACATAGTGTTGCTTGGTTCTCCTACTGGATTGATACCTTGGTTTCATAACTAAGGGAAATACCTACCGTAGCTGTGCTGCATCATCCCTTCCTCTTTGGGGAAATACCGACGTAGTTCAAGGGACATCAGAAGGAATTTTTGGCGCCGTTGCCGGGGAGACATCATCAACATCTATCAGGTTCCTAATCAAAAATCTCATCTCCTTGCAATTTACATTATTTGCCATTTGCCTCTCGTTTTCATCTCCCCCACTTCACAAAAATTTGACGTTTTATTTGCCTCTTTTCTCGTTCGTCGTTTTCTCGTCAGATCTGTTTTTGTTTGCAATCTTGTTTCAGTAGTCATGATGACTCAAGAAAACACCAAGTTGTTTGATTTTTCCAATACCAATAACAATAATTTTATTTGCACTTCGATTGCTCCTCCCGCCACTAGTGCGGAATCTTGTGATATTAATGCCGCTTTGTTGAATCTTGTTATGAAAGATCAGTTTTCTGGTACTCCTAATGAGGATGTCGCGTCCCATCTAAACACATTCGTAGAATTGTGTGATATGCAAAAGAAAAAAGATGTGGACAATGATATTGTGAAGTTGAAATTTATTCCTTTCTCTTTCAGGGATCGTGCAAAAATCTGGTTTTCTTCTTTGCCCTGCAATAGTATCTATTCTTGGGATAAGTGCAAAGATGCTTTTATTACTAAGTATTTTCCGCCCGCGAAAATTATTTCCATTAGAACTCAAATCATGAATTTTAAGCAACTTGAGCATGAACATGTTGCACAATCTTGGGAAAGAATGAAGTTGATGCTAAGAAATTGTCCTACTCATGGTTTAAAACTTTGGATGATCACACAAAAAATTTATGCGGGATTGAACTTTGTTTCTAGAAATCTTTTAGATTCCGCCGCGGGTGGTACTTTTATGGAAATTACTTTGGGTGAAGCTACTAAATTTCTTGATAATATTATGGAAAATTATTCACAATGGCATACTGAAAGAGCACCTACTGGTAAAAAAGTTAATTCAGTTGAAGAAATTAGTACGTTGAGTGAAAAAGTTGATGCTCTTATGAAATTGGTTGCTAAAAAAAGTGCTCCTATTGATCTTAATGATGTGCCTTTTTCTACTTTGATTGAGCAAAATAGTGATCCCGTAGATGTGAATTTTGTCTCGCGAAACAATTTTATAACAATGCTTATAGAGGTAATTTTAATCCTAGGCATTTTCCTGGAAATTCCTCTAATAATTATGGTATTTCTTCTTACAATAATAATAGGAACACCGCTGATCTTGAGAATAACATTAAAGAATTTATCAATGCTCAAAAAGTTTTCAATACTACGATAGAAGAAAAGTTGAATAAGATTGATAATATGTCTTGAAGCATTGATAGAATTTCTCAAGATGTAGAAAATCTCAAGTTGAAATTTTTTGTAACCAAGGTTGATGAATCAATTAAAGCTTTATATGTTTATATGGATGAAAGTAAGAAAAGAACCGCTATGCTTATAGCTAAGAGAGAATTTTTAGAAAGAGCATTTTCTAGTGGTTGCTTTCATAAAAATGATGAAGATCTTAAAGTAATTGGTGTTTCTTCTATTGATTCCTTGTTTAGTAAAATTATAATTGATGATAAATGGACTGAAGAAGAGTCAACTTTAGTTAGAAGGCGTCCCGATAGTTCGGAGGGTGAAAATCTTGATGAAAAAATTGATTAAAGTGGGTTTGGAGAGGTCAAAACTTTAACTAGTGATGTGCCCACTCTTTTGGATTACAAAGACTTTAATTATGATAATTGCTCTTTGCTTGAATGTATTTCTTTGTTGCAATCCATGATAAATTCACCCCATGCTTATGAACAAAATAAAGCTTTTACTAAACATATCGTAGATGCCATGATGAAAGCTTTGGAAGAAAAATTGGAATTAGAGATTTCAATTCCTAGAAAATTGCATGATGAATGGGAACCTACTATCAAAGTCAAGATTAAAAATTATGAGTGTTTTGTTTTATGGGATTTGGGTGCTAGTGTTTCCACAATTCCGGAATCTTTATGTGATGTGCTTGGTCTTACCGATATTGAAGAATGTTCTCTTAATTTGCACTTGGCGGATTCCACTATTAAAATGCCCTTGGGAAGAATTAATGATGTTCTTATTCTTGCAAATAGAAATTATGTGCCCATAGATTTTATTGTTCTTGAATTGATTACAATCCGTCTTGTCCAATTATACTTGGTAGACCGTTTTTACGTACTATTGGTGCCGTGATTGATATGAAAGAAGGTAGTGTCAAATTTGAATTTCCACTAAGAAAGGGTATGGAAAACTTCCCTAGAACAAGAATTAAGCCACCATATGAATCAATCATGAGGGCATCCTATGGATCTAAAACTAAAGATGACAATACTTGAATCTATGCATTATGCCTAGCTAGGGGCATAAAACGATAACGCTTGTTGGGAGGCAACCCAATGAATAAAATTTATTTTTGCTTTTTTATTTCTGTTCTTGAGTTTTTGCACAATTATGCCTCTGTTATGATTGTGTTTTTTATGTTTTAATTAGTATTTGTGCCAAGTAAAGCCTTTGGGATAGCTTTGGTGATAGCTGATTTGATCCTGTTGAAAAACAGAAACTTTTGCGTCCAGTAACAGAATTGTTTAATTTCACAGAGCGACTAAATATTCTGTTTTTTTTTTACAAAAGATTGATATACAAATTTCCTATGTTTTCCTAATTTTTTAGAATTTTTGGATTACAGAAATATGGGAACAATTCGCATCTTTACAGACTGTTCTGTTTTTTACAGATTCTGTTTTCTTTGCATTGTGTGCTTATTTTGATGAATCTATAGATTGTATCGTGGGGTATAAGCCATGGAAAAGTTAGAATACAGTAGATATAATATAATAAAAAAATTGAATGGGTTTTCAACAGTACTTAAAGTAAAGATTGGTTTTCTTATACTAACGGATCTCACGAAGGTTTTGTTAAGTTTTGTGTGATTTAAGTTTTCAAGTTTTGGGTGAGATCGCGATGGATGAAGGAATAAGGAGTGAAAAGAGCCTAAGCTTGGGGATGCCCCCATGGCACCCCAAGTTAATATTCAAGGAGAACCAAGCAACTAAGCTTGGGGATGCTCCGGAAGGCATCCCCTCTTTCTTCTAACGACCATCGGTATTTTACTTGGAGCTATATTTTTATTTGTCACATATCATGAGTTTTGCTTGGAGCGTCTTGTATTATATGAGTCTTTGCTTTTTTTGCTTTATATTTTGTCACAAGTATCCTTGCTGGACACACCTATTTGAGAGAGCCAAAATTATGCTATGATTTTTTACAATTGCTCTTTATGCTTCACTTAAATTTTTTGAGCTATTGAATTGCTCTAGTGCTTCACTTATATCATTTTGAGCATGGTGTGCTTTAATATTTTTGAATAAATGCTCTCATGCTTCACTTAGATTAATTTGAGAGTTAGTAATTTTTTGAAGAAATTCTCTCATGCTTCACTTATATTATTTTGAGAGACGAAACATTTTATGCTCATGTTCTTCACTTAAATTTATTTGAGCTTGTCAAAAGCATTTGCAATATATGAAACTAGTCCCAAAGTGATAATTATTCAAGAGGGATATAATAAAAACTTTCATGAAGATCATTGGACAAAATAAACTTGATTCTTTGTAATAGTTTTGAGATATGATGATAGTGATATGTGAGTCATGTTGGTGAGTAATTATGCTTTAGTAAGAATATTGGTGTTAAGGTTTGTGATTCCCTATGCAAGCACGAAAGTCAATAGTTATGCAATGAAATTATATCCTACTTGTGGTGCATTATTTGGTGTTAGTTATGCTTAATGCTCGCTTATGTGATTTTTCGTTTCTTGGTTGGTTGCTTCTCAATCTTTTTGGTAGCCTCCACTTATACTAAGTAGAAATACTACTTGTGCATCCAAAATCTTTAAACCCGGTTTTGCCATATGAGTCCACCATACCTACCTATATGCGGTATTTCCGTGCCGTTCTAAGCAAATTTATATGTGCCATCTCTAATTTTCAAATTGAATTTCCTTTTTGTGTGCTTGTACCGCTCATGAAGCGGCAGGGGGTGGCCAATATTTTCCATGCTAGATGTGTTATTCTCAAGATGAGTGTTTATTCATGTAACACCCTGGATTTTGGCCCTTTCTTTTTCTTTTGTTTTTCATTGGATTTTTGATTTGAATTGCTTTTCTGTGGCCCTGTGGTCCTGAAACCTGGGAGGATCATCTCTTCTTAGGCTCCCAAGTGGCTTGTCATCCTCAAAACCATCTCAAGATCTTGTCATTTCCCATCTTGGACCAATCCCAATATTCGTTTTATTAGAAATATTCCTTTTTCTATTAAAGGAATAATCCTTTTAGCCCTAGGTTGCGAAGCAACCTACCTTTTCTGTCATCCACAAAATTCCCAAATAATTCTCATAAATTGTTTGGGCCATATCTTCCACAGATATGTCAAAACCCTTCCTTGGCATCATCAAAGATAATTCACAAATATTCCTTTTCTCATTCTGCCTTAAGTGGCTTTTTGAGAAGTGCTATTTATCTTTGCTTGCTTGCCCCCATACTTTTTGGGAACTCTTTTTTATCCATATCATGGCCACATGACAAAATTCAACTCAATTTTCCTAGTGAACCTTCCTCAGCAAATTTCCAAAGTTCCTGTCTGGGGGAAGCCTTTGTGAAGGAAGTACTAGCTAGGGTAATCCAAATGAGTTGAAAATTTTCAAGGTCCTTAATATGATCAAACCATGAATCTCCTACAAATTTGAGCTCATGTCATCACTCTATGCGAGCTCAGCATCAAATCTTGGTTTCTGGTCAGATTTTCAGGTTGTGAAGCAACTATATTTTATATTGCTTCATTATTGCTGAACATTTACCAGGACATGCTCCTACCCATATAAACCCTCTCCACAAAATTTGGGCTCACTTCATTTATCCAATATTTCTCTAGAATATTTCTTAGATTCTGTCCAGATTGGACTATTGTCAAGCAAGTACCATTTTGGCATGTCCAAATGGTATGAAATTTTTATGGCACCCTCATATGAGGAAATCATCATGCCATGCCCATTTTCAGCCCAAGGCAACACTCTATATGAGTGCCATTTCATGATCTTGTTTCTGGTCCAAATAATGTAGTTGTGAAGCAACTATATTAAACCTTGGTCAAATCCTTCCAAACTTCACAGGATTCTTGTCCTTCCTACCCTAAACATCTGAGACATCTTGTTCTATCACTTCTCCATCCCTGTTGATCATAGTTTCATGCAATAGTTGGATATAGTAAACTTCAGAGGACCATTCCCATCTAACCACAGTGTTTTTCTTCAAGCTATCACATCAGTTGTAACCTCGCTTGGAGAGACAACACCCCAGACATGATTAGGCCTCTCGGAGTGCACCACGTGCGCCTGTTCTCGCGGTGACTGCGTGGCTGGCATGCACACCGACGCGCTCTAGCAAACCGTGGCGATGTGCTTGTCCATTCCCTCCTCTTCTCGAGATTTCTTCGTGTCCTGGAGCTCCCCCGTGATCCCCTGCCTCGTCCGGTCTCATCACCATTGAGTCGCATCGGCCGTGCCCATGACGCAAACCTCCCCTGCTCCTTCTTGTCCGGTCGGCCGAGCGCTCCCGAGCTCGCCCCGCGGCTATAAGTAGCCCCCTCAACCTCCTCCGCACCTCGCCGCTCTCTCCCCGGCCCTCCTAGTCCACAGGAGTTCTCTGCCCCGTCCTCCATCCGCCATGGCCGCCTCGGCCTCATCCACAAATTGAGCCATGCCGAGCTCTCCTCCACTTCTTTCCACCACCAGAGACCCCCGCATCCACCCTTGGTCCTCCCCCGTAGCTCGCCGCCTCCTCTCCGTGGCCGTGGCGCCGGGGTCGTCATCGTCCGAAGCCATCGTCCGCCCTGCCATCGTGCCACTTGACCTCGACTCTCCCCGACCCAGCCGCTGCACCAGGCGGGTGTGGCGCCCCTCCCCGAGGCCGCCGGTGCCCTCCCCTCGGCCGGAGCCACCAGGGGCCAGCGCCGGCGCCGCGCTGTCTCGCCCCTGCCCTCCGTTCTTCGCGAGGAGGAAGAAGGAAGCGGGAGGAGAGAGAGAAGGTATGGTGGGACCCGCCTGTAAGCCGCTGGGCGTTGACCCAGTGGACCCGCTGACCTGGCGTAAGTGGAAGCGTAATATTTGGAGTGCGTTTTCATCTTCTGAAAACGTACTACGTCTCTTCTTCAGGCAAGATTACGTTTTCCTCTTGGGAAAGCGTGTTTACATTGTACTACGGTTGAAAGTGCGTTTTCTTTTGCAGAAAGCGTATTTTGCCTGAATGCGTTTTCAGTTTTTCCAGTCAGGGGCCTGTTGGTCAAGATTCTTTTATAGATTAGTCCATGGACTTCCAGCATCCGTATCTCCGCAACCGTAACTCCGAATCAGGTGATTCCAAATCCCACGTCTTCGTCTCGTCAAGCCTGATCTGTTGGTACCATTTTCACTATGTGTTCACATACTGGAAATGCCCATTTTGCCCTTGTCTTTTTCTTGCCCCCTCCGAGAGAGAATCTTTTTCGGCGAATCGTTCTGCGGCTTCACCGCACTTCTCCCCGGTGGATCCTTCATCCCCAGGCAAGCCACGATAGCCACTTGCATGATGGTCCTACAGTAGCCATGGTTCCTACTTGAATAATAAATTGTTTGCGCATGTTAATATTTTTTGAACGATATATATATGCTCGTGAATCCATGCTTATCTTTATGATATGATCATTTTGCATCTGTTGGTTAAATGATTACCTGCTAGTATTATTATCATGTTATATTCTAGTGAGTCTTTTCCCGATGCTAATAGTTATATTATGTTCATATGAGGGTTATACTTGTGTTATTCATGATCATTGGTATGCCATGCTCATTTGCATCTGGAGAATGATTTATTGTTATCGATATGATAAATAGTGATGTTGCTCATCCATGCTCATGTTGATATCATTCTCATATACATTGCTATTTCATCATGTTATTGTGACTTAGCTCATTAAATTTAAGTTAAATCGGACTTTAATCAAACTTGAACACCTGTTGGCTGACTTACGGTGCCACCAAATTGAGGTGACCAGTGCAGACACACTTGCCTTATGGGGGGCCCTAATTGGGTCTATTGTCATGCCTCTCGCCGGTGCCTCCAACTAGGGAAGGTTATGGGTGCACGCTACCCTGATCAGGTAGGCGGACATAAGCCTTGTGTGCCCGAGTTTTATGGATCCATTGTCCTCGTTTGGGACCGTTTTTGTTTTGCCACGATGGTGGCCGTTGGGTGTCACGAGGTGACATCGGGGCCACCCATGACTTAGCCCAAAGGAGAGTTTGTCGGAGTGGCCGGGAGAGTGTCATGCAATAGATTGGTTTTGTCGGAACGCCGTTGGTCCACCCAAATGGGAGCACGAGGCCTTGGGTTCTGTAGTGTGGGTATAGTGTACTAACCTCTGCAGAGTGTATAATCTATCGATAGCTGCGCCCGCGGATATGGGCCCAGTCCATAGTAGGTCACACTATGGGTCAACAGTAATAAGAATCTGCTTAATGATAACCCTGGTCCGATGAGGAAAGAAGTGGGTTGATCTTTATGTGATCGTGAGAGGATCACAGAAGCTAGTTGATGTTTGTGGTGTTATGCGATAATCACGGGTAAGGATCAAGCTCCTTGTGGTCAGGTAATGATTACTACAGTATTGTTAATACCAAGCTTGATTTTATCCTGAGGTGATCGTGTGATGTCCACTATGGTAAGTGGTACATGTGGTGATTACGAGGTAACCCCGAACAGAGTAAGTTGAATCATGATAGTTTAAACATGCTGCATGCTAGTATCATCATGTTCATAAGTTCATGCCTTATAATGTGCTAGTGGTATCATGTTCATCATTGTTTTAACCTGTAAATGCCATGATATTGCTTGTCTTGATTCTTTGGTTGCTGTGAGCTTGCGAGTACATTCAAAGTACTCACCTGGCATGTCATGCTAGTTTGTAGGTCATGCCGTTTTTGCTTGATTGTCGAGGATCCCGAGTTTGCGAGCTAGGATATGCGTTCCAGCCAGAGTCCCTGCGGAGTGGAGTCCATCGCTGTCGTCGTTGTTTTGCTGCTAGAAGTTATTCCGCTGCTATGAGTTGTTCTGCTGCTAGCATAGAGCAACCTTGGCAGGCGTAGTGTCGATGTGCCGACGTAATTCCCTGTTATATCGGAACCCTTGTATCCATATCATTTGTAATAAAGAGCTAATTTGTTCTATGCCAAGCAGTGCCGTATTCCAGAAGACTTGATCTTTGAGCTGGAATACGGGGTGTTCCAGTCTCTCTGAGCCGGGGTGCCACAATTCACTTGTCATTGCACGAGAGTACGGAGGTAATAGGGATGCCGAGTCCCGAAATAAAAAAGAAATTTACTTTATGTTGTCAAATAATAAATTCCTTGGAAAGTGTTGGTATGGACGGTACCCATGGATACGGCTAGCCGTTGAATGTGAAAGTATGGTGGAAAAAGGAATAAACTTTATTTTCTGTTTGGGAACCGCCTATGATATATATAGCATGGAAAGTGTTGGGAATTACTCGGTCGTTTTCGTTGACGGGAAAAGTATGCCTCTCAAATTTTTTTATCTCTTAATTTAAGCTTTGAGCTCTGGCACCTCTATAATTCCCTACTTCCCTCTGCAAAGGGCCTATCTATTTACTTTATGCAATATTTATTTTTATTTCAGTCTCCATCTTCTCTTATAAAGCACCAACTAAGGAGCACTATGATCGTACTTGAACATTGGATGTAGCTAATATGCGAGTGTGTTTCATGAATGGATCAATGATTGAGCATGATGGGCTAGGGATAACTTTCTTTAGTGTTGATATTTTGAAAGACATGGTTGCTTGTTGATATGCTTGAGTATTGAAATCTTCATGTCAAAACTAGACTATTGCTTTAAACCATATAAAAGTCCAAATGTCCATGCTACAAAAGAAAAGAATATGTGATGAACATGTTAGGCAGCATTCCACATCAAAAATTCTGTTTTTATCATTTACCTACTCGAGGACGAGTAGGAATTAAGCCTGGGGATGCTGATACGTCTCCAATGTATCTATAATTTTTGCTTGTTCCATGCTGTTATATTATCATTCTTGGATGTTTTACAATCATTTTATAGCAACTTTATATCATTTTTTGGGACTAACCTATTGACATAGTGCCCAGTGCCAATTGCTGTTTTTTGCTTGTTTTTTTACTTTGCAGAATATCAGTACCAAACGGAGTCTAAACGCAGCGATACTTTTTGGAGATTTTATTTGGACCAGAAGACACCACATGGGCCAAAGAAGTACCAGAGGGGAGGCCCGAGGTGGGCACAACCCACCAGGGCGCCCAGGAGCCCAGGCGCGCCCAGGGGGGTTGTGCCCCCCTCGGTGACCTCCCGCACCGCCTCTTCGCCCTATAAATCCCCAAATATTCCAGAAACCCTAGGGGAGTCGACGAAACACAATTCCAGCTGCCGCAAGTTCCAGAACCACGAGATCCAATCTATACACCATCACGGAGGGGTTCATCATCCTCATTGGTGCCTCTCCGATGATGTGTGAGTAGTTCATCATAGACCTACGGGTCCATAGGCAGTAGCTAGATGACTTCCTCTCTCTCTTTTGATTCTCAATACAATGGTCTCTTGGAGATCTATTTGATGTAACTCTTTTTTGCGATGTGTTTGTTGGGATCCGATGAACTTTGAGTTTATGATCAGACCTATATCCATGAATATTATTTGAGTCTTCTTTTGATCTCTTCTATGCATGATTATTTATAGCCTCGTATTTCTTCTTCGAATCTTTGGTTTAGTTAGGCCAACTAGATCAATTTTTCTTGCCATGGGAAGAGGTGATTTGTGATGGGTTCGATCGTGCGGTGTTCTTTCCCAGTGACAAAAGGGGCAGCAAGACACGCATGTATCATTGCTATTAAGGATAACAAGATGGGGGCTATTCCTACATGAATAGGTCTCGTCTACATCATGTCATCATTCTTATTGCATTACTCCGTTTCTCCATGAACTTAATACACTAGATGCATGCTGGATAGCGGTCGATGTGTGGAGTAATAGTAGTAGATGCAGGCAGGAGTCGGTCTACTAATCTTGGACGTGATGCCTATATATTGATCATTATTCGATCTTCCATCAATTGCCCAACAGTAATTTGTTTACCCACCGTATGCTATTTTCTTGAGAGAAGCCACTAGTGAAATCTACGGCCCCCGGGTCTATTCTTTATCATATTTGCTTTGAGATCTATTTTTATTCACTTTTGTTTTCAGATCTATTATTCCAAAAACCAAAAAATATCTTGCTGCACTTTTTTACTACTTATTTTATTTCGTGTTTTATCGAGATCTATTTATCCAATCTACACAATTTGTATCCCGTCAACTTGACAATTTCTGGCGCCGTTACCCGTAGAGGGATTGACAACCCCTCATAAGCGTCGGGTTGCAAGTATTTGTTCTTTGTGTGCAGGTACCCTTTACATAGTGTTGCTTGGTTCTCCTACTGGATTGATACCTTGGTTTCATAACTGAGGAAATACCTACCGTAGCTGTGCTGCATCATCCCTTCCTCTTTGGGGAAATACCGACGTAGTTCAAGCGACATCACCTCTTTTTCGGCGCGCTCTTTTTCTTCAATGCAGCAGAGCTGGGATCATGTTTGCGCTTCGAACGCCATTCTGATTTTCCTTCAGCCATTTTCTTTTCGACGTCAGATTTGATAGGACGACGATTTTCTTCTTCTCGAGCTTTGTCCTTTTTGCCTTCTTAGCTCTCTTTTCAGCATTCTTCAGGCGCTTAGCCTTTTCATCAGGACAAGAGTCGGGAGTCTTAAGAGACGACTCATGAGCAGTTGGTGGTGGTGGCGGTCTCTCCTGGGGATCTCTTGCTCGGACAAGGCCAATTTCACGACAATCACCCCACGGAGGATGGAAGGCAAAGTTCTTCGCAAACCGAGGATGAATCATTTCATAGTTGAACCACTTGCGTACCCAGTGACATCAAATCTTCTGCAGACGCCTTCTCTTTTCTGTTACTGATTCTCCTGGAACAGTGTTATAATTATCATGAGAGATATACTGAGCTGAATTTGTGAATGGTTGTCTGCCACCTTTGTTTTTCTTTGGAGCATCTTCTTCTTGCTCATCGGCATTTTGCTCGTGTCTCTTTCTTTTGCTTGTTGATGGGCCTACCGTTGTGCCCTTAGCGTTTGGAGCTTTTGACTCGTTAGCTGTACCCAAGATTACCTCATCTTCATCAGCCATACTCATTGGTCGAGCAGAATCCTCAACGGATTCCATATACCTGTGAATAAGAGTAGATGCGAGGGAAAATGGAGACAGGGTTACAAATGCTCACAGCGAAGATTTTTCGAGCAAAAATGTTTTGATGAAGAATTAGATGCAGACTTTAAGAAATGTTTCGAAAGAACGAAATGTGTAGTACGAACTAGTAGATCCAAAGAAAAAATACTAGTCAGCGTGCTAGGCATTCCATTCGTGCGAGAAATAACACAAACCCTAGATCTGAAATTTTTCGGATGCGAGGGACAACTACAAACAACATCCGCACGATTTACCTAAGCAGTAAAGATCAAAGATATCGGTAAAATCGGAGAGAAATAACCGCGGATGAACTCGAACAAGAAGGACGGCGGCCCGAGTTCGAACTGCACGTACCCTAGCTCGGTGGCGTGCAGCAGCTACGGTGGCGCTGGGAAGAAGATGGCCCACGGCGGTGAGGAAATACTCCAGTGACCACTTTCTGGCAGTGAAGCGGCGAAGGGGTCATCGGCGTCGAGCTCAAGGTGGAGCGTTGCGGCGAGGGTTTCAGAGGAGATGGTCGTGAGGAGAAAGATAAGTGAACTGGAAGAAGGGGGCGGTGCGGTTTTTATATGCGAGAGGAAATAACCGCACTCGGTGAATCTGATCGAACGGCCTCTATTCAGAGACTATTGCGATTCAACGGACAGGATGGGATGGTAGTTGATGGATTACACGTGGCAACCATCATAAAAGATCGTGGTCCTGACTTGGGCGGGAAACCCCAAATTTTGGACAGCTTTCACCAAAATAGATTAAAGTTCGGACCGAATCTTAATCGTGGTCAAGGACACCAGATAAAGTTTCGTTCCAGATGAAATTGAGCATTTGTAATGGAATAACATAGACTGGAAGAGATAGAACAGAGGGAAAACAGGGTCCTAGGCATTTCACTCAGACAAAGAAACACAAACCCGAGCAAATAGCTATGAGAGAAATGCATTCGGACTAACTCAAGACTTTCGATCGAACAGAAACTCAACGAAAGAAAATTGTGGTGGCGTGACCCACCGTATAAGAATTGTATGACCCCGAGCGTTGCACAATTATCGTGGCACCTGGTTAGTCTAGTTCTTTGTTAATGTATTCACTCCTAGAAAGAAAATTTTAGTTTGTCGAAAATTTCAAACTCTTCGAGTGTTATGCACCCATTCCTTCTAAGATGTGGAAGTGTTAGCACGGGCCGAGACCAGCTTACTACACGTTTGCGAAATCCAGGATATTTAGCTCACACCGTAATGCACATACTCTTTTCTCATCGAGAGGTTTGGTGAAAATATCAGCGAGATTGTCTTCGGTCTTGACGTGATTGATGACAATATCCTCTCGAGCAACATGATCGCGAATGAAATGATGTCTGGTGGCAATATGCTTTATGCGAGAATGTTGCACATGATTATGTGCAATTTTGATGGCACTCTCATTGTCACAGTATAGAGGTATATTCTTGACCTTGATGCCATAATCCTTCAGAGTCTGCTTCATCCACAATAACTGAGTGCAACAAGCGCCGACAGCAATATATTCGGCCTCGGCCGTAGAAAGAGATACACAATTTTGCTTCCTTGATGACAAACATACCAACAATCTACCGAGGAAATGGCATGTCCCAGAAGTAGATTTCCTGTCAACCAAGTCACCAACCCAATCTGAGTCTGAATATCCAACGAGATCAAATTGTGTTCCCTTAGGATACCATAAACCTAAGGTGGGGGTGTGAGCCAAATATCTCAGAATGCGCTTGACCGCTTGGTGATGCGATTCTTTTGGTGCAAATTGATAGCGGGCACACATGCAAACACTCAACATAATGTCAGGTCTGGATGCACATAGACAAAGAAGAGAACCAATCATCGAACGATAATCCATCTGATCGTAATCCTTACCATACACATCTTCATCGAGCTTACCATTCGTGGGCATAGGAGTTTTATAGCCCTTCATTTTGGAATCTTGCATTTTGAACTTCTTCAGGCATTCTTTAAGATATTTTTCCTGAGATATGAAAATTCCATTTGCCTGTTGACGAATTTGCAGTCCGAGAAAGAACTTAAGTTCACCCATCATGGACATTTGATATTTATCGGACATCATTTTCCCGAACTCTATGCTGCAAACATTGTTAGTATAGCCAAAGATAATATCATCCACATAGATTTGACATACGAATAGATCATTATCAACAGCACAAGTGAAAAGTGTGGGATCAGTGGATCCTGGCTTGAACCCTTTATCGAGCAGAAACTTCTTCAAGGTGTCATACCAAGCTCGAGGGGCTTGCTTCAGCCCATATAGAGCCTTTTTCAACCTGAAAACTTTGTTAGGAAACTCAGGGTGTTCAAAGCCAGGTGGTTGTCTAACATAAACTTCCTCATCAATTTCACCATTGAGGAAAGCACTTTTCACATCGATTTGATAAAGCAAGATATCATTGTAATTTGCATAAGCGAGAAGAATACGAATTGCCTCAAGGCGTGCAACAGGAGCATATGTTTCACCGAAATCAATACCTTCTACCTGTGTGTATCCTTGAGCAACAAGACGTGCTTTGTTTCTCACCACAATGCCATTTTCATCTTGCTTATTGCGAAAGATCCACTTTGTGCCGATGATATTATGCTTCTTAGGATTCGGTTTGTCAACCAATTCCCAAACATCATTCAGTTCGAATTGCACCAACTCCTCTTGCATGGCATTCATCCAATCTGGATTATTCATGGCTTCTTCATACTTGGTAAGTTCTGCCAATGAAACAAAGGAGAAGCTGCCACAGTAGTTAGCCAAATGAGTGTGTGAACGAGTTGTGGGTCGATAACCTGGATTCTCGAGTTCATCGAGAATTAATGAAGGATCAACTTGATTAGCCACTCGAGGATGAGCATTTTCTTCATGATGATCATCATCATTTTCGTCAACATCAGCATTTGTATCATCATTCCCTTCGGGATTGCCATTTTGATCGGCATTTAGAGTTTGATTGCCATTTGCATTCGGAGTGGCATTTGCTTTGGCAGTGGCTTGACGAGTTCTGCTTCGAGTCATAGGAGCATCATCATCTGAAGACTCAGGTGCATTTTCTTCAACTGGCTTGATGCTCCTGATGGCCATTTGCCAAATAGCATCCAAAATCGGTGGTTCATCTATCACATTTGGCAGATGCTCCTTTTGGGAGCCGTTAGATTCATCAAACCACACATTTACCGTTTCCATAACTTTCCTGTGGTGAGAGTTATAGACGCGATAGGTATGCGAGTTTGAGCCATAACCAAGAAGAAAGCCTTCATGTACCTTAGGTGCAAACTTGGAAGAATGATTCATATCAAGAATATAGCAAGGTGCACCAAAAACACGTAGATAAGAAACATTCGGTTTCTTGCCAGTGATAAGCTCATATGAAGTTTTCTTAAGGAACTTGTGAAGATAAACACGATTGTTAACATGACAAGCAGTGTTAATGGCATCAGCCCAGAAGTGAATAGGAGTTTTATACTCACTGAGCATTGTTCTCGCCATTTCAATGAGAGTTCTAGCTATTCTTTCTTTCAACAACACCATTTTGTTGGGGAGTGTATGCGGCAAACAACTCATGAGTAATACCATTTCGTCGAGAAATTCATCGATGTGAGTATTTTTTAACTCAGTTCCATTGTCACTTCTGACATGCTTAATTCGCACATCATATTCATTCTGGGCCTTCTTGGCGAAGCTTTTGAAGATATCTTGGGTGCAGGTTTTGTCTTCGAGAAAGAATACCCAAGTGTATCGAGAGAAATCATCAACAATAACTAGACCATAATGACTGCCACCAAAACTTGCATAGTTTTGAGGACCGAATAAATCCATATGAAGAATGTCCAGAGGTCTTGTTGTGGTCATAACAGTCTTTGATGAGTGATGCTTCTTGGCTAATTTACCAGCCTCACATGCGGCACAAAGACGATCCTTGTTTAATTTTACATCAGGAATGCCATGAAGATGATTTTTCTTCACCAGGGTATGCAAATTTCTCATACCTGCTTGACCAAGCCTTCGGTGCCACAGCCAGCCTTCGGTTGCTTTTGCAAGCAAACAAGTTTGGACTGAGGGACCTTTAGAGAAATCCACAATATATAGATCACCTTTTCTAATTCCCTCAAAGACGAAGGAATTGTCAGAGGCCATGAAAACAATACATTTGGATATGGAAAATAGAACTAGCATTCCTAGATCACATAGCTTGCCAACTGACATTAGATTGAATCCAAGAGATTGAACAAGTAAAACATCATCAATGGACTTGTCTCTGGATATAGCAATTTTAGCTAGCCCAATTACCTTTCCTTTGTTGTTGTTGCCAAAAGTAATATACTTCAAAGGAGAAGCAGTTAATTAAGTTGGGGTCGACAAACAACGACTTGTCTCCGGTCATATGACTAGTGCATCCACTATCCATTATCCATTCGGTACACCCGGAGACATAGCCATGCAGAAGAATTAGGCTTTCTTAACCACCCACATCTTTGCAGTTTGCTTTGAAACAGTAGAGCGAGTAGGATATGATTTCTTTCGATAAACATAGTTGTTGCTCGAGGAAGTGTGAGTATAATCGAAAGAGTAAGCATTGAAATTCCTTCCAGATGAGTGAGCATAATGATTGAATGAGGTATGCATGTACTCATTCTGTCGAACTTTTTCAAGGAAGTAACGAGCATTTTGAGCCTGCATGGTTAGTAGTGTGGTAACAGGTAATGCTTCAATGGTTTTCTTAGCCACCCAAATGGCTTTCTTAGGGGGGCCATTCCTGCTATTTGGTCCAACATAGCGAGCAACAGCCTCACCATGTTGATTTTTGAACAACTTATAGTTGTCCAGAGAATCATCATCAGGATATTCAGGGATGGGAGAGTTATATCCTGAAAGTAATGCTGGATTGAGCCTTTTGCTCTTGGCAGGTACCCACACACTGCGAGGATATTGATGAGGTTCCCAGTATGAACTATTTTCTTTCAGCTTCCTTTCGAAACCTATACCTTCCTCTCTGGGATTTTTGTGAAGAATGGATTTCTTCAGAACGTCACAAAGGGTTTGATGCCCTTTGAGAGATTTGAACATTCACCTCTGAAGAAGATCCTTCAACCTAGCATTTTCATCAGAAACAGAACCATTTTCCTCGACCGAGGGATTATCATTCACAGATGATTCAGCATTTGATTTAGCATTGGTTTGTTCAAGGCATTTTAAGCAAGGTGGAACAAACACTTCAGGTTTCTTTTTAAGTTGTTGGGTGAGAAGAGAATTTTCCCTGATCAAATCCTCATGAGCCTCTCTTAGCACCTCGAGTTCCTGTTTCCTTTTCAGGTAATCATAGGTCAATCTTTCGTGGTCGGCCGAGGGAAATTCATGACGATTTGACAGTTCTTCCATTCATGACTGGAGAGTAGAATACTCTTCGGTCAACGACTAATTTTTCTCCATCTCCTCAACCAACAACCCTTCAGATTTCCTGAGGGTTTTCTCAATTTTCTCAAGAGAGTTTTGTTGAATATTAGCAATTTTGATCAACTTAGCATGGTCATCCTCATCAGAAGAATATCGATCACTGGAGTGAACCTTGTAATGTTTGGAGGATAGCTTTTCTTTCGAGGCCTTGGCCATGAAGCAGTAGGCAGGAGTTTCATCGTCGCTTGATGGATTCCCAAAGAAGTTTGTCGTAGGGGATGAAGCATATGCTATGCCAGCCATGCCAGAGTCAGAATCCTCATCGGATTCATCAGCTTCTTCGGAGTCTGAAGATTCTTCTTCATCAGAATCCATTTCCTTGCCGATGTACACCTTGGCCTTGCGAGAGTTATTCTTGCGGTTGGAGGAGGACTTGGAAGGGTTCCTTGAAGAAGATCTTGACAAAGATTTTGAGGTGGAGCTATCCTGCTTCTTGAAGAACTTCTTCATTTTCTTCTCATCATCGGAGTCGTAGTTCTTGCTCTTGCTTTTGCCTCGATAGTTGCCAGAATAATATATTCCACTAGCACGAATTTCAGCTTCCCAGAGAGGGCAGTCCGAAATGAAGTGTCCAGGCTTTTTGCACTTGAAGCAGGTGTATTCTCCAGCTGGTTTTGATGAAGATTTTGAACCACCAGAGTTGCTTGAACCTTTCTTCTAGAACTGGCTCTTCCTGTGAAGACACTGGAATCTTTTCGTGATCAATGCCAGATCCATGTTGTGCCTTTCTGGGTCATCCGAATCTTCTTTGGCATTTCCATCGGATGAAGAATCAGCCACAGCCTTGAGAGCATGATTTTTGCGTTGACTGAGATCTTTTCTCTTCTTCTTGTTCCTCGTGAGTGTTCAATCTTTCCATGATGTGAGCAGAGTCGAGGGATTTGAAATCAGAACGTTCATGAATCATCAAGACAAGAGTGTCGAATGAACTATCAAGTGATCGAAGCAGTTTCTTCACAACTTCATGGTAAGTGATGTCTTTGGCGCCGAGACCTTGAATCTCATTTGCAATGTCACTGAGGCGGTCAAAGGTTTGCTGACAGCTTTCATTTCCAATGCGCTTGAAACGATTGAATTTTGCTCGAAGAGTATCAAATCGAGCTTCTTTCTGAGTTGAAACTCCTTCATTGATCCTCTCGAGGACATCCCACAAATCCTTCGCAGTTTCACACTAACGATACCGAAGAAATTGCGCTCGAGAGAGATGGCCACCAATTTCATCTTTTGCCTAAGCATCCATCTGAAGTAGTTTCTTCTCTTCATCAGTGGGGGCTTGAGGTATTGCAACGGTGAACCCGAACTGCACCACATTCCACATGTCATCATCTATTGCTCGGAGACAGATCTTCATCTTCTCCTTCCAGAAGGGATAGTCCGTCCCATCGAATATGGGAATCTTGAGATGCGACTTGTAGCTCACTAAAGACATACTTAAACTCCAAGGTTGTTAGACCAAAATGAGCAGAGTCAAGGAGTATCTTGCTCTGATACCAATAGTAGGAACGAAGTATATCTACCAGAGGGGGGTGAATGGGAGTTTTAAAATTTCTTCGAAAATCTCAAAACTCTCGGAACCCAATAGCGGAACGAATGAAAAACAAACTACACCGAGCTAAAACTAAGTACCGAATGGAAACTAAACATGCATCAAGACAAAACACATGAAGGAAAACATGTCGAATATAAACATGGGTAGAAGATATAACGAGTGGTGCTCGATGGCAACAAGGTATTTGTTTAACCAGTTCAGCCTTCTGCACAAGGACTACGTCCGGTTAGAGGGGCTGTGAGTTAACACGGAAGATAAACTCTCTTCACCCTATTCTCCTCGACAATTGGTTCGTCTACCAATGCCGATCACTCATTGTAGAAACTTGAAGGCGATCTCCAGACATTTACAGACTTCTTCTTAGAGAACCACGATCACTCTTGGTCTCTGAAGAAATTGACACCTAACCGTCTAGAGAGTTTGCAGCTCTCAAGAGTAATAAGCGGAGCGAACTGGACTTAGATTCGAGTGATGTTGAACCACTATCTAATTCTTCAGCTCTAGGGGTTTTCTCTCAGTGGATTTTAAGCTCAAATCGCTCAGAGAGTGGGTTGCTCAACAATCTTCTCAGAATCAAATGGAGCAGCCACCGGACAAAGCCGGCGCGGGGTGGCTATTTATAGCCGCAGCCTTCCCGGATGGGAAATGACCATTTTGGACACGCGGTCCAGCCAATGGCCAACCGACATGTTTGCAATGGTCGGATTTGGGAGCAATGGTAACATTACTTGATGAACAAGTAATGCTAACTCCTCGGTCTGAGACAAATCTCTCGCAGCGAAGAAGATCACAGTCTCGTGCTGGCAAATATTTGCTCGGAACACAAAGAGATTTCTCTCGCAACTTACATAGGATTTGGGTTTAGCATCAAAGAATCAAAGTTTCGAACGCTATACCCTCTTGATAGTACAGTGGTCCTATGACTCAATGAAAAGAGGAAGAAGAACAAAATAAATGCTACGTCTTCACTTCGTCTTCATTCTCTTCGGACAAGTCATTTTCCTCGGACAGACAACGAACCAATTGCTTCACTTCAGCAATTTTTAGGGGTCACTCTTGTTAACATCATCTTCAGTGATAACCTTTGCTGCACCGCAGGGGGATTATCTCCGTTGTTTGCATAAAATCCTCGATATCTCAGGGACCTGTTACTCTGTGTGCACTAGTGATAACCCACAAGTATAGGGGATCGCAACAGTTTTCGAGGGTAGAGTACTCAACCCAAATTTATTGATTCGACACAAGGGGAGCCAAAGAATATTCTCAAGTATTAGCAGCTGAGTTGTCAATTCAACCACACCTGAAAAACTTAATATCTGCAGCAAAATATTTAGTAGCAAAGTAGTATGGAAGTAACAGTAACGGTGGCAAAAGTAACAGTAGCGGTTTTGTAGCAATTGTAACAATGGCAACGGCAAAGTAATGTAGCAAAGATCAATATGTGAAAAGCTCGTAGGAAATGGATCAATGATGGATAATTATGTTGGATGGCATTCATCATGCAACAGTTATAACGTAGGGTGACACAGAGCTAGCTCCAATTCATCAATATAATGTAGGCATGTATTCCGTATATAGTCATACGTGCTTATGGAAAAGAACTTGCATGACATCTTTTGTCCTACCCTCCCGTGGCAGCGTGGTCCTAATGGAAACTAAGGGATATTAAGGCCTCCTTTTAATAGAGAACCGGACCAAAGCATTAGCACTTAGTGAATACATGAACTCCTCAAACTACGGTAATCACCGGAAAGAATCCCAATTATTGTCACCTTGGGGTATGCGGATCATACATCGTAGTAGGTGACTACAACTTGCAAGATAGGATCAAGAACACATATATATTCATGAAAACATAATAGGTTTAGATCTGAAATCATGGCACTCGGGCCCTAGTGACAAGCATTAAGCATAGCAAAGTCATAGCAACATCAATCTCAGAACATAGTGGATGCTAGGGATCAAACCCTAACAAAACTAACTCGATTACATGATAAATCTCATCCAACCCATCACCGTCCAGCAAGCCTACGATGGAATTACTCATGCACGGCAGTGAGCATCATGAAATTGGCGATGGAGGATGGTTGATGATGATGACGGCATCGATTTCCCCTCTCCGGAGTCCAAAACAGACTCCAGATCTGCCCTCCCGAAGAAGAACAGGAGGTGGCGGCGGCTCTGTATCGTGAAACGCGATGAAATCTTCTCTCTGGTTTTTTTCTCCATGAACATGAATATATAGAGTTGGAGTTGAGGTCGGAGGAGGTCCAGGGGACCCACAAGGTAGGGGCGCGCCCCCCACCCTTGTGGACACGTGGTGGGTCCCCTCCGGTTGATTCTTTTGCCAATATTTTTTATATATTCCAAAAATATTCTCCGTAAATTTTTAGGTCAATCCGAGAACTTTTGTTTCTTCACAAAAATAACTCCATGGCAATTCTGCTGAAAACAGCGTCAGTCCGGGTTAGTTCCATTCAAATCATGCAAATTAGAGTCCAAAACAAGGGCAAAAGAGTTTGGAAAAGTAGATACGATGGAGACGTATCAACTCCCCCAAGCTTAACCCATTGCTTGTCCTCAAGCAATTCAGTTGACAAACTGAAAGTGACAAAGAAAAACTTTTACAAACTCTGTTTGATCTTGTTGTTGTAAATATGTCTAACTGATGTTCAGGTTTTCTGCCAAGATTATAAACTAACCATATTCACAATAACATTTAGGTCTCACATTTACACATATCAATGGCATAATCAACTAGCGAGCAATAATAATAAGTCTCGGATGGCAACACTTTTTCAAAACAATCATGATATAATATGATATAATGGTATCTCGCTAGCCCTTTCTAAGACCAAGGACTGATCATAAATGCAGAGCACCTCTGAAGACCAAGGACTGACTAGACATTATAATTCATGGTAAAAGAGATCCAGTCAAAGTCATACTCAATATCAATTAATAACAAAGCATACAAATGATAGTGGTGCTCTCTAACCGGTGCTTTTTATAAGAGGATGACGACTCAACAATAAAAGTAAATAGATAGGCCCTTCGCAGAGGGAAGCAGGGATTTGCAGAGGTGCCAGAGCTCGAGCTTTTAAAACAGAGATGAATAAAATTTTGAGTGGTATGCTTTCATTGTCAACATAACAACCCAGAGATCTCGGTATCTTCCATGCTAGATACATTATAGGCGGTTCCCAAACAGAATGGTAAAGTTTTTACTCGCCCTCCACCAACAATCACACTCCACAGCTGATTCGAAACAACGGGTACCGTCCATACCAACAACAGTCCTGGGGGAGTTTTGTTTGAAATTTATTTGATTTGATTTTGAGCATGGAACTAGGCATCCTGATTACCAGCCACTTTCTCATGAATGACAAGTGAATCAACACTCATCGTGAGAATAACCCACCTAACATGGAAGATACTGACAGACCCCAGTCGCTGCATGAGCGATTCGGGCATACAAAACAAAATATCATTTGAAGGTTTAGAGTTTGGCACATGCAAATTTACTTGGAACAGCAGGTAAATACCGCATATAGGTAGGTATGGTGGACTCATATGGAACAACTTTGGGTTTAAGGAAGTGGATGCACAAACAGTATTCCCACTTAGTACAAGTGAAGGCTAGCAAAAGACGAGCAAGCGACCAACTAGAGAGCGACAATGGTCATAAACATGCATTGAGATTAACCAACATTGAATGCAAGCATGAGTAGGATATAAATCACCATGAACATAAATATCGTGGAGGCTATGTTGATTTTGTTTCAACTACATGCGTGAACATGTGCCAAGTCAAGCCACTTGAATCATTCAAAGGAGGATACCATCCTATCATACTACATCATAACCATTTTAAAAGCATGTTGGCACACAAGATAAACCATTATACACTCCTAGCTAATTAAGCATGGCATGAGTAACTATAATCTCTAATTGTCATTGCAAACATGTTTCATTCATAATGGGCTGAATCAAGAATGATGAGCTAATCATATTTACAAAAACAAAATAGGTCGAGTTCATACCAACTTTTCTCCATCTCAATCATTTCATCATATATCATCATTATTGCCTTTCTCTTGCACGACCGAATGGTGTGAATAATAATAAGAGTGCACGTGCATTGGACTAAGCTGGAATCTGCAAACATTTATTCAAAGGAGAAGACAAGGTAATATGGGCTCCTTGTTAGATCAACAATAATGCATATGAGATCCACTCAACATTTTCATCGTGGTCTTCTCCTTATGACCCAAAGAAAAGAAAAGAATTTCAAAGAAACACACTGAAATGTTTTTGGAGTTTTTGTTTATCTGAAGAAAGTAAAACAAGAATGAGAAAAACTATTTACACGGGAAAGCTCCCAACAAGCAAAAGAAGAACGAGAAATCTTTTTGGGTTTTCTTTTAATACTACAACTAATTAAACTAGGAAGAAACTAGAACTAATTTTTTGGATTTTCTCAAAGTTTTTCAAACTCACAAGAAGAAAGCGAGAAAAAGAATTAAACTAACATGGATAATACAATGAAAAAGTATGAACACCGACAACTGAAATGAGTGTGTGAACATGAATGTATTGTCGGTGAGAAATACGTACTCCCCCAAGCTTAGGCTTTTGGCCTAAGTTGGTCTATGCCCATGGATCAAAGTAGCCCTCTCCTGGGTACTGAGGAGGATCCTGAGGGTTCCACTGGTTAGAGAGCTCTTGTGGCTCCCACTGATAAATAGACTCCTCATACGGATCAGGTGATGGTTCTGGCTCAGGAACTGGGGATCGCGTCCGCTCCCAGTATGCATAAATGTCCTTGGGCAAAATGAGGTACCTACTTGAATGAATATCGAACAAAGAAGGTGCAAGCAAAGTAATAATCTGACAAGTCTTCTGGCTGAATACCAGGTTATAGATGAGTCTCTTGTCCTTATCATCAATAATAAAATCATGTGCTACCATACTGTTATAGTCTAAGTATCTAGTGGGTAGCAGCATCTCCTCTCCCTCATCGTGCCTAATGGATATCTCGAAACGTCTAGCAAGGCGGGAGGCATAGATACCTCCAAAGATAGGACCCCTCGTACGGTTTAAACTCAACCGTCAGGCAACCATAGCGCCCAAACTAAAAGTTCTATCACAAAGTAAAGCATGGCGCAGAATAGCAAGGTCAGGGGCACAAAGGCCTTCATTCTCCCCCCGACCAATTAAACATCTCCCAGCAAATAATGAGTAATAGCGCAAAACAGGAAAATGCAAACTAGCCACTCTCGCTTCCGACACTCCTCCCCCTTCCCCTACGGTAACTTCATTAATAAAATCTTCCACATCTCTAGGACGTGGTTCACTGACGCTGCCCTCATAAGGTAATTTGCAAACCTCGCAAAAATCATAAAGCGTCATCTCCTTATGCTCATCATATAAATAAAACTCTACCGTGGGTGGTGATTTCCTAACATGAAAGTGAAATTTTTGCATGAATGTATTAGTAAGTAGGAGGTATTGATCACACTTATCGTGGAGGAAGTCGGTGATGCCTGCATTCTCAACCAAATAATAGAAATCATCATAAATTCCGGCCGCCTTCAAGAATGCATCACTTGGCCATTCACACGGCCGAACCTCCGCGGTGCGAGGAAGGTTGTACTTGGGCTTCTTCTTCTCTTCATTTTCATTTTCCTTTGAACCCCGGCTTGAAGAGCCTCTCAACCATCTCTTTATCATTTCTTTTCTCTAAAAATTTCTGAAATTTTTAGTTACTCAAAATAAAAGTGAACCAAACTCAACAAGATTGATAGCAACTACTCCTACAAGTGTCTAGAAGCTATATCATGCATCAAAACTACTTTGGATCATATAAATTTGACATGCAAGCTCAAGAACAGGGTCACCACAGCAGCAATAATTTGCAATATATAAAGCACTAGAACAAAAACTAATTGGGCCAATGGAGGAGTCACATACCAAAGAACAATCCCCCAAAACAGTTTTGCAAATGGAGCTTTGCACAAGGAGATCGAAAATGCCAGCAAAATGAGCTAGAACACGGGTTTGAGCAACGGGATGATTTTTTCTGGTGGAAGACGAAGTGGATGGGTGCTGGAATAAGTGAGGGGGGCCCATGTGGGACCCACAAGGCAGGGGGGCGCGCCCAGGGGGTAGGGCACGCCCTCCACCCTTGTGGTCCACTGGTGCAGCCCCCTGGTGTGTTCTCAGTGCCAAAAATTCTCAAATATTTTATAAAAAATCATACTAAATTTTCAGGGTATTTGGAGAACTTTTATTTTTGGGACATTTTTTATTGCATGGATAATTCAGAAAACAGATGAATAATGGCATTTTTACTTTATTTAATCTAAATAACAGAAAGTAAAAGGTGGGTACAGAAAGTTGTGATTTCTAAATTCATCCATCTCATGCTCATCAAAAGGAATCCATTAACAAGGTTTATCAAGTCTTATTAACAAACTTCCTCCAAATAACATGAAACCAGAGAATCTTCGAATAACACTAGGTTACCTCAACGGGGATATGCATGTCCCCAACAATAAGAATATCATATTTCTTCTTGACAGTAGGGAGAGGGAATTCAAAACCTCCAATAGTAATAGTTGAAAATTTTCCAATAGAACTGATACTATGAACTTGAGGTTGTTTCTTCGGAAAGTGTACCGTATGCTCATTACCATTAACATGAAAAGTGACATTGCCCTTGTTGCAATCAATAACAGCCCCTGCAGTATTCAAAAAGGGTCTACCAAGGATGATCGACATACTGTTGTCCTCGGGAATATCAAGAATAACAAAGTCCGTTAGGATAGTAACATTTGCAACCACAACAGGCACATCCTCACAAACACCGATGGGTATAGCAGTTGATTTATCAGCCATTTGCAAAGAGATTTCAGTAGGTGTCAACTTATTCAAATCAAGTCTACGATATAAAGAGAAAGGCATAACACTAACGCCGGCTCCAAGATCACATAAAGCAGTTTTAACATAGTTTCTTTTAATGGAGCATGGTATAGTTGGTATTCCCGGATCTCCTAGTTTCTTTGGTATTCCACCCTTAAATGTATAATTAGCAAGCATGGTGGAAATTTCAGCTTCTGGTATCTTTCTTTTATTTGTAACAATATCTTTCATATACTTAGCATAAGGGGGCATTTTCAGAATATCAGTCAAACGCATAAGCAAAAACACATGTCTAAGCATTTCAGCAAAGCGCTCAAAGTCCTCATCATCCTTTTTCTTGGATGGTTTAGGAGGAAAGGGCATGGGTTTCTGAACCCATGGTTCTCTTTCTTTACCATGTTTCCTAGCAACGAAGTCTCTCTTGTCATATCTTTTATTCTTAGGTTGTGGGTTATCAAGATCAACAGTAGGTTCAATCTCCACATCATTATCATTACAAGGTTGAGCATCATCATTAACATTATCACTAGGTTCATGTTCATCACCATATTGTGTTTCAGCATCAGAAATAGAAATATCATTTGGATTCTCAGGTGTGTCTATAACAAGTTCACTAGAAGCATGCAAAGTCCTATCATCATTCTTTTTCCTTTTAGAGGAACTAGGTGCTTCAGTATTAGTTCTCTAAGAATCTTGCTCAACTCTCTTAGGATGGCCCTCAGGATACAGAGGTTCCTGAGTCATTTTACCACCTCTAGTCATAACTCTAACAGCATTATCATTGTTCTTACTATTCATCTCATTAAACAAATCATTTTGTGGTCTAAGTACTTGTTCTACTTGAGTTGTTACCATGGAAGCATGTTTACTGATAAGTTTGAGATCATTAACAGTTCTACTCATATAATCACCTAAGCGGTCAAGCATATAAGCATTACGTTTCAATTGTCTACTAACATAAGCATTGAAATTTTCTTGTTTGACAATAAAATTATCAAATTCATCCAAGCATTGACTAGCAGACTTATTATAAGGAATATCACCTTCATCAAACCTATAGAGAGAATTTACCTCTACTACCTATGTCGGAATATTAAGGCCATGTATTTCTTCAATAGGTGGTAAATTCTTAACATCTTCAGCTTTAATACCTTTTTCTTTCATAGATTTCTGTGCCTCTTGCATATCTTCAGGACTGAGAAATAGAATACCTCTTTTCTTCAGAGTTGGCTTAGGCGGTAGTTCGGGAAGAGTCCAATCATTATCATTACTCAATATATTATTCAATAGTAATTCAGCTTGTTCAACAGTTCGTTCCTAGAAAACACAACCAGCACAACTATCTAGGTGGTCCCTAGAAGCATCGGTTAGTCCATTATAAAAGATATCAAGTATTTCATTTTTCTTGAGAGGATGATCAGGCAAAGCATTAAGTAATTGGAGAAGCCTCCCCCAAGCTTGTGGGAGACTCTCTTCTTCAATTTGCCCAAAATTAAATATTTCCTGTAAGGCAGCTTGTTTCTTATGAGCAGGAAAATATTTTTTAGAGAAGTAATATATCATATCCTGGGGGCTACGCACACAACCAGGAGCAAGAGAATTAAACCATATCTTAGCATCACCCTTTAATGAGAAAGGAAAGAACTTAAGAATATAATAGTAGCGAATTTTTTCCTCATGAGCAAACTGCAGTGTGGCTATATCATTTAGTTCAGTAAGATGTGCCACAACAGTTTCAGATTCATAACCATGGAAAGGATCAGATTCAACCAAAGTAATTAACTCAGGATCGACAGAGAATTCATAATCCTTGTCGGTAACAAAGATAGGTGAAGTAGCAAACTTCAGGTCATATTGCATTCTAGCATTCAAAGATTTTTCTTTCAGCTTGGCTAACAATTTCTTAAGATCATCTCTATCATTGCAAGCAAAAAAACCTCTAGCAGTTTCTTCATCCATAATATAACCCTCAGGTACCTTAGGCAATTCATATCTAGGAGGAGAATCATACTCATTAGGTTCAATAGTTTCATCACTTTCAGTAATTTCATTCTCTCTAACCCTAGCAAGTTGTTCATCAAGAAAATCACCTAGTGGCACAGTATTATCAAGCAAAGTGGTAGTATCATCATAAGCATCATGCATAGCAGAAGTAGCATCATCAATTACTTGCGACATATCGGAATTACTAGCAGGTGTAGGTGTCACAAGCTTACTCAAAACGGAAGGTGAATCAAGTGCAGAGCTAGATGGCAGTTCCTTACCTCCCCTCGTCTTAGAGGGAAAAATCTTGGTTCTTGGATCTTTCAGATTCTTCATAGTGATCAGCAGATATAAATCCCAAGTAACTCAGAGAATAGAGCTATGCTCCCCGGCAACGGCGCCAGAAAAAGGTCTTGATAACCCACAAGTATAGGGGATCGCAACAGTTTTTGAGGGTAGAGTATTCAACCCAAATTTATTGATTCGACACAAGGGGAGCCAAAGAACATTCTCAAGTATTAGCAGATGAGTTGTCAATTCAACCACACCTGAAAGACTTAATATCTGCAGCAAAATATTTAGTAGCAAAGTAGTGTGGAAGTAACAGTAACGGTGGCAAAAGTAACAGTAGCGGTTTTGTAGCAATTGTAACAATGGCAACGGCAAAGTATGTAGCAAAGATCAATATGTGAAAAGCTCATAGGCAATGGATCAATGATGGATAATTATGTTGGATGGCATTCATCATGCAACAGTTATAACGTAGTGATACGTCTCCATCGTATCTATAATTTTTGATTGTTCCATGCCAATATTCTACAACTTTTACATACTTTTGGCAACTTTTTATACTATTTTTGGGACTAACATATTGATCCAGTGCCCATTGCCAGTTCCTATTTGTTGCATGTTTTTTGTTTGGTAGAAAATCCATATCAAACGGAGTCCAAACAGGATAAAAACTTACGGAGATTATTTTTGGAATATATGTGATTTTTGGGAAAAAGAATCAACGCGAGACGATGCCCGAGGGGCCCACAAGGTCGGAGGGTGTGCCCCAGGGGGTAGGGCGCGCCCCTGGACCTTGTGGCCACTCCGTAAGTGCATATGATCCAAGAAGAGAAAGTATGTTAGCTTATGCCTCTCCCTCATATAAAATTGCAATAATGATTACCGGTCTAGTTATCGATTGCCTAGGGACAAATAACTTCCTTGTGACAAAAAGCTCTCTACTAAAACTAACTTAGTTTTGTCTTTATCTAAACAGCCCCTGGTTTCTATTTACGTGCTCTTTATTATCTTGCAAACGTATCCTACAACACCTACAAAGTACTTCTAGTTTCATACTTGTTCTAGGTAACGCGAACGTAAAGCGTGCGTAGAGTTGTATCGGTGGTCGATAGAACTTGAGGGAATATTTGTTCTACCTTTAGCTCCTCGTTGGGTTCGACACTCTTACTTATCGAAAGAGGCTACAATTGATCCCCTATACTTGTGGGTTATCAAGACCTAGGGTGACACAGAACTAGCTCCAATTCATCAATATAATGTAGGCATGTATTCCGTATATAGTCATACGTGCTTATGGAAAAGAACTTGCATGACATCTTTTGTCCTACCCTCCCGTGGCAGCGGGGTCCTAATGGAAACGAAGGGATATTAAGGCCTCCTTTTAATAGAGAATCGGACCAAAGCATTAGCACTTAGTGAATACATGAACTTCTCAAACTACGGTAATCACCAGAAAGAATCCCAATTATTGTCACCTTGGGGTATGCGGATCATACATCGTAGTAGGTGACTACAACTTCTAAGATGGGATCAAGAACATATATATATTCATGAAAACATAATAGGTTCAGATCTGAAATCATGGCACTCGGGCCCTAGTGACAAGCATTAAGCATAGCAAAGTCATAGCAACATCAATCTCGGAACATAGTGGATACTAGGGATCAAACCCTAACAAAACTAACTCGATTACATGATAAATCTCATCCAACCCATCACCGTCCAGCATGCCTATGATGGAATTACTCATGCACAGCAGTGAGCATCATGAAATTGGCGATGGAGGATGGTTGATAATGACGATGGCGTCGATTTTCCCTCTCCGAAGCCCAAAACAGACTCCAGATCTGCCCTCCCGAGGAAGAACAGGAGGTGGCGGCGGATCCGTATCGTGAAACGCGATGAAATCTTCTCTCTGGTTTTTTTCTCCCCGAACGTGAATATATAGAGTTGGAGTTGAGGTCGGAGGAGGTCCAGGGGACCCACAAGGTAGGGGGCGCGCCCCCCACCCTTGTGGACACGTGGTGGGTCCCCTATGGTTGATTCTTTCGCCAATATTTTTTATATATTCCAAAAATATTCTCCGTAAATTTTCAGGTCAATCCAAGAACTTTTGTTTCTGCACAAAAATAACACCATGTCAATTCTGCTGAAAACAGTGTCAGTCCGGGTTAGTTCCATTCAAATCATGCAAATTAGAGTCCAAAACAAGGGCAAAAGAGTTTGGAGAAGTAGATACGATGGAGACGTATCAACTAGCAAACACATAAGTCCCATACTATTTATGTCAACAAACTCCAAAACATAAGGGGCATATCATTGCACCAATAGATAGCTTTCTTTAGTGTTGATATTTTGAAAGACATGGTTGCTTGTTGATATGCTTGAGTATTGAAATCTTCATGTCAAATATAGACTATTTCTTTGAATCATCTAAAATTCCAAATATCCATGCTACAAAAGAGAAGAATATGTGATGAACATGTTAGGCAGCATTCCACATCAAAAATTCTGTTTTTATCATTTACCTACTCGAGGACGAGCAGGAATTAAGCTTGGGGATGCTGATACATCTCAAACGTATCTATAATTTTTTATTGTTCCATGCTGTTATATTATCATTCTTGGATGTTTTATATTCATTTTATAGCAACTTTATATCATTTTTTTGGGACTAACCTATTGACATAGTGCCCAGTGCCAGTTCTGTTTTTTGCTTGTTTTTTTACTTCGCAGAATATCAGTACCAAACGAAGTCCAAATACCACGAAACCTTTTGGAGATTTTTTCTGCCCAGAAGATAACTTGGGAGCCAAGGAAGTACCGGAGGGGAGGCCCGTGGGTCCCACTACCCACCTGGGTGCGCTAGAGGCCCTTGGCGCGCCCTGATGGGTAGTGGGGCCCATGGAGGTCCTTTCCACCGCCTCTCAGCTCTATAAATACCCAAATATTCCAGAAACCCTAGGGGGGTCGACGAAACACAATTCCAGCCGCCGCAAGTTCCAGAACCATGAGATCCAATCTAGAGCCCTATTCCGGCACCTTGCTGGAGGGGAACATGATCGCGAAGGGGTTCATCATCCTCATTGGTGCTCCTCCGATGATCCGTGAGTAGTTTACCACAGACCTACGGGTCCGTAGGCAGTAGCTGTATGGCTTCTTCTCTCTTTTTGATTCTCAATACAATGTTCTCCTCGATGTTCTTGGAGATCTATTTGATGTAATGACTTTTTGCGGTCTGTTGGTTGGGATCCGATGAATTGCAAGTTTATGATCAGTTCTATCTATGAATATTATTTGAGTCTTCTTTGATCTCTTATATGCATGATTGTTATAGCCTCATATTTCTTCTCCGAAACTTTGGTTTCGTTTGGCCAACTAGATTGATTTTTCTTGCAATGGGAAGAGGTGCTTTGTGATGGGTTCGATCTTGCGGTGTCCTCACCCAGTGACAGAAGGGGTAGCGAGGCACGCATGTATCGTTGCTATTAAGGATAAAAAGATGGGGTCTATTCCTACATGAATAGATCTTTTCTACATCATGTCATCGTTCTTATTGCATTACTCTATTTTTCCATGAACTTAATTCACTGGATGCATGTTGGATAGCGGTCAATGTGTGGAGTAATAGTAGTAGATGCAGGCAGGAGTCGGTCTACTAATCTTGGACGTGATGCCTATATACATGATCATTGCCTTGGATATCGTAATAATTATTTGCTTTTCTATCAATTGCCCAACAGTAATTTGTTTACCCACCGTATGCTATTTTCTCGAGAGAAGCCACTAGTGAAATCTACGGCCCCCGGGTCTATCTTTTATCATATTGTTTTCAGATCTATCATTCCAAAAACCCAAAAATACCTTGCTGCACTTTTTCTTTATTTATTTTATTTTGTGTTTTTGCTAGATCTATTTATCCAATCTCATACAATTTTATATATCTTAATACCGGGGAGGGATCAACAACCCCTCTTATGCGTTGGGTTGCAAGTATTTGTTATTTGTGTGCAGGTACCGTTTACATAGTGTTGCTTGGTTCTCCTACTGGATTGATAACCTTGGTTTCATAACTAAGGGAAATACTTACCGTTTTGTGCTGCATCATCCTCTCCTCTTCGAGGAAATACCAACGCAGATACAAGCAATCATGCCCCAATCATGAGCTCTCAAGAGAAATTATTATTCAGAATTTTTATGCTCGGCTTTCTCGTAATGATCAATCCATGCTCGATACTTCTTGTATTGGTTCTTTTATGAAGAAGACTATTGAATTTAGATGGGATCTTTTGGAAAGAATTAAACGCAACTCTGAAGATTGGGAGCTCGACGAAGGTAAGGAGTTAGGTATAAAGCTTGAGTTTGATCGTGTTAAATCTTTTATGGATACCTATGCTTTTCATAATTTTAGCACTAAATATGGACTTGACTCTGAGATAGTAGCTTCTTTCTGTGAATCATTTGCTACTCATGTTGATCTCCCTAAGGAGAAGTGGTTTAAATATCATCCTCCCATTGAAGTAAAAATAGTAGAACCCATTGAAGCTAGAGAAGAAACCACTACTTATAATGTTGATCATGTTCTTCCTACCGCTTACATTGAGAAACCACGTTTTCCCGTTAGGATAAAAGAACATGCTAAAGCTTCAGCTGTGGTTCGTAAGAGTTATACAAGAACACCTACACCCTCTGAACAAATTAAAGTTGAACCTAATGTTGCTATGCTTAAAGATGTCTTGGCTGAAAATATTGATGGGCATGTTATTTATTTCTGTGATGAAGCCACTAGAATTGCTAAACCCAATGAAAAAGATAAACATAGACATGTTGTTGGCATACCTGTTGTCTCTGTGAAAATAGGAGATCATTGTTACCATGGCTTATGTGATTTGGGTGCTAGTGTGAGTGCTATCCTGTTTACTTTATACCAAGAAATTATGAATGATATTGCACCTACTGAGATAGAAGATATTGATGTTACTATTAAGCTTGCTAATAGAGATACTATTACGCCACTTGTGATTGTTAGAGATGTCGAAGTCTTGTGTGGGAAAATAAAATACCCCGCTGATTTTCTAGTTCTTGGTTGTCCAGAAGATGATTTTTTTCCCATTATATTTGGTAGACCTTTCTTGAACACCGTTAATGTTAAGATAGATTGTGAGAAAGAAACAGTTAGTGTTTTCAGCGATGTGTCTCATGAGTTTAATTTCTCCAAATTCCGTAGACATTCCCGTGATAAAGAATTACCTCGTAAGGATGAAATTATTGGTCTTGCTTCTATTGTTATGCCTCCTACTGATCCTTTAGAACAATATTTGCTAGACCATGAAAATGATATGCATATGAATGAAAGAAATGAAATAGATGAGATATTCTTTAAACAATTGCCTATTTTGAAACACAATTTGCCTGTTGAGACTCTTGGAGATCCTCTCCCTCCCAAGAGTGATCCCGTGTTTGAGCTTAAACAATTACCTGATACTTTGAAATATGCTTATCTCGATGAAAAGAAGATATATCATGTTATTATTAGTGCTAACCTTTCAGAGCATGAAGAAAAGAAATTATTGAAAACTCTGAGGAAGCACCATGCTGCTATTGGATATACTCTTGATGATCTTAAGGGCATTAGTCCCACTCTATGTCAGCATACAATTAATATGGAACCTGATGCTAAACCAGTTGTTGATCACCAGCGACGGTTAAATCCAAAGATGAAAGAAGTGGTAAGAAATGAAATATTAAAGCTTCTGGAAGCAGGTATAATCTATCCTATAGCTGATCGTAGATGGGTAAGTCTTGTTCATTGTGTCCCTAAGAAGGGAGGTATTACTGTTGTTCCTAATGATAAAAATGAATTGATCCCACAAAGAATTATTACAGGTTATAGAATGGTAATTGATTTTAGAAAACTAAACAAAGCTACTAGGAAAGATCATTATCCTCTAACTTTCATTGATCAAATGCTAGAAAGACTCTCAAAACATACACATTTCTGCTTTCTAGATGGATACTCTGGTTTTTCCCAAATACCTGTATCACAAGAGGATCAAGAAAAAACTACTTTTACATGCCCTTTTGGTACTTTTGCTTATAGACGTATACCTTTTGGTTTATGCAATGCACCTGCTACCTTTCAAAGATGTATGACTGCTATATTCTCTAACTTTAGTGAAAAGACTGTTGAGGTTTTCATGGATGATTTTTTCGTTTACGGAACTTCTTTTGATGATTGCTTAAGCAACCTTGATCCAGTTTTGCAGAGATGTGAAGAAACTAATCTTCTATTGAATTGGGAGAAGTGCCACTTTATGGTTATTGAAGGTATTGTCTTGGGGCATAAAATCTCCGAAAGAGGTATTGAAGTTGATAAAGCTAAAGTTGATGCTATTGAAAAAATGTCGTGTCCCAATGATATCAAAGGTATAATGAGTTTCCTTGGTCATGCCGGTTTCTATAGGAGATTTATTAAAGACTGTCAGATTCAGGGCTCCGCAGACCCAAGAAGGTTCGAACTCTGGGGTGTGTGCGAAGATCTCAACCTCTCAAGCCTCGAGCTCGTCGCCCTACAGCCTAGCCTTGGCGGATTCGCGCGTGAGCGGGGAGGAAGATGAACACGACAGTTAACCCAGGTTCAGGCCACCTTGCGGTGTAAAACCCTACTCCTGCTTTGTGGTGGATTGGCCTCATGAGGAGGTTGAGGATGAACTAGTACAGTGCATGAGCTGCCTCGCGAGGGCTTGGGGGGAGAGAATGAGTCGACCTCTTCTATGGTGGTGGCTAACCTATATTTATAGTGGCCTCGGTCCTCTTCCCTGGAAACTTAGGCGGGAAGGGATACCACAATGGACAATTTGAAAGGGGACAAGAGGTACACCCTATCCTGACAAAAGGTGGTCTTCTCCTGCAAAGCTTCTGGTCGTGATGCAGTAGTGGGCTCAGCGATGACATCCGTCCTGCCAAGCTCGTGGTCTTGGTCTCGTTACACCGGAATGGAAACCTTTGGAGGGCTCCTTGGGAACCCACGTCTGTCCTCGCTCCCTTAGCATTGAAAGGGAAACTGTCTCCTCTACGCCCGCTGGCGCCCGCCTGGCCTTGGTTGTCATGGCTCACGTCATTGCAGCCTCGTGAGGCTGGGCACTTGCATAGGAAACTCCGCTCCTCGGGAGGCAGCCTGGGGAGCCCGCTCCTCTGGAGGTCTTGGTGTCATCCGCCTCGCGAGGCCAGGGGGCCCCTCACGAGGGTCTTGTCTTGGTAGTCTTGCAGATGGGCCGTACCAGGCCGTCGAAGGAGCCACGCCATGGGCCGCAGGCAGGCAAGTCTGGGTACCCAAGTTCCCAGAATGCCGACAGTAGCCCCCGGGCCCAAGGCATGCTCGGGCTGGCTTTGAGGCAAAGCCAAAGGGCAAGGGCGAAGTGCCGCGGGCCCCAACCACCTGCGGGCCAGGCTGACGCGTGGCGCTTGACGGGACGTGGGCGCCTCTGCTCCCCACATCGCCTCGGAAACTGCCCCGACTGACAAAAGATTGGCGCACGCTGCTAAGCCATCATTGCTCCCTTTTGCCTTGCCTCAGATCCCCTTCCTTCTGTCGAGAGTTTCTCCAGATCCAATCGCACTCCGCCTCCCTTTCTCCTCCTACTCCGGCACCGGCGACTCCGCGGACGGCTCTCGGGAAGTCGAAACCCACCGCGTAAGCCGCAAGTTCTTCCTCCTCCCCTGCACCAGCGCTCGGCGCGTCCTCCATTGCCAAGGAGGGGCATGGAGCCCCGTGCTCCCGCAAACGGCGAGCGACAACAACGAGTGGAACTAGACCATCGTCCTGGCTGGCTCCGCTGAGCAGAGGACCTTGGCGCGGACGGTTTATCCCTTCTTCCTCCACAGTGTCTTTACGGGGCTCGTCCCGCCTTTCTCCGAGTTCTTCGTTGCCGTCCTCGACCACTACAAGATCCAGGCTCTTCACCTTCAACCCAACTCCGTCCTCTTCCTGTCCATCTTCGCCTTCTACTGCGAGGCATTTGTGGCCGTGAGGCCGTCAGTGCCGCTCCTTCGCCACTTCTTCAGCTTGCGGATACACGATTCGACTCAATGCTCTGGCTGCGTGTCCTTCGTCACGGTCCACAAGAGCAACATGCTCATGAGGGCCGGGAAGAAGGTGGAAGGCTTCTGACACCGCTGGGTCTTCCTGGACACCGGAAGCCTCAACGAGCGGCTGGAGCTGCTGACTGAGCTGCCCGAGCGGTTCGAGAGGTGGATCCATGAGAAGTTCTCCGACCCCCAGGCAGAGCCCGTCCTGAGGAAAACGACCTCGGATATGGATGCCAAGGCGCTGATGGGAGGCATGCTTGTGAAGGAGTTCCTGACGCAGCGCCTGGCGCCGCTCCAGTCGCACACGCGCCCCATGTGGGAATTCCAGGGCGCGACGGACGACATCAGGCTGCGCTCGGGGAGCCTAATAGGCGAGGAGCTGGACAAGGCCATGGACGTCCTGCTCAACAGCGACCCGGGGAACCTCCCGGAGGCCTACATCCCGCTGTACTGCCGCGACGACAGGGAGGAGTTGGTCGCCTCCATGCCCGTCTTCAACGAGCTGGGGCTCGCGTTGCTTGAACACCCCAACCCCCCCGTGCCGGTGTCCTCCGGCGATAGCGTCGACGGAGCGGGCGAGGAGGACTCGGAGGCAACCGAGGACGATGACTCCGTGACGGAGGTGGCCCCCCTGTCGCAGAGCGAGCTTCTCTACCAGCTTGAGGACGACGAAGACACCGATGAACCCCTGGCCGCGGACTCCCCGCGCCCCACCAGGGTCCTCAGGAGGCCGAGGCCTACCCCCCGGACGCCGCCTGCATCCAGGCGGGTGACCCCGAAGAAAGGCGCGGCTGCGCTCGCTCAGGAGAGCTCCCCGAGCACAGGTAAGGTGGGAGAGGCGTTGGTCCCGCCCCCGCCTGGCCCGTGAGCCGAAGATGAAGCGGCCGCCGCTGGGGCTGACGAGGTCCAGCCGGCCGTGACTCCTCAGGGCGATCCCTCTGCCTTTCCAGGCGGCGGCACTGCGCCGCGGCCGGCCGGAGAGCGCCCCACCAATCCCCCAAGCGCGACCCAGGCCGCGTCAAGGAAAGGCGAGGACGCCCCAGCCTCAGCCAAGAAGGAGAAGA
The DNA here is from genome assembly GCA_011799875.1 of Thinopyrum elongatum. Classification (NCBI taxonomy): domain Eukaryota; kingdom Viridiplantae; phylum Streptophyta; class Magnoliopsida; order Poales; family Poaceae; genus Thinopyrum; species Thinopyrum elongatum. The sequence goes on along the minus strand of CM022303.1, from coordinate 627,089,290 downwards.
GGAGGGCGTGGGTCGGCCTGGACGAGTAAGTACCCTACCTTGTTCTTGAGTTAAGCACAAATCGCGATTGTGCCCATGACGCCCCCCCCCCCCCGGCCTGGTGACCAGGTTGGGCACCGCGACAAAGAAGAGGAAGGAGGGCGTGGGGCCGAAGGATCCCCGGCGCCGAGGGCGCCGTCAGCTTCTGGCCGCAGCCGCGGCGGACGAGGGGGCGTGCCGGGCCGGTCCAGCACGGCCTCCGGGCATGCGGGCCACGCCACGCCCGAGCGCTTGGGCGCTTCGCCGGTGCTGCCTGGAGGGGCGGCCGTCGGGGGGACCGAGGCTCAGGGGGCGACGCCCCCCGTTGTAACCGCAACGGTCCTCGTGCGGGAGGAAGAGGCGGTCCCTCGCCTTCTCGAGATGGAGCGCACGCCTGAGGACATGGAGATGCAGCCTCAGGAGGATCCAGCCCCCGCAGGTCGGCAGGCTGCGGAGCCGTCTGCCCTTGTCATGCCTGTGAGGAGCCCGAAGCTTCTGGCGCGCCAAGCCATCCACGCCACTGCTTCCGTGGCCGCGGCACCGGTCGGCGCACCCGCGCTGCCACCCTGTCAGTCCCTCGCTCTGGCGAAATGTGGCCCCCTTGTCAGGCCTGGTGCCCTGGAGGAAGCCTTCGGCGCACTTGGCCAACTCCGGGCCGACCTCCAAGACGCCGACAGGTGCCTTGTGAGGGAACGCCTGGGGCTTATCTCGGGGTGGCTCCAGGCCAACACATCTGCCAGGACGGCCTGGGACCGGGCTGACGCCGCCGCCGCGGAGAGCAGGAGGGAAGCCACCGAAGCCATGGGGGCTCGTGACACGGCGCTGGCCAACGCAGCGTCCGCCGAGAAGCGCTGCGACAAGGCAAAAGCCGAGTTGAAGACCCTTTGAGAGGAGCAGGCCGCGCATACCCGGCGGCTCCAGCGGCAGGAAGAGGAACTCAAGGCCCGCAAGGCGAAGCTTGATGACCACAACGCCAAGCTGGCCCAGGTGACCACCGACCAGCCGCAGAGCGCGGCCGCCTGGCCAAGCTGAAGGCGGAGGTGGATGAAGCCCAGGCATGCCATGCCCGACACGTCTCCGAGGCGACAGCCTAGCTGGAGGCCAAGGAGAAGATCCTTTTCGCCGCCGAGAAAAAGGCGGCCGTGGAACATGAAGCCTTCCTCTCTCTTGAGCTCGGGTCTCGCAAGGCGCTGCGCTCCATCTGCGGCGGAGGATACGAAGAGCCGCTGGCGACCCCTGAAGACGGCCTTGCTGGGCTCTTCCCCAAGCTTGCCGAAGCGCTCAAGGGTGATGCCGCTGAAGTGGACTCCTTTTTGGAGGAGGAGTGCCGCTCGCTCTTTACCGCGGCTGCAACGCGCGTTTTCAGCCATCTCTACCTCCAGGACCCAGGCTTCGACCTTGACGCACTGATCCACCCGGTGGCTCCCGAGTCCCGCGCTGCTACCGCGGGGGCCGTGAAGGATCAGGTGGACGCGCTGGTGAAGAAGTTCCTCTGCGTTCCCAACCCCGAGGCTCCGGCGGCAGAGGTCGGCAGCGGCGAAGATGGCGGCAGCGACATCGACGACGGGCTCCCAGCGACCGGGATAAGCAGCAGTGATGGCCAAGGCGGTGGCGGCGCTTCTTCCTAGTTTTATCCTGCAACATTTACCGTGCCTCGTGGAGGCGTAAAAACTTTCTGTTTGAATTTGTGGAACACTTCGTGCTTGTAATAGCTGTTAGGACTCCGTGATTTTCTTTCCGTGCTTGATTTCCTTCTTGTTTGCCTTTGTGTTCTGCGTCGGCAGGGCCCAGCCCTGCACATACCTCGACCACCGTTGGGGCGTCCGGATCACCAGGACGAGACCAAGGGGCGAGGGGCTACGTGACTAGTGAGGCCCCTGAGTCGCGATGCTCAGGGGTCCCCCTTGACGTACGAACAGCCCTCATGAAGGAAAGGTGAGCAACGTCTAGGTTGATCCGGGGTCCTCCATACCTTTCCTCGCCAGCTTTTGCCTGGGAGGGATGCGAGAAGACCAGGTGCCAGGGACCTGGTGAGGCGGCGCATGCTAGGCTTGGCCTGAGCATAGCCCCGTGCCCAGCCCCCTCGCGCGTGCCTCCGTTGGGAAAGCTACGCGATAGGGTTGCGTAAAGGGTCGGCAGGCTGTCCTGAGGTTAGTGCAACCACTAGTGCGCCCTCAGTTGTTTATCCACCAGCGCGGAGCATGGGGCTTCCACTTTGCGTGGGCATAGTCGCTCCTCGACCATGTCGTCTGCCAGCGCGGAGCATGGGGCTTCCACTTGTGCATGGGCATAGTCGCTCCTCGACCGTGTTGTCCGCCAACGCGGAGCATGGGGCTTCCACTTGTGCGTGGGTGGGAGTTCCCTCAGGGGGAGACTCCGAGGCGTGTACAGCCCCGTTCAAACATGTGGCTAGCACGACAGAACTAGAGGAGGTGTATTTGGGCACTTGTGAGCCAGCGCGGGACTCACGAGGCCCTACCTCAAGGTGGGTTGCACCTGAATCTTATGGCGCGAGGCGCGCTTTAGGAACCTGTGAGGCGGGGGGCCTGCGCCGAATGCCCCTCCGGAGGTTATCGCATGAGAAGGCCAGACACAAATGACCCCAGGAGGTGACGTGAACGGGACCGGCCCGCCGGACAGAGCTCAGCCATTGGCTTTATCGATGCTGCAGGGACGGACCCGAGCACAGACGCTGTGCCAAGTCTTCTCATGCAACGATCCCACGGAAAAACACCCGGCGCTCGGCTCCCGCAACGGCGAAGCGCCGAACTTTGGTTGTATGAACCGGGCCGCGCGCCCTTACTCGTCCACACGCGATTAGCTCATGCGAGAACAAGGCACCAAGGACCCCGGGAGGTGACGCACATGGGGGCTGGCCCGCGGGACAGAGCTCGGTCACTTGGATTTGACAGCGCTGCAGGGACGGACCCGAGCACAGACGACGTGCCAGTCCTTAATCATGAGGCGGTCGTGGGCAGGGTTGTGAGGGCGCAGCGACATTCATGGTGACGAAGCACCGGACATGCAAGTTGGAATATTTAGGAAATTCATAAAGGCGAAGCCAGTTCTAATACATGCGCAAAACGATACAGCTGTAGGGGCTGACCCTGATAGCCTGAGGATACTGCGGCCCGGGGGGCGCCCTCAACTGAACAAACCAAAAAGGTCACCTGGCACCATCGTTGTAGAAGAGTCGAGGCAGCTGAAGACGCGCGCCACGAAGATCGTACCTCATGAGCCGGCCGACTCCTGAGGCCCGGGGGGCTCACGAGGCCTGGGGGGCTCGCACGGACCCGGGCCCTCCTTCTGACATGACCGCTTGGTGTCTGGCCTCGTGAGACACCATTACACGATGCACGAAGCGCTGGTACGAGGCGCCCATGTTCAGCAGGCCGAACGGCATGCGGACGTAGTTGCAGAGGTAGCCCCCACTCCGGCCGACATGGGACGGCCAGAAGAGGTCCTGCGACGCGGCCCTGTTGAGGCCTGGGATGTTAACGCAGACGCGCAGCTCGCCACCCATGTCGGGGGGCGTGGCTGCATCGGGTGGTGCAGGGCGGTGCTCGCCACGCATGGCTCGCGCCTCCTGAAGCTCCTCGATTGCCCTAGTGATGAAATCTCGCGTGCCTGGCGCCTCGCGCCTTGCGCCTTGTTCGCGGGGGCGCGCACCGAATCATGCCTCCAAGTGGTGCCCGAACACCTCCCTCGTCGTGCTGGTCAGGTCAGAGGCCCTCCAGACGAGAGCCCCCGAGCCCATCCTGAGGGGGGCGCGCGGGCGTGCCTTCCTATGAGAGAGGAAAGGGCGCCCCTACAGTGGGCACGGGGCCCGAGGCACCGCCAGCGGGCGCGCCGGGCTCCTAACGGCCCTTGGGAAGGAGTTGCTTCTTCTTTTTGGGGGTGGCCTCAGGAGGTAGGACGGCGCCTTCATCGTCTGGGTTGTCGGCCGCTGCGGCTTGGTAGGCGCGCTCGAGGGAGCACACCGCATCCTTCTCATCGTAAGTGACCGTGATGATGCCACCGCATCCCGGCATCTTGAGGGCGTTGTAACCATGGTGAGTTGCTACCATGAACTTGGCGAGGGCCGGATACCCGAGGATGGCGTTGTACGGGAGGCCGATGTGGGCGACGTCGAAGTCGATGAGCTCGGTGTGGTAGTTTTTGCGCTTGCCAAAGGTGACTGGGAGGCGTATCTGCCCCAGGGGGACGGTGGAGCCGTCGGTTACTCCTGAGAAGGGCTTGGTTGGTAGAAGCTGATCATAAGGCACATGGAGCATCTCGAATGTCTCGACAGAGAGGACATTGAGCCCCGCGCCACCGTGGATGAGGGTCTTGGTGACGAGTACATTGCTGATGGTGGGCGTGCAGAGCATGGGAAGCGCGCCTCCGGCGGCCGAGCACTTGAGGTGGTCCTTGGAGTCGAAAGTGATAGCGTACTGCGACCATTTGAGAGGGCGCGCAGCCTCGAGCCTCGGGAGGGCTGCATTCACCTCACGAGCGAACTGCTTGAAGATGCGATGCGAGGCTGGGGCCTGAGCACCGCCCAGGATGCAGGCGATAGCGTGAGGTTCTTGGAAGTCCCCAGCCCCATCATCCTGTCGATTGTCATCATTCCTCCTTGACGGCGGCGGCAGCGGAGGGAGGCCGACATTGCCCTGAGGACGGACCTCACGAGGCTGGTCGCACCAGGGCCTGTCGCGAGGCTCATATCGCCAGCGGTCCTCACGAGGCTGGTCGCACCAGTCCTGGCGAGGGTCACGGTTGTCCCAGCGGGCTCCACCGCGGCCTCCTCCATGGCCGTAGCCACGATCAGCCCGCTTGGGGCGGCGGCCAAGGCGCCCCTCACGGAGGGCCCTGAGCTCCTGGCAGTCATTGGTGTTGTGGCTGTGGATGTTGTGGAAGATGCAGAATGGGTGGCTGCCCCGGGGAGGTTCGTCGTGGTCGCAACCACGCTTCATCTCAGGTTCAGCCGCAAGCACAGCAAGGCCCTTGCGCTTTGCCTCCTTAGCCTTGGCCTTCTTGTCTTCGGGATCGGCCTCCGAAAGCTGCAGGAGGGAAAGGCGGCCTTCCTCGGCCCTTGCGCACTTGTTCGCCATGTTGAACTTCTCCAGGTCCGAGCACAGGTCCTTGTGGATGGCGAGCTCCTCCTTCATCTTGACATCCCGGACGCCATCAGAGAACGCTGAGATGATGGCCTCGTCCGACGCCTTCGGGATCTTGAGGCGGACATTCGTGAAGCGTTGTATGTACTTGTGCAAGGTTTCGCCCGGCTACTGCTTCACGCGCTGCAGGTCACCCACTGCAGGAGCGCGGTCCCGGGTGCCCTGGAAGTTGGCGATGAAGCGCTCGCGGAGCTCCTCCCAGGTGGAGATTGACCCCTCCGGGAGGTTCAGGAGCCAAGAGCGCGTGCCATCCTTGAGGGCCATGGGGAACCAGTTTTCCATGACCTTCTCGTCACCGTTTGCTCAGCGCGTAGAGCTGGAGGAATTCCGCGGGGTCAGGGGTGCCATCGTAGCGCGGAGGCAGATCCGGCTTGAACTTACCGGGCCAGATGACACGGCGCAGCTCTGGGAAGAAGGCACGGCAACCCGCCGCACTCACGGGGGCCGCGTGCGCGAGGGGAGCCCGGCCTTGACGTCTGCGCGCCGCAGCCTCGGGCGGCGCGTGGTCTTGGTGCTAGCGCTGCGGTGCTGGGAGCGCGCGCGCATCAGCTTGCGGCCGCCGGACCACCTGGCAGCTTGCTTCATCGCGCGCCGGGGCGCATCGCGCCTGAGCTCGGGGTCGGCGCCGTGTAGTGGAGGAGGAGGAGGCACACCGTGAGCCACGTCGCCCGCCTGAGATGGCGGGGGAGGGAGCGAACGGGATGGTGCAGGGGCCTCGCCGGCGGCGTTGATGAGATCCGGCGAACAGAAAGTATTTTTCATAAAATTTTATTTACAAAAAAAAAACAAATAAAAAGCTTTTATGAAACTCTAACTATGACCTATACAAGTTTTCATACAAAGCTAAATGAAATAAATTTTTAAAATAAAAAATAAAATTTTCTTTTGTTGAATAACAGAAACAAAACTAAATTTGTGAAAAGTGACAAAAAAAAATAATTTAAAAAAACAATTAAAACTATAAAGAAAAGATTAAAACAAAACTAGAACTAAAACAGTACTGTTTTGCCTAAAACCCTAATTTAATATAAACTAAAAATAAATAACTATATTCTACTGGATAGACAAAACAATAACAAAATAGTAGCAAAAGGAATCAATTAAAAATCTATTCTAGAATCAAACTAGAGCCAAAACAGTGTTTGAAGCATATTTGAAATAATTCAAATTTAAACTACTCAAATTTGGAAACTAAGTATACAAACAGAAACTTCAACAAATTTGTGACACAAAGCAAAAAGAATCACTCAATTTGGATCTAAAACATAGAAGTTATAAGCAATCTAAAACAGAAACTATTTTCTGAAATTAAAAACAGAAACGAAAAAAAACAAATGGCAGGTGCTACGCGGCCTATTGCTACTGGGCCAGAAGATGGGCGTTCGGTAACTAAACTGCGCCCGGCCGATGCTTAACAAAACCACACGTGCTAGTAAAAGAAAACCGACCGGCTAAACCGCTTAGATCTAAACCGTAAATAAACCGAAGCTAAACCGATCTAGTAAAAAAAACCTAACCGTTCGCTGCGATCTAATCTACAACGTCGAAGGGAGATCGGACGGTCGAGGGCTTACCGCGGCGGTGGAAGAGCTCCGGCGAGGTCATCGTCGGCGGTGGCGGCTCGGGGATGACGTAGGCGAGGCCTTCGATGGTCCTGGGCGACGGGGAAAACGCCCGGGCGATGCGGAAGACAACGGCGATGACGATGGTGGTCGACGGTGAGCTCGAGGACGGCGGATTGGAGCGGGGCGAGCTCGACGGCGGCGGTGGTGTTCGGTGGTGAAGGGGGCGACGGTTCCAGTGGCTCTCGAGCTCGGGGCGGTGGTCGGGGAGATGCAGGTCGGCGAGGGGGTTGTGGTGGTGGCTTCAGAGAAGGGCGAGGTGGTCTGGGTCGCTCGGTGGGGCGGCAAATGGCGCGGCGGCGGCTTTTGGCTCCGGCGAGCAATCGAGGAGGCGGCGGTGTTCGGCGGTGCGGGGAAAAGAGGGGGACGGGTCGAGGGAGGAGGTATAAATAGAGGGAAGGGATGCTTGGAGGAGGGGGTGAATCGGGGAGAGATCCCGAGAAAACCGGGATTCGGTGGCGGCGATGTTGCCCGCGGCTTGCGGAGGAGGAAGACGGAGGTGGGGCCGGGCGTCAGTGGGCGCGGGAGCGAGGGAAGCGAACAGGTGACCGAGGCGAAGCGACGGCGGGAGCGAGGCCGTGGGGTCGGTGGCCATGGGCCGGCCTGCTGGCCTAGTGGGTTGCGGCGCTAGGTTAGGTTAGCTAGGGTTTTCTCTTTTCTTCTTTTTTTTTGATAGAGGACAAAACAAAAATAAACACAAAATAATAAAAATTATATATAGAAATATAATATATCAAAATGTTCATAAAAAGAAGTCCTAAAACATGGACTATTTTTTAAGTCCAAATAAAATCAACAAAAAATCAAATAACGCAAACAGTGCTACTGTTGCAAATAAACCCAATAAAATTCATTTTTAAAATACCAAAATGATTCCAAATTTATTTTCTCCTAATTTTCCATTGAAGGGAATCATTTTACCCTTATTTCGATTTATTTATTTTTAGGAGAAAAATAATTTGGATAAAAGCCAAAAAACTCCAACTTGAAAGTGGGTTTCAAAATAACTTCAAAGGGACTTTCAATTTGATTTTTTAAAACTTTCAACTCATATTTCATATAATTTGAAGAAGTCATTTTATCTTCTCATGAAAATCATTGAGTTGTATAAAGTTTCGAATTTGAAATATTTTCAGATAGAATTCAAATCTTTTCAAAACCCTTTTCATTTCAAATGGAAGAAGTCATACCATCTTCACTCTAGGATTTTGTGATGGAATGAATTTGAATTCATGGACATCAAGTTGCAAAGATGAAAGTTTTGGGAAAGTCCTTTTATTCCCTCTCATTCAACTTTCAAAAAGTTTCAAATTTCACTCAATTCACACAATCAATCACTCAACAATCAAACAAACAAACATAATTATTTATTTGATATAACATTCCAAAATTTAAAATTTTGGGATGTTACAGTTTCCTTCATGGGCCGGCCCAGGCAGAAATCTGCCTATGCGAAACTGCAGCTGTTTGCCGCAGAGAGCGGCATACAGGAGGTCCCGGGAGCGGGGACGAGCGATCGAAGGAAATGAAAGAACGCTCGTGTATATAGGCCGGCCCACGAGGGGCGTGCGTGGGCGCTGCTACCCTTTACGGGCAGAGAGCGCCGAAGAGGAGGTCTCGTCTCTTAGACACACGTCCATAAAATAACAGGCCGGCCCAACACGCTGCCAGCCCCTCTCAGGCTCTCACTCATGGGCTTTCCTTCCTGTCAAAAAAAAAAAAAAAAGAACTCGTCTTAAAAACCTCACCCTGATCCAAACCTCGGACTTTCCCCACCGTCGGCCGGCGCCGCCACACCCCGCGACCAGCCCGCCGCCTCCATCCTCGCCTCCGGCGATGTCTTCCCTGGTCCAGAGCAGCTCGCTCGAGCGCCTCCACCACGTCGAGAAGGTTAGCCGCTCGACCCCACTCTCGCCTTACCACTTTGTTCCCCCGGTCCCTCTCTCTCTCTGGGTTGTCGATTAGGTTCTTGAATCTTGACGCTGCTACGCGTTTTTTTGTTCCTGCGCAGCGGATAGTGCGGGAGCTGGAGCTGGCGGGGGCGGTCATGGAGGAGCTGGGAAACTCGCAGGGTCCCCGCGGCGAGGCCGTCGTCGCCCACTGCCGCGAGTTCATGCTCTACATGAAGGTACCCCTCATCCATCCATAATCCCCGTCCGCAGATCTTGTCGCCCCATGCTCCTGGCTTCAAAACCAGGGGGAATGGATGGATTTGTTGCTGCAAGCATCTGGGTGGTATACTAGCAGAACATGTGTGACCACCGTTTCAGGAGCTTGCTTTAAATTACTTGCTGATGGATTGCTGTCACTTATCAGTGGGGGAATGCTATGCTTTGCGAGGTATCCTGCCGCCGATAATACTATACATGATGCACTGCTATTTTTTCTTATTGCCTTCTTATTGCTGCAGTGCTAGTGTTCTGAACCGCAACCGGTTAGTTCCATTAGACAATTCATCTTTTAGTTTCCATGAAGCACATTGCCCCATATTGGTTGACATGCCCAACCATTATTTTTCATGCCTGTATATTGCAAGAAAATTTGCAACCTTTGCTCATTGAAACAAGTGCTTCTGATGTCAAGTAGTGATGTTTTTGAATTGAATGTTGTCTGCCTGTGTGCACCCTCCTTTGGTTGTTGTAAAATCAGGATCTTTTTTGGAAACTGATCGTTAAGGGTCTCATGTCAAATTCTGATCTGATCCAATGATACATTCCTTCCACCAAAATACTTGCCTTATGTGAACTGATTAATCCATGTCATTCATATGACTTTCTCAGTTCTGATTTTTTTTGACACGTTATATTCGCCATGAATCATGCATGATAAATTAATTCTATATTGTGGCTGGAGCAGGAAATTCAAACTACATTGCGTGAGGAAATAAAAAGTGCTTGTGAATACCGCCCATTTGACATGTGTGACTACAGTGCAAGGATTGCGAACGAGATTTGTTGCAAAAAGCTGGAGTATGTGATTGAGAAGATGGATGCCATGCAACTGAACATTGAGCACAGCACCAATGAAGTTTAGCTAGTTTAACTGGCTATCTAGTGCCTGGTAGTGAAATGGTTAGTGCCAAAGCATCATGTGGCTTCCCCAACTCCAGTATCTTATGTTCCTATACATATCGCATGCGTCCCATGGCTTAATGTAGTGAATGAATTATGTAGGGTATAAGTTGCAATATCCCATTAAGAAGAAGTATTTCAACTACTACTGCTGCATATGCTGTTTATTTCATATATATCACGTCATTACAGCTATTTCAGATCCTTCAGTTGTGTTTCCACTTAGTTGATTTCAAACTTCTTCTGTACCATTGACACCCTTGCAGTCAGTGTCAGATTGGCTATAACTTTCAAGGCATACCTAAATAGAAATAAACCGCCATAGTGTAAGTCTGCCATCCAGATCATTACCCAACGGCCAATGGAGCCATGAGGTTTGCCTCGTTGTACGTTTTGGCTATGCCATTTTATAGTGGGCAGAACTTTGAAGTTTGACTATCGTGTGACTCTTCATGTTCTTTGAAGTTTGGCTCCAGCACCCGCACGTTTTGGCTATCGCCAAGCTTTGGTCTTCATGTTCTTCTTTGCACTATTCATTGCCAAATGTGACATGACTTAGGAGCTTAGCAGGCAATTACCAGACTAGGAAACCATAATGTGTTAATTTACACTTTTACTTAGCCCGGGCGCAACTGCGCAATGCTTTGTCCAACATACTCTGGAAACCGTAATGTTCGACTTCAGTGATTGATCTAGGAGGTTGTACAAAATGTTACTCTAGCTCTAGGATTGGTCGCGGTCACTTGAGTCATGTCGAAAGGCCTGAAGCGTGGTCGCACAAGAACATCTCCGTATGCAGCAGTGCATAGGCTGCTTCATCTTCAGAAGGAACTGCTGTTGGCCTGTTGCACTAATCTGTAGGTTTTTCCTGTATTTGATTTTCACGTGGTTAGGCCGTAAGGGATGGATTTTTGAAGTTCGAACCTTGGATTTACAGAAATTTGATTAGGGGTTCGGGAAAGAAGATTCAGCAGATTGAAGCCATGGCACTAGTTTCACATGTGAAATTATGTTTTATTGTAGCTCACTAGCTCTTTACGCACTTGACAAACATCTTGGAGGTCTACTAGCAGAACATGCCTGACTAGGTGTGAGGAGTTTGCTTTAAATTGCTTGCTTATGGATTACTCTCCATTACCAATGGGAGCATGACTTGCTTTGTGAGGTATCGTGCCGCCGATGCAGATATAAGTACTACACATGTTGCATTGTTATTTTTGTGTGTCCCAGCCCCTTATTCCTTTTAAGTGAATGCTTATTGCCTTCTGGCTGCTAGAGTGCTAGTGTTGTGAACTGCAATTCAGTTACTAGTTCCATTGGATAATTCTTCTTTCAGTTTCCATGAAAAATTGCTCCATGTTGTTTGACATGCTTAATCATTGTTTTCCATGCCTGTATATTGCACGGAGATCTGAAACCTTTTCTGACTGAAACAATTGCTTATGATGTGAGGTAGTAATATTCTTGTGTCTAGTGTTGTCTGTCTGTCTGTCTGTGCTTTTTTTTTTTTGGTTGTCGCAAAATCAGGTTTGTTTGGAAACTGATTGTTAAGGGTGTCATGGAACATTCTGCTCTGGCCTAAATATTGACTAGATATGTGAACTTATTAATCCTTGGCACTCCTATGACTTTCTCGGTATTGAACTTTTATTAGACAAGATATATTAACCATGAATCACGCATGATAAATTACCTGTATATTGTGTCTGGAGCAGGAAATTCAAACTACATTGCGCGAGGAAATAAAAAGTGCTTGTGAATATCGCCCCTTTGAGAAGTGTGACTACAGCGCTAGGACTGCTAACGAGATTTGTTGCAAAAAGCTGGAGTACGTAATTGAGAACATGGATGCCATGCAACTGAACATTGAGCAGAGCACTAGTGAAGTTTTAGCTAGTCTAACTGTTTAACTGGCCATCTTGTGCCTGGTACTGAAATGGTCAGTGCCAAAGCATCATGATGTGGCTTCCGCGACTCCAGTTTCTTATGTCCAATTCTTGCTAGACATATCGTGTGTGTCCCAATACCTAATGTAGTTGGATGAATTATGTAGAGTATAAGTTGCAATATCCCAGAAAGAAGATATATCTGAACCACGGTGGTACTGCTGCTGCATGCTGTTTGTTTCATACGTATCAAAGAATTACAGCTATCTCAGATCCTTCAGTTGTGTTTCCACTTGGTTGAATTAGAAGTTACTCTGTACTACCGACACCTTCGCAGTGTCGGATTGGTTATACTAGTTTCCAAGGCATGCCTAAATAGAGATAAGCCCCCATAGCGTTGGTCTGCCATTCGGATCATTGTCCAACGGCCAATTGAGCATGAGGTTAGCCTCCTTGCACGTTTTGCAATGTTGGGCGGGACTTTGAAGTTTGAAATCCATATAAAATGCTCTACGCGTGTTGACCATCTTCGAGGGCTTCAGTCTTCATGTACTTGTATGCACCACTCGTGCGCCAGACTATGACAGGAGCTAGCAAGCAATTACCAGACTGAAACCCAGAATGTGTTGAGTTTATGGTTTTACTTGGCTTGGGCGCAGCTGTGCAATGGTTTGTTTAACATAGCTCTGAAGTCTGAACACCATAATGTTGGACTTAGAGCAATTGATCTACTAGGAGGTTGTACGCACTATTACTCTAGCATTGCTTGTCGTCGTCGTCGTCGTCGTCGTCTGTGTGGAAAGGCTTGAAGTGCGGTCGCACAAGAACATGTCTGTAGACAGCATAGATCGGTTGCTTCATCTTCAGAAAGAGTCACCGCTGTTGGTAGGTTTTCCTGTATTTGATCTTGATGCACAGATGTAGTTTCTGTCAGTGTTCTGGTGCCTGCAGTTAAACAAGAAGGGAAACCTGCAGGGTATGTGGATATGGCCCAGTTCTTTTGAGCAGATTGTGGAGAATTTTGGTCTGGAAAATCTGGAGCCAAAAGAACTCGTTTTGACTTCCAAAATCTGGAGAGGATTCTCTAGAATCCTAGTGCAATCCAAAAGCACCCAAAAAGATTGATTCTCCCAGAATCTCTGGATTTTGGCAAGTCCCGCCAAAGAAAATGTTTCAAAATAGAAGTGTACCCCTATCCCATCGAGAAATTACACCCAGAATGCCACTAGCCCATCCACACGCTGAGAAAACGAGCGACCAGTCTTTCGCTCGACCCCTGTTCTGTTCGCATCGCTCGACCCCTGTTCTGTCCGGCCAGCCGCAGCGAGGGCTAGGGTTGCCGCGCCGCCGCCGGACCCACCTCGCCGGCCAAGCCCTTGCCGCCGCCGGCCAGGTTCCCACCGCCGCCCGCCTTGTCTCCCTCCGCCGCCCCTGTTCCTTCGCTGCTCGTCCTCCCCTCCGCCCTGTCTCCGCCAACAACCACCGAAGCTGCACCTCGACGGCCACCGGCGCTGCACCTCGACGGCCACGAGCAGCCCACGCGAGGAGCAGACCACACCCACGGTGAGGCATCCTCTTTCCCTATCTCTCTGTTCTTCTTTTTTCTTATGCTAAATTGGATAGCTAGACTGGTTTATGTTGCATAGGTAGCTGGATTGATGCTTGGATTTGTTAGATAGATGGATGGATTGATTGCTGATGCTGGTAGATGGATGGATGGTGCTAATTTTTTTTTTGTGTGTGTGCTACTGTCAATGCTACTATGGTATTTGCTACTTGCTACTGTATGGATGGATGGTTGTATTGGTGCTATTGCTACTGAAGTTGTTGTTACATTGATTTTTATGGTAGAATGCTAATGTGATAATGGTGAATGGTAATGGTAGATGGAGAAAGTCAAAGAACCCAAAGCAAATTGGGACAGTGCTGCTCATACAATTTTCATGAATGCGTGGGTAGAGGAGGTTCGAGCAAATAACCGCAACGGTGGTTATTTGTCGGACATAGGACAAGCTAATTTGCATAAAAAGTTCAATGAACGCTCTGGAAGAAACTATTCGACCCGGCAAATCAAAAATAGGTGGGGTGTATGTAGAAGCGAGTACAACACATGGAAGACATTGATCCAGCAAGCATCTGGCTTAGGAAGAGATGAGCATACACACACTATTGCAGCTACAAATGAGTGGTGGGCATTGGAGATAAAGGTATTGTTGTTGTCATGTAATTTCTTAAATAACGAGTCATGTTGCTTCAGTTTTGATATTAACCTGTGGTGCTATATGATTACAGGCACATCCAAAAGCTGCCAAGTTTCGCTATGCTCCACATTTTCGATACTACTTGTGTCACAAATGAGCATGCGAGGGTGCCAACTCCCTCGTATCAAGGTGATCCCTCTCAAATCAGTTTGGAGGATGACTCAGGGTGTGATAGTCATGAAGGCCAAGTTACCCCTGTTCAAAATCGAGCCAAGGGTGGGAAGAAGAGGGCGTGTCCTTATTCGCCAAGTCCAAAGATGAATGACAAGTGGGCAAGTGAGAATGCTAAAAATGAGGCTTTTGTACGCATGGTGGACATCTTTGGTGCAAGAGACAAGAGGGATGCAGAGGAGATTGCAAGGGAGAAGAGGGATGCAGAGGAGAGGGCAAGGGAGAAGAGGGATGAAGAGGAAAGGGCAAGGGAGAGGAGGGATGCAGAGAAGAGGGATGTAGAGGAGAGTGTGGATCCAACAAGACAAGAGATTAAATAAATGATGTCCATGATGGAAGCGGATGGTGCAAAACCAGGAAGTGATGAGCATTTCTATGCTACATTTCTTTTCATGGAAAAGAAATATCGTGATGTTTTCTCCACTTTCACGGCTCATGAACCTCTTGCAAGGCTTGGATGGATAAAGAGGATGTGGGAGCTCAATAATAAGTAGAACATCTATGTTTCAGTTGCTTTCTACCAGACTATTTACTTGTAATGTTGTGAGCTAAGCTACTTGCTTTGGAGGTGTACTTTTGTGAACTAAGCTATTTGCTTTGGAGATGTACTGTTATCTGAACTGTGTTGTATCTAATATTACACTATGTGCATGTTGTTGTGGCAGATGGATAAATCCACAAAGAAACAAGAAGAAAAGGAATTTGAGGCGGCCATGGTTGCATTTGCTATGGATGTGGCGTCGTCAAGTGTGACACTGCCGTACGCACCAAGAAAGTTACATCTTGTTACAGGCCTCCAATGGGTAGAAGAGAAGGAGAAAGATGCAAAAGCTTTCTATGCTATGTTCAGAATGAGGAGGTCAGTGTTTCGCACATTGCATGATCTGTTAGTTCAGAAGTATGGGCTTGAGTCAACTTCCAACATTTCATCCAAAGAAGCATTGGCACAATTTTTATGGACTGTGGGTACATGTCAGACAACTGATAATGTCGCAGATCGGTTTGCACATAGTCGTTCTGTCATTAATAAAAAATTCCACGAGTTTTTGGAGTGTGTAGACCGCATGGCCGGTGATTACATAAGACCAATTGATCCAACTTTCTCTGAACCACACCCAGTACTTAGAAAAACAAAGTTTTGGCCTCATTTTCAACATGCTATTGGAGCCATTGATGGAACACACATTAAGGTGATTGTGCCTAAGGAGTTGGAGCCCCAACACAGGAATAGGAAAGGTTACACAAGTGAAAATGTTATGGCAGTGTGTGATTTTGATATGAGGTTCACGTTTGTTGTTCCCGGATGGCCCGGATCTGTTCATGACACACGTGTATGGAGCGATGCCATAGTTTGTTATGATCACTTTCCACAACCCCCCACAGGTAACATCTCACATGTATCCATATTGTTATATACAGGATGGTATGTTGTAAATTTCTAATTTCTTTTGTTGATGTCATACTGTAGATAAATATTATCTTGTCGACTCCGGATATCCAAACAGGGTTGGATATCTATCTCCATACAAAGGGCAACGATACCATGTACCAGATTTCCAACAACACCCACCAGTTGGGAGATATGAGACATTCAACCATCGCAATTCTTCTTTGCGAAATGTCATCGAAAGAACATTTGGTGTTCTCAAGATGAAATGGCGAATTCTTGGAGTTGGAGGCATACCTCGGTACAAACCGGAGACCCAAAAGATGATTGTCACTGCATGCATGTGTCTCCACAATTGGATTCGTGATAGCAAGTTACGTGATGAGCATTTTGACAAGTTCGACAATGATGCATACGTGCAACCTCCATTGCCGTTTACAGGTGCCAACGCTCTACCACCAGAAGATGATGGTACCATGAACGCAATACGCGAGGCGATTGCTGCTTGTCTCGTACCTTGAGATTATCCATTTTTTTAGTTCATCCACTTTTGTAATGAACAAATCTTTAAATCCATTCTAAATATAATATTCAGCACTTTTTATGACATTCGTAAATCACTTTCGTACTCATATTCGATTAGATACTGTTAGAAACAACAAGGTGTTAATAAATTCATCAAACAATTTCTGTCTAAGGGTACTACAGACATTTCAACACACAACTCTTTTCAGAATCTCAACCTACAATCCCAGAAAAGAACTCGGCAACAGATTCTGGGAAAAGCAGATTCTGGGAGAATTTTCCAAAATCTTGATTCTGCAGAATCCTGTGTGAAAAGAACTGGGCCTATGTCTATTCCGGTGCCACCGCCTTCCTGGTGGTTGAACTCGGCCTGAACGAACCCTGGTCGTCGTCACAGCTGCTGGCCGGTGACTCGTAGCCGCCGGCTGGAAGCCGTCTCCCGAGGGTTGGCAACGGGGTCCGTGCGTGTCTCCCGTTCAAGCGTCAGTAACGGCGCCCAAGGAGCTCGAGTGTTTTTTTTAGCCTCTCCTGAGTATACAAGCTGTAGCATCTGTTCGGACGCACAGTCACACACACCACACGCACGCAAACCACAACTCACGTCCCGACCATGCACCTAATTAGATCTACAACCTATATCTTTAATACGTCTAGTCCAGGACTCCGGGAACAACGGGCACGTTGTCCTTGCCTGTGGCTCGTAGACGCCGAGAGATACCTGCGAAATTTTATTACACTGTTCCTACTGAACAGTGCTGCTGCAGTGTTTCTAATAAACAGTGTAGCACCGTGAGACGCCCGTAATTCGTCCCCCCGCTGGGGATCAAACCCGGACCCGTAATTCGTCCCCCCGCTGGGGATCAAACCCGGGCGGGCTTGGAGCTACCACGGGCTGCCAACCACTCGCGCTGCGCGCGGTCCTCAGGAGCTCGAGTGTTGGTGGTACGGGGGTGGGGAGGGGAGGGACCAACGGTCAAAATGTTGGGAAGATCCGGCTGGAATGAATCTGAGTGCACAGCTGGGGCTGGGCTGGGCCGGGCGCTTGTCTCCCTTTCCCCTGCAAGACAAAAGACCAGCCAGGCAGGCAGCCATCGCCATCGCAAGCCCATTGGACCACCTCCTTGTGCTTCCCCCCTTCATCTCACTATCGCATTATTGGGCCTCTCTCCGGCTACCACTCACTGGTGCAGCATGGCATGTCTCAAAAAGAAAAAGAAAAAGCATGGCAGTCTCCCTCCTCCGTGTCCATGGCTTGGATTTATGCTACGTCTGACCAAACCTGTTTTTTTCCATTGTCGTGATCATGCATGCTTCTCTTTTCTTGCATGGTCGAAAACATGAGCAGACAGAGTACTACGTACTCATCATTTTTTTTTTGAACGGTCACCGGGGGGGGGGGGAGAGGATCCCCACCTAAATATATTGCTCAAAAAGCTGCCAAAGCCAAGAGTCACCCCTTAAGCTTTGGCTGATCCAGTTTATAAGGGAAACCGGATCGAAAACCTGAACAAGTTGACCCCATTTATAAGGGAAACCGGATCGAAAACCGAACAAATAACAAGGTTACAAAACGATGAGAAGAACAAGAAGCTCAAGATAACAGGACCTAGCTAGCAGACGAAAAGGACCATCACCACGAGAAAACACAAGTAGATGTGGTGTGTCGTCGAAGGACCACAATACCAAGACTTTGCGAGCAGCCTAACGCACCGCACCGGCGTGCGTACCGAACCCACGGCGCAACACAGGAGCATCCACAATCAACGAGTGCCAAGCACGAACCTTAACTCGGAGCTCCGCCAGTGAAATTCAGAACGATTAGCAAGTTGGGGAGGCTCCTTGCGTCGTCATTGAGCAAAGATGAGAGAGACAAAAACCAAGAGACACGAAGATTCGCCGCAAACAAAGGCAACAAGGGGAGGGTCTTGAGCTTGAAAAGCAAGAGGGACGACAAAAAAGGAACAGCAGCACAAAACCCCCCAACCCCACACCCACAAAACACAAAAACAAAACAACACAAAACACAAAAAAAAACACAAACAAAAACAACAACCCACCAACAAACAAAACCCCCCCCCCCCTCCCACAAACCCTCCCCACCCCGCCACCCCACCCCACCACCCCCCCCCCCCCCCCCCCCCCCCCCCCATAGAACACCACCAAAGACAGACAAACGGGGTAGAGAACCAACCCCCATCACCAAATTCATCAGCAAAGCCAGCAAGGAGGAGGACTTCAACTTCCATCTTCATCTGACCAAGCAAGGAGAGCTCGAACGTTGATCGTCTGGTCGCCACCAACAACACCCCGGAGAGGTAGGGTGTCATACGGGAACGAGGTGATCCAAAGAGGATAACGCCCCCGCTAACCCGGCTTCGGATGAAAAATCAGACCACTCCAGGGCATGATCGAGCCAAAATCACGTTGACAGAGCACCACCATCCCACTCCACCACCTCACACCCACCGTCGACCCCAATCCGGTCGCACCACCACCACCAACATCCCCAAAGCGAGCAGCTACCCAACAAAACAACCAGCCGACTTCAGACGATGCCTTCAAGAAGGGATGCGACGCACATAGCGCCGCCATCATCCGTTCCAGGCGGACCTGGAACCTGGGTTTCCCTGAAGTCGCAACTAGGATGGCGAGCTCAACATTACAACAACGCCTTCAAGAAGGTTTTGTGGCGCCCACAAGCGTCAGAACCGTCGCTGCCTCCGATGAGAGCACGGCTTTCGCCGTGTTGAGCACACACATCCAAAGCGCCGATTGATCAAGGTAGACTGCTCACCTGCAGCACCAGAAGCATTAGGCCCAGCAGCCCCGACGCCACTCAGACCCGCCGCCACCAACCACCCCGGCTGCAGGTTGCCCCAGCCAAGGGGCGAAGGGGAAGGCGCCACCACCAAAACCGGGGCCGCCGCCCCGGCACCCGCAGACCTCCACCGCGCGGCCGCCGCACGCAGCACGGCCAGAAAGGATCCCCGAGCAGGGAGGGGGGGCCGCCACCCCACCCCAACTCGCCGGACAAGCCGCCAGATCCGCAGCCCGCCAACCGAAGCACCCGCCGGCACCACCATGGAACCAAGTCGGAGGAACGCAGCAAGGGGCGCCTCCGGGACGCGCAGCAGGGGGCCGAGCCTCCCTCCACCTCGGAACCACCGTCCGCGCCGGCCGCAGCTCGCGAAGGACGCCTCCGGGACGCGCAGCAGGGACCAGATCTGGCCCGCACAGGCGCCCACGACCGCGACCCCTCGCCCGCAACGGCACGCCGAGCGCCGCGACCAGCCCCCGCGCCGCGCGCCGGAGACCACCTCAGCCGCGAGCGAGGGCGCCGGCCCGGAGCCGAGCGCCGTCAGCCACCACCGCACGCCAAATCCCCAACTCGCGCGTGAGGAGCAGCCGAGAAAGCCCCCCGCGCCGGCTCCGCACAGGCTTTGCCTGCTGGAGGCCACCGGCGACGGCGAGGAGGAGAGGGTAGGCGGGAGGGGGGAGTCTGCGGGGGACGGGGGGGGGGGGGGGGGGGGGGGGGGGGGGGGGGCGCCGCCGCCCGTGTCGCCCCTGGGGAGGGAGCGGCGCGGGGGCCTGTGGAGGGAGCCTTTTCAGCCTCCCCTTTGCAGTAAATCACGCGTACTCATCATCATAGTAACGTGTCGCCCCTACGTACTCATCATCATAGTAACGTGGATTCGTCCTCTACTTTGCAGTAAATCACGCGTGCGTCCAGGCACGGTCAAGGGCACGATCGACTGGAGCACCGTTGGGCAGGTGCGTGTGGCAGGGGAGACATGGCCGCGCCCCAGAGAAGCACCGCCACCCAATGCACCCATGGCCCAGGACCAGGACGGGTCCGGTCGGGGATTCACTCGTCAATCACTCACCGGTCTCTCCCGCCATTATTTCTCGCCGCACCACCGCACTCGCCATGGACTGGACCTGCCCTGCGTGCAGCGCGCCGTGGTCCTCTCCTCGCCTCACGGCGTCGTGGGGTGCCTGGCGAGAGAGACAGGGGCGAGGACGAGAGCAGTCCTGTTTCTATCCTCCAGTAAAAACTTCGTTCCCGAGACACCCAACAGTTTTGGAGCTGTGCGCGGCTCCAAGCTGCTGGGTTCTCAGGCCAAGTTGCGCGCGGCATGCATGATCAACAAGCCAGCCGTCCATAACGACGTATCACTCACACTCACAGCCTTGTGGTTAACTGGTTATGGGTGGCGTCCTGACTGGATCCGAGCCTGTTAGAAACGAGTAGAACCTAGCAACTCCTCATGCAATCACCAGTTCACCATCCTGAATAAGCTGCATCACGGCAATTAATTTGGAGGCTTGGAACTTCCCGTCCGTCACTATGCATAATGCATTGCATTTGCATGCTGATGCCGCCGGTTAGGCTGCATTGCATTGCATGTGTAAAGCGGGCACGGGGCGTACAGGCAAGAGCGGAGACTGCCGAGTCCACCTGAGGCGTGGCCACTGCTCGTGATAGATTCCGCGTGTTTCAGGCCTGGCGAGGACACAGGAGCAACACGTCAATCATTGGACAAACGAACGAAGAACGGTGCATGCCATGCTGCTCCACTCCTCCTTGCCGGCAGTCGTTGCGGCTGCCCGTCCGTCCGTCCAAGATCGGCAAGAAGAGAACCACCGCGAAGAGCTGCTCCGACATACTGTACTAGGTTCAGCTACAAAATGCGCGTGTCGCTTGTTTCCTTTTCACCTTCTGCGAGCAAAGCATACCTACGTGTATCACCTTTTCTTCTGGCACCGGCAGCAAGCGCGCGTCGCCTGTCGGCTGGGCCCTGGTAATCCGCTGTGCTTTTTTTTTATGGCGATGCTCCCATGTACAGGTACACTGGTTTTTCATCCCCGAAACTGTACGTATACATTACTTGTTGGGTCACGGTTAGTCTGACGACCAGGCGATGGTGATGGTAACGGACGGCCGAGCAGGCACGGGGGCACGGAACAACTGTTGCATGTGCAGGCCAACAGTTCGTTTGGTGTTGCGGCCTAGCTAGCTAGGGCCGGGGCTTCAGATCAGAGCATAGAAACGTGGCGCAACGTCGAACGTCGAGCGTTGTTTGGCCACAAGTGCACAGTGCAAAACCCCGGCCACCCCACCTTTTCACAGCCCGGTTTCCCACGTAGTATCATGGTTGGATCGATGAGATCATCAAGGGCTCGATGTGTACCGTCAACCCTCACACTGTTGGCCGATTTAACTAACCACCATCGACGGCACGGCACTGCATGCAGCTTGGTTGCTGCCTGGATTGATTGCGGAACAGTGGTTTTGACGAGCCCTACTGTTACTGTGCATGACATGATGATGCCCGTAACAGCGGGCGAGCCGTGACAAGAAGCTCCACCAAACAACAGGTTTCTCGATCCGTTGCACGGGTACAGACCGGCCGGCGGCCGGTAGGGTAGCCTCCGGCACACTTCAATCAGCATTGCTTGTTCAGTACAAACGGGATATAAACGTGCCGTAACTAGAAGCGGATTCCCACGGTTCGTCGTTGATCAGATTTTTCGCAGCCTATCGATCTTCCTTTTTTTGAACTAACGCAATCGATCTTGTCTACTTTACTTTACTTTACTTACCGCGACGTGATAGATTTTTGCTGCGCCTTAGCATTTTTCACCCAAAATGACACGGCAATAAAAAACAAGAGTGCGGTTTGGGCGATCACGTGGAGTGAAAAGATTGACCGGATCCAGGAGGGGATCCCACCTCCTGTCCTGTCTCGCCTCTGCATGCATATGCATGCTACGCCTACAGGATCAATCGATGCGAACCTAGCCACCTACCTCCGACGTGACCAATCGTAGGACAGCAGCGCCACGTTAAAACACCGGCCGCCGCGCCGTCCTCGCGCACATGCTCCGGCTGGCCATCCGTCGAGATGCCAGTAACTAACCGGCGGGGCCGTGACGAGACCTGGCGTGCCAGAAACAGTGCCTGACCCCACAGTAGCTGGCTGGCTGGCTAGATAGAGGGGGCAGAGGCCACGTCGACCATGGACGCTGTTTGCCATGCCATACAACCATGTACTCCGTAGTACGTAGCTGGCTACTAGTAGTACCAGCTAGGGTGGCCGCTGCACTACGGTGGTAGGGGTAGTAGCAGGAGTAGTACACGTCTTGTCTTCCTGCTCCTCCTCTGGTCTGGTCTCCCCCGCCGTTGGATCGATCGGCAGCCATCCATGCAGCGGATGATGGGCCATGCATGGTATGCATTGACCGGGTGAGTGATGAAGCAAGGAGGGGTCTCAGAGCTCGCGCCATGGTCGAGTCCCGTCAACCCCTTGCTCTTTTTTTTTTTTTGAGAAGACCAATCCCTTGCTCTAGTCTGGAGCCTAGAGCAACTCCAACGGGTCGACCCAAACGGACACCGATTTTGTCCATTTTTTGTTCGTTTGGGTCACCCGCCCGTCCGTCCGTGTTCGCTTTTTCGTTTGGGTCGGCCGGTGCGCCCAACGGGAGGCAGACGCATTTTCTGCATGTCCGCGTTGGCATTCAGTCGAACACCTGGTGGGCGAGCTCCCGCGCCTGCCCCCGTGCCCGTGAGCTCGCTTCCGCACTCGCTGCCCCGCCCCCGCAGCTACCGCTCGCGTCCTGCCGTGTCCCCGCCGCCCGTCCTGCAGCTCGCCGCCGCACGCTCGCTCGCGCCCATCCCGCGGTTCGCCGCCGCCCGCCGCCGCACTCGCCGCGCCAGTCCCACGCTCGTCCCCGCTCGCCCCATGGCTCTCTCGCGCGCTCGTCCCCGCCCGCCCCACGGCTCGCCGTCGCCCGCCCCGCGGCTTGCCGGCGCGCTCGCCGCACTCGCCGCGCCCGTCCCACCGCTCGCCGCTGCCCCGTCCCTCGGTTCGCCGCCGCCCGTCGCCACCCTCGCCGCGCATGTACCACGGGCCGCCGGAGCAGCCCGTCCGACGTGGCGGACCGGGCGTTCTCGGAGCTGCGCGTCCGCGGGTACAGCAACGCCGGGATGCAGAGGTGCAACAGCAATGCCAGCGCTCGGTACTCACTGGGGCACCACGCCGACAACGGCATGCTGTGGTTCTACCACCCCGCTTCGCAGCGCCAGCGGCCGGCGCGGCACCACCGGGCTGCCGGCCAACGGCGGCCTGCACCTGCGGCGAGCAGCGGGCGTCAGCGTCGGCGTCGGCTTCGGCTTCGTGTCCTCTTGTTTGCATGCAGCGGGTGTGGGATGGGTGGTGGCCCCTCTTGTTTGTTTGCATGACAGATGGGCCAGCAATCACATGCAGCGGACGAGGGCGGACGCGGAGAACACAGAAAACGTCCGCTTTGTGTCCGCCGCCGACCCAAATGTGACCCAGATTTGGGACGGAAATGGGTCCGCGCGAACACAAAGCGGACGCAAAATGAGAATGGGTCGCTGCTTTGGGCACTCATTTTTCGGCCGGCGGACCCAAACGGATGCCCGCGGACGAAATGGGTCGCCCCGTTGGAGTTGCTCTTATCCTTGGCTACCTACTTTTTCTTGACCACAAAATTGGGGGTGGGGACTTCTTAAACCCAAATGATGCGTGGCACTCCGACTCTGTCTTTTTTTATGGCAATTTCAGTCACACAAGAATGACAAATTTCAGTGAGACATGATAAGTTCGTATAAAAAATAAATTAAAGCATTAAAGTTGTCATGCTTGCCAATTAAAATTGTTATCCTCGTGTAACTAAATTTGCCCTCGATAACATCGGAGTTACCATGTGCTTGTACCTAATGTTAAGCACTTATCAGGGTACTTCTTTAAAGTTATCCTTGCCTAGCTTTAATGCGGTCTCTTTTTAACGCATCCACATCTTCACAAAAAAGTAATTTTGTTTGCTTGCATGCTTTCAGACAGGCAGAAGAAAAAAAAACTTTAGTTGCATGCATCATTTTGATGACGAAGTCAAGGGTAATCCTTCTTTTAAAAAAAAAAAAAGAACTGGAGTGCATGTTGAACTGTAACAACCGCCCATGGATTTTGGGAATGTGTATGATGTCAGGTAGTAGTAGGTAGGTACTTCCTCCGTTTTTATTTACTTCACGTATTAACTTTATCTAAAGCTAAATTTTACAAACTTTGATCAAGTTC